>CM068826.1:115825631-116425631 GCA_028554795.2 Sinohyriopsis cumingii | reverse complement strand
TCTACTTTCCTAAAGAAGGTTGTGTGGAGTATTTTGATTTTATGGATTGCCACCTTTGGAGGACGATATCATCGACTTTATGAGAAGAAATGCCAAGACAACACGATTCAAAATGTGAAATTATAAGGTACAGATTCCATGGTCTGTGGACAATAGTGTGTGTATTTTCTTCATCAACGCAGTCTTGGATATTCTTTAGAACATTTAGTGACTTATATTGATCGTCATTCTTCTAGAAACGAAGACAAAGTAGATCGATGGTTTTGTGACCATTATGGTTATCTTTTGTTTCTAGCTAGGAAATGTAGTGTAAATCAATGACCCGATGACTTCCATTCCTGGAAGTCTAGCTTGACTTCAGAACGTTGTCATCCTTGTCCAAACTAGTTTGTGAAATGAAAATTAATGTTTGTTAGTTTACTGGATTGTTTGAAAAAATGTTAATTGGTAATTATTGGTTGTTAGTTATTTTAATAAAAATGTTGTGTTTTGAAAAATGTGTCTGTCGTTTGTTTTCCATTTTTATCATGTTATATGCTCTTTGACTTCTCTCTCTATCCTTCACCCTCAAATCAAACTATCCTAGCGTTCCGACTCTAATCAGTGTGGAATGTTTACTATCGCGTCTGCGCTTGAACCATATAAAGCTTGGTAGTCTTCAGTCTGACCATCCATTGTTGACTCATTGTCCTATGAAGATGTGCTCAAGACTAGCCAAGCTGAATGAAGCTTACATGAATTGACATCGTGCCAGGCAAAGCCTGATACCGACGTCTGCATAGATAGATAATATCAGACTGTTGAAAATGACTGAAGACCTGATATAAGAGCTCTTCAAAGAGGAAAACAAGAAGGAGAAAGAAGAATGGACGGAGAAGTACAGACTTCAGAAACAGTCGAGAGAGCAGCAGCAACAGCATCAGCAGCAGGAACAAGACAGTGGTTTTGTCGACTGCCATGTAGACACTAAAGAGTTCTCCTCTTTCCGATGAAGTAGACCCTATCCTGTGGGAAAACCTACCCCAGACGGAGACGCAATCTTAGACAATGAAAGATTACCATAGCTCCGCGTCCACAAAAACAGTCCTTTTCAGAGCTACCCAATACTCTGGAAAAGAGATACTACTTCAATTGCCATTGGTATGATAATAAGTTAAAAAATAGAAGTGTGTCTATAAGCACTTCGTTTGTTTGACTTTGTTCGAAGTTTGTCTAAAAGCACGTCGTTTTCCGTAGCTTGTCAAATAGTCAGTGAGTTTTTTAAATAGTATTTAGTGTTTGTAAGTAAAGAGTGAGTGAGTGTTCTTTTTAAGTCCGCGCGATCCCTGTTTATTGGGGTAATGCTATTGACAATGTACGTTTTGGTGACGGGATGTTTTCCTTCAAGTCAGTGCTTGACAAATGTAAATGGAACACTCGTTAGTTTGGCTACCCATTGTTGATTCATCAACTGTGAAGAATGAGCAGCAGAATCACTAAATTGATTGAACTTCAGATGCACCTGGAGCATGACAGGCGGCTCCTGGATGAGCTGACCGCAGAGGCAATAGAGAAGGAAGCCAGGCTTAAGGAAGATGAGAAGAGAAAGAAGATAGAGATAGAAGACTCTTACCTCACCTGATGATTAGGCCAGTGTGTGAGGTGAAACTAATGGTGAGCAAATGGCCACAAGCAGCAACAGTACCACAGCCACGTGAACCACAGCCACAACCTATCCCACCAGTACAAAGGATCGTGATCCCACAGACAGAAAACTGGAAGGAGTTGCGAGAGCAACCACGAGAACACAACATCCACGGGTCTGGCACAGAAGAAAACAGAGGGAAGTCTTTAGAGTCCCGCAAACTGAAGCTTGGGATGATGAGGCCACACAAGCACCCTCCGCACCCCCAGCAGCTACAGTCAATTGGGACAATGACTGGAGCCGACGCTGTGTCTGTGATGCCCTGCCTGGAAGGTGCCACCATTAACCAGGTGCATCTGAAGTTATAAAAAGCCCTTTTCAGGGCTACACAAATCTCTAGAAAAGAGACGCTATTCAAGTTGCCAATTTGTGTGAATGTGGAGTAGTATGATTATAAACACTCAGTCGTTTATGTGTGTGTGTGTGTGTGTGTGTGTGTGTGTGTGTGTGTTTGTTTGTATGAGCTCACGTGCGTTTGTGTGAATAGTTGAGTGTGTTTTTTTTTTTTTACTTTCCCGTGTGTGGATAGTATACTTGTGGTTAGTTTTTCTCCTTCCCGTGTGTGGATAGTATATTTTGGTTTGTTTTTTGCTCATCACCTTTATGTGGATAGTGTATTTGTGGTTTGTGAATAGTACAGTAATGGTTTGTTTTTTCTCCTTCTCGTATGTGGATAGTATATTTTGGCTTGTTTTTGTGCCTCACCTCTGTGTTGATTGTATATTTTGGTTTGTTTTTGCTCCTCACCTCTGTGTTGATAGTACAATTGTGATTGTTTTTTCTCTTTCCCGTGTGGATAGTAGATAATATGTGAAGTGAGTGTAAGGAATGTTTTCCTTCACGTTCGTGCTTGATAAATATAAAGTCAAAGCGTTTGTCGTTCGCGCCATTCTACACAGAATAAAAGAAGATGAGCATAGAGTTGTTTAACCAGTTAGAGGATAGTTGGTACTGGATGGTGGATGTGGTGGAAAGGCTACAACATGAATAGAGGTATCAAGTTACCAAAGACTTTGTGACGAGTCAAGTGACTAGCCTGAAAGTAGCCAGGGATCTGGTCCAGGGCATGATAGAAGAGGAAGTCAACAAGTTACGAGGCTACATTCAACTTCCATATGTAAGAATGGGCAATTTGATGGAGGCACTGGATAATATGATGAAAGTAAGGTATTTTTATAAGAGATATTGCATTGAACAGAGTGGTCCTTTGTGAAGTGGGGTATGGACCAGCTAAAAAAAGCAGAAGAACTAATGAGCAAAGTGCTGGAAGAAAAAGTGAAGAAGATAAATGAAAGGTGGTCTAAAGAAAGAAAGGACAGAGAAAACAGAAAGAAAAAAGAGGAGTTTGAAAGACTAAATGAAAACTCGATGAAGGCGCAGGTGAAATTTAGATCAATGGGCCATCCTGACTGGATGCTAAAGAAAAAGAAAAAGAAGAAAAAAGGAATGATTGACAAAGTGAGGAAATGGTGGAAGACCTGGAGAAAATAGAAGAAACCAAAGGGCCTTTTCATATGCCTCGAAAAGATTTGCTTTCTTGTCTAAATTTTTTTTTAGTTAGTTGTATAGTTGTTTGTATAATGTCTATTGTATGTGTTATCTCTGTCTCTGTCCCGTCAGTCCCGTTCCCGCCAAGCGTTCTAAACCTCCTCCCTCCCCCCTCCCCCCGCTGTTTGCTCCGATTGAGGTCAGTTCCTTGCTACATTGCTGCTAAACGTCAGCACCGTGACGTCACCTTCCCTGTTCCATTCCTATTGTCCATATATAACACCCAAACCTTTTGTCCCTATACAGGCCCAAGACCTTTTTGACTGGGTTTTCCATTGTCCGTATAAATCTTGTCAGTATACAGGCCCGGGGGTGGGCTGTCAGTAATGTATTTTCCCATTTTCCATATATCGCCCCCCTCACTATTCACGTATTTAAAGCGTAAGTGCGTTAAGAAGCTGTGCGAGAGAATGCATCTCAAACAACATAGTACTTTTGCCCAAACTAGATCACTGTGATCTTTATTTCATGATTACATATCAGTGTATATGATAAGTCTTTATTATGCAGTTCTTATTGTTTTCACTGTTTATGCCACAGTCAGAGGATGTTAGTGGGATTCATCTAATGTAGTATTGTATTCTGGGCCCCTAATAAGTCAACGTGCTCTATATTTCCTGGCTCACAGACTTGTTTCAATTTAGCATTGCCAAATCCAGATCATTCGTGTCCTATTACATATGTATTGCTACCATTCAAATATCCTATTCTTTTCCAGACCTTTTCAATTTTGTAATTGTGTTTTGATTTTTCATGCCAGAAGACGAATCACAGAAAATGTTGACCAGAAAGACGTCATGAGTGTTTTCCCAGAATAAAGGCTACGGTGGATCTGTTTGATCTTTTTCTATTTTTAGCCAGACCCTTTTGGCATTTCATACATTTTGTGGTACCGATTCCTTTATGAATATTTTACCGAAGAATTAAAAACCAAAATTATGAAATTTAAGAAAAATAACATTTAAATGAGATAAAAATTATTTCATACGTAAATGCTCTCTATAATTCTCCTGGAGATGCCCATTCTTACATCAGACGTTTTAATGTATGCTATATCAACATTTTAAAATGTAATGTTTATTATTAATACTTAGATATGTTTGCCGCGAATATAGCCACAACGTACAGGAATGATGAAGCCCAGTGTGTCCATTTCCGTAAACTGATATCTTCAACCAAAAAGACATGAAATGTTCTAAAGTTTGGCAATTTGAAATACTCTTTAACAGATAACAATAAAGACATATTACTGTGAGCTGTCTGCTACATCAGAATTTATAGGATTCCCGACAGGGCTGTACATTTGTCTTCCGCTTCTCAAAATATTGTAGTGATAACTCAATCCGTTCCGGAGCTTTTTGCATTGCCAATGTTCGGAAACGGAAACATATATCAGGCGCGTGTAGATTGTGTCATGTACATAATAAATATTTGGTGCGGAAATTGATCTTCTCTGCCTTCCCCGGTGTGTGTGTCTGTGTGTGTGTGTGTCTGTGTGTGTGTGTGTGTGATGCTGACAAAATGACTGCAAGAGAGCGAGTGAGTATATAAGCGCACGTACATACAAACTTCTGATCTACAGCTTCTTGCCGTTTGTAATCGGGGGAACGTTTTGTAGCATGAGAGCAGAGTTCCAAATGTTTCAGACCAAAGTAAAGCAGTGTTGCGTGTTATCTGTGATTTATAAAGTCATGTAAACAAAACATTTTCCACTGATATAAGTTTGATTTGCATTCCAGTAGATAACCCATATTCAGTAGAATACCTACTTCCTATCAACATGTAATGTTTATATCTAGCACGTTTCTTGCTTTACCTTTTGGCATGTTTCCCATATATTTTTCGCCCTAAATTCTTCTTCTTTCTCGATAGGGCTTAATAGGAATCTTAATTTAGGTATGACCCATCACGTGGCACGAGTCATTACTTCCATTCCGTCCCTAATCTGTTCAACATGTATTTCCCTTTTCAGAACTGCTTCCAACGTTAATGACGTTTCCCTTTTTATCTGCCATTCATGGTAACCGGACGTATTATGATCATATTCCCTTTTTAACTGTCATCCATGGTAACTGTACGTAATATGATCGTATTCTCTTTTTAACTGCCATTCATGGTAACCGTACGTAATGTGATCATATTCCCTTTTTAACTGCCATTCATGGTAACCGTATGTATTATGATTGTATTCCCTTTTAATCTGCCATTCATGGTAACCGTACGACTGTGATCATATTCCCTTTTTAACTGCCGTTCATGGTAACCGTACGTAATATGATCGTATTCTCTTTTTAACTGCCATTCATGGTAACCGTATGTATTATGATTGTATTCCCTTTTTAACTGCCATTCATGGTAACCGTACGTAATGTGATCATATTCCCTTTTTAACTGCCATTCATGGTAACCGTACGTAATATGATCGTATTATCTGTTTAACTGCTATTCATGGTAACCGTACGTAATGTGATCATATTCCCTTTTTAACTGCCATTCATGGTAACCGTATGTATTATGATTGTATTCCCTTTTTAACTGCCATTCATGGTAACCGTACGACTGTGATCATATTCCCTTTTTAACTGCCATTCATGGTAACCGTACGTAATGTGATCATATTCCCTTTTTAACTGCCATTCATGGTAACCGTATGTATTATGATCGTATTCCCTTTTTAACTGCCGTTCATTGTAACCGTCCGTAATGTGATAATATTCCCTTTTTACCTGTCATCCATGGTAACCGTACGTAATATGATCGTATTCTCTTTTTAACTGCCATTCATGGTAACCGTACGTATTATGATCATACCAACCGAATCTATGAGATTAATATCATTTATGAACCGTCGCGCTGGAATTCCTTTCGGGGTTTTCCAAAAACTGGGCACAGTCCTCGCGGTACATTTATATCGTCTTGTTTGAATACTAATATACCATTATTAATAATGGGCATTACTGTATGTCGGAACAAATGAATATCTTTCATGAAGAATAGGTAAATATGTATTATTCGACTGTTTAAAAAGATACACATCGGAAGTCCCTGCACGTGCTTGCCGCACTGTGGCTGGTCATCATGTTTATGTTTAATTTTGCTTTGGTGATAAACATTTCAGATATTTTTTTCTGAAAGTATTTAATTGGAGAAAGAAAACGAATCGTTGTATTTTTTCAGAGCTTTGTCAGACTTTGGACCATCGACGAGGAAAATTAAATTTTAGAGATGCCCTACATTAGAAGTCAGTAGTGGTTAACTGGGGTTCGATTCCACATGCATCGTGTTTGGTTGCGTACAGGTAGAAAGCTGGGGATTGGATCCACATGTAATATTATTGGCGACAAGCAACGGCAGGGCTGAACCAAAAAAGGACCCCTATTTCGGTGGCTCGCTGATAAAAGATTTTTGCGGTTGACAGACACCCACTTCCCACCAACACCAATTAAAGACGCGAGGTGACCATGACATACCACCAACCTTGGAACATCCACCTGTAAACGCAAACACTTTACCACATATTGCTCTGTACACGCCCAATAACAGAGACGGGATCAGGCTCCTGATATACTGGCCAACCACTGGCTGTGCAGTCGTGGTGATGAGGGCACCAGGAGGACAAGCTGCAACGCATAGAAGCAAGGCTAGAAGACGATTTTGGAAGGTCCTTTGCGAGCTCTAGAACCGAGTAAAGTTATCACCGGACAAAACAAAGCCTCAAAAGAGTTTATTAGAGTAAAGTTTGAGTAAGAGCATATCACGTCGTTACACCCATTTGAGTGTCTGCAGACGATGATTAATTTTACTTGGAGAATGGTTATGAACAATAGTATACATAGCTGCATAAGCAAGAGTCAACACTGAAGGTCGACCGAGAATGACAACAGCCAGCTACCAGTTGTTCATTTAGAGGAAAGCTCTACGCCTTTGCATACAACAGCTCAACACATAAGTATCGTCAGCGAGTGACGAAAGATTGTGCACCATGTCACACCATCAAAATGCCTAGCATCGAGCGAATGAACGTGCTTCTTCGGGAGGGGCTTATTACCAAGAGCTAATATTATGGCATGCTGGAGAACTTTAACTTTGAAGCCACTTAGCTACCATCGACGAACCTTTCTCCATATCCAGGGTCGGACTGACCCACCGAGGAATCGGCAGGAGGTATGGGAGTGGATGTATTAGGTCAGACCCTGTCCGTATCAGAACAGTATTGGCTGTCATATCGTGGTAACTATCAAAATGAACTGGCTGTAGAGTATGGCCAATGTACATTAGTTGCGTCCCACGTATCAATTACAGCCTTTTCATTCATAGGGATAGATAGCTATAATTCACTTGCTAAACCAATCATAGCTCATGCAATGACATGCTGCATCGTCATCCTTCTAGAGTAGGAAAAGCGATCGGTTTGAAAATTCAGCCTTTAATTTAGTGATGAGTGATAGCTGTTAAATACTTAAATTCTGGTTTGACGAATCTCTCATTAGACTATTATATATTTTTACTTTAATTTACACTCGCATAGCAAGCTTCATTACGATGAAATTACAGTCCAGAATTGTATACTAAAATCTATGGATGACATTTTTGTAAAAAGCGAAGACTTTGACACACACAAAATGGGAATGTTTTAGCATATCATTTAACACGTGTGAAATAATTTGCTTCGTCATATTTCATAACTTTTGTAATTTGAACAAGTGTTTATGTGCTCAGCCTAGTTGCGGTAAGCATTAGGTTTGTAGCTTTTTATTTCTTCATTTTTTCTTTGTTGCTGTACGATACTTTATAATGTACACAACCGAACATAAACTGGCCTTCCTGCAATGTAAATCACTATCAAGTACTTAACGAATAAAAATGATCCATCGCTTGTGCGAATGCATTGCACTGTTTGCACTTAACATTCGCAATAAAACACCACCCGATTTAAAAGATATCATTTCAGACGAAATTTTAATTAATTTAAAATTATGTAACGTGACTCTTTCTTCACTTGTCATCAGTGTCTCTCCTTTCGTACAACATGTCTAGAGTATATGTGTAAATTCGCATAGTGTAGGGGATGCACCCTCACGTTCGTACATTCGGGAACCGTATGACCGGGTTTATAATCGGTAGCTTATTAGTGCCAAAGTTTATTCTGAACTTTAGTCATCCATCCTACTTGGTAAACATTACTTTTGCGTGCTGTCATTGGATCAGTTGACAAATTATGACAGAAATTCCAGATATTTAAAACTACAACGGGATGGTGAAACATGCTCCTTTTTGTACGCAAAGCCCCGAGGCATGCATTCTTTCATACAACCGATGAGTTATATTTACTGTATTATTACGCATCGCATGTACTCATGCGGTTCTGTGATGTTCGTTTGACAGGCTAGATCGTTAACCGGATATCTTACGGCTAGGTTAAACTCGCGCTTTCAATGTTTATTAAAATTATTGCAACTTCATAATAGACAGTGATATCCAATCTGTGTTTTGACTGAGTTTACAATATATATGCATATTTTATTAGCTTTAGATTCTAAACTTAAATTTCAACAAGCTGTCCTTATATGATATAGAGCACATAAAAGATATTTTAATATTAACGAAAACCTTAAGAGAAAAAATATATTTTGTATCTACGTATGCGTTAGGGAGATTTATTTCATTACCCTCTTAAAACAAAATTTAAGCACAAAGATAAAGCAGTGTTGAAAGTATGACATCAGGTTTTATAATAATGTTTTCACAATTAAATAAAACTAAGAATATAGAAAACCGAGATTTTCTTTTCTTTACCGTTATTTTCTCCTTATTTTACCAAAATTTTCCAGTACATATGATGCACTCAGCTAAATAATATATATTCCTAAACTAGATGCGGAGGGAGAAAGATTGCTGCTGGTGTGTGACAAGTTATTCCTCATTTTCAATGTAAACGTGTTGTTGTTGAGAAACTTTCTGCATATTACTGTTTTCTATGCTTTATATGTAATGATGAAAAGTTCAGAAATAATCGCTTGGATCCTTGTATTTTCAGTACTTTCAAAATAGTGAATGACAGCTCTTAATGTCTTCGAACAGATCTTTCTGCACTAGAGTTTTCGCCTACAAATTAAGTACATGCTCATAAGTTAAGTTTCAAATCAGTTTGATAGAACTTTCAAGTTAAACCTTAAGCTGCATGGTCAACCAACTTTTAAATTTAAATCTCTCCAAATGTTGGCGAATTCGAAGATAAGTGAGTCCAGATTTTGCCAATTGTTCGTGTCGTAGGGCATACATAGAGAGTGCGGAGGTGTACTTGCTAATAATGATGAAGAATTGTCAGCCATTAGTAAACGATTGACTTTTGAAAGCCTCGAACTTTAATACGTTTCCTAAAAGGAAAAATATGCGGTTATTGGCTATGATACCTTTAGAAACTAATATATATTACATAATCTGAATAAAATGCAGTTTGAGTTGATTTTTGGAAAATAAAATAAACGTATTACATGAAGTGTATACTATGTTGTGCAGCACGAGGAATGCTATATAAGAAAGAAAGATGGACGTGCATAACCTCGCATAGTTGAATCTCGTTTATTCTAGCTGCTCGAAGAGCACGAACCACTTTTATTTCATGCTGTTGTTTCTTCGAAATGTGTAACAGTTCTTATTGGGTAATAACAATGACAGATATCCAGTATATTTTGCAAGGAAAAGTAAATTCAGTCAGGCTCAATTGACAATCGAGACGAATTAGACCTGGTTGAATGGGGGTGGGGGGGGTTCTACCTGACAAATGAGTCTGAGCAAAAGACTCTAACTGAATAGCCCAAAAGTGATTGCCCTCCATTGAAAATCACGTAACGGTGGAAGGAGGGACAAAACAAACTTGGAAATTTGCCATGGAAAAAAGGGACTGTGTGTACTCGTACATATAGACAAGATGAATACGTTCTTTTCTTTACTATATGACAAAAGCAGAGAGAGAGAGAGAGAGAGAGAGAGAGAGAGAGGGAGAGAGAGAGAGACAGAGAGAGAGAGAGACAGAGAGAGAGAGAGACAGAGAGAGAGAGAGAGAGAGCTGGGTCCGTGCGAGGTTAAGAATAATCAGTAGAACAAACAAAATATGCCCTAATCTGCGGTTGCATTATGCTACAGCAGATCAGTAGCTTTGTTGGGGGGAGGGGGGTAGTTTGGCTCGTCTTATAAGCGAGTATATACGGTAATAGGTGGTTACTTATGCAACATAACCCAAGGTATTAAGACTGCGGTGGCAAGTGAGTTGAGATTAGACACGCCTGAAGCAAAGCAACCAGACACCAGTGGAAACGCGATATACCATATCGCAAATCAATTAGTCTCATTTTCAGAACTGAATACTTCCAAATGAGGTGACGTCTTTAGTATCATTCTTTCTCAAGTAAGTATCAAGTGATGTTCCCACTGAAGAATATATTTAAGGTATAGCTGGGGATCAGACTTTATACTACGCATTATTTCGGTGTTCTTCGTGGCATTTTGGATTTATTGAGGTCATTTATGTCGTCCAGATCGAAATGTCATTTAAGGTAAGTATACTTTTTCTTTGTGTAATGCCTTCTTAGCACAGAATGCAACATCCCCAATCAAATCAAATACTTTGTTTTAAACTGCAATCATTTTTAGTATAAGTTTGTCATCTTTTTTCGGTATACCTAAAAGGAACCAATTGGTCAGCTGTTCAACAGTTCACACCATGTGCGAGTGTGTTCCAGAGGATTCCAGCACATTTTGGAAGAAAAAGAAGACAAATTCTGACTTTGTCAGCTATGTCAAGCTCTATACTACGCATATAATTATTATTAATTTTGTCTCATTCATTAATTCTATTAATTATGATTAAATTTTAGTTACCTGTGACTAATCTTTACATAATAATTGTGCAATTAAAGTTTTTTTTTCATATACGCAACGTATTTTGAATTGTGCCAAATCAGAAGATAAAAACGACATTGAGGCTGCGCACAAAACTTAATTAGACTCTGTCCTGCGGTGGAGTAGAGATTCAACCCAAACGTTTGCATCGCTCGTCATGCATATTTTGATAAATTTTCATGGGCTAAGTCTTCTCGGCTAATATCAATTTATTCAACATGTGCCTTTTTTTAAATATAGAACATGTCGTGCATTGCACAGTTTCTAGACAATACTAAAGTCGTTGTGTCTTAATTATTTATGAATCATTTTGATAATATTAAAAATGTAACAATCTGTGCACTACATCGACAGAGTCTTGTACTTACGTTCATGTCCTCTACACCTATCATCCGGTCTTTGTTCAGTGAAAGATTTATGTGTTCATGATAACCCGTGCCAGTTTCATGTTCGCATTTGCTGACTATATCCTTCATGTAGAGCTATAATATTTAGATGTCGCTCCCTATTTTTTTTTTTTTTTTTAATTCTTTTTTTTTTTTGCATACACGTAACCATAAAACTGTTTACGCAATATGTAAGGATATTTATGGAGAGATATGATGAGCGCTTTGTTGTCTCGCCAAAGCAATGTGTCACTAACATTAGCACATGCCCCAACATTGCTATATGTGGACTGTATCCTGGGACACGTGATTATAAAGGACCACTGATTTGTGCCAACCTAGCGCAAGAATAAAGGGACATTTTTTTCATTAGCGTCACTTGCATGACACATTTCAAAAGGAAAAGTCACTCTTCGTTTTGTTTGTTTTTTTGTGGTCAAATATTGCCGGAATAAACCATTTTTACTGCCGGAATGAAACATTTCTACCGCCTCCCCCCGACTCACCACAATCTTATGAGCCATTTGTGTACACAGGAATGCTGCATTCTTTGCTTTGTCATTTAGATTCTGCCATAGTCTTTGTCGTTCATGTTGTTATTTTTTACACTCTGTATTTCACCGGGGGTTTGTTTTTCGATACAGCTATGGGCTGTCTAATAGTCTTTACAAGAATGACCTTTGATGTAAGTATACCATGACCTTTTGATTCAAGTATAACATGACCTTTTGGTGTATGTGTAACACTTGTTTTTACTATTGTTATGTAATGGTACCTAATTTTCCATATCACAATATTTGATATGCCGGTATATATGTTTCATTATTGTTTACTTTGTTATTGCTGTATTACTGGGCGGTTCATCCTTAGTCTTGCCTGATCCGGGGCCCCCAGTGGCCGAGTGGTCTAAAGCGCTCTCCGTCACGGATCACTGCCATCTCACCTCTGTCTGCGTAGGTTCGAGTCTCGGGTTCGGCAAATCTGGATATGTGAGAAAGCTTGCCGGTAGTTTCTCCTGGGTCGGTGGTTCTTTCCGGGGTTTTCCCGGGTTCTTCCTCCACCATTAATACTGGCCGCCATGTATAGCCTATCTTGTGCTGAAAAATGGCGTTAAACCCTATAACAACAGCAACAACAACTTGTCTGATCCATATCAAGTTAATCATGATGCAAACATGCAGGACGATGTCCCACCCAGTCACATTATCCTGACACCAGACCGACCAGTCCTAGCACTAACCTCTTAATGCTGAGCGCCTAGCGAGGCAACTGTTAGTACCATTTTTAAGTCTTTGGCATGACTCGGACGGGGTTCGAACCTACGACCTCCCTCATCACGGGCGGACTCTATAACATCTAGGCCAACGGAGACATTATGATAATATCAATAAATTTCATAGTATATGGCCTTCATCGACAGATCCAGAGAGCAAATGATACTTTAGTTTCCTTTATATAGTGTCTAAAGTCATGAATTGCATTCAAGAAGAAACAATACTGTGAATGCTTACGACTTTGTGGGAAACTCCTTATGACAGATAAACAAACTTCCAATAAAAAAATAAAATCTATTTTCTAGCAGTATTTGCTAATAGCGAGAATAGTGTCCGTTCTTTAGAAAAAAATGTCCGGCATATAATACTGATTGAAAATTTTGGTCCTTTATGGTCGCTTGTCAATAATAATAATAATAATAATAATACTGTAAATAATATAGAAATAAATATAATAATATAAATAACAAAAATAATATAATAATATGAATAATATAATAGTAATAATATAATAATAATAAAAATATTATATATGGTTCTTCGCATCAATACAGAGAGTGTGCAAATATTTTCATAAAGGTATAATACTTTCATTTCATATATTACCTTGGAAACCAATTACAGAATTTCACACAAAATGATATTCTAATAGATTAGGGGTCGTTTTAAAACATTGCTGGTAAATCATGGTAAATATTTGGTATGTTATGACTGTCAGCATTTGTACATTACTGACAGTCACATTGGGTAAGAACCATCCCCGCTCCCATCTTTCTCCCTCCCTCTTTTGGAACGTTGAAATAAATCGTTCGGGTGAGATGCGCAGACAAAAAGTATTAAATGTATTAGAACGACGAAAACTAATGGAAAATGGAATTATATGTGGTACTGTATGAGGTTAAAATGAATGTTAATATACTATTACCATATTTCTTGAAATGACGTTGATAAACGTGTGTATCTAGAGTGGTTGATGGTACAATCTATGATTGAGAATAATTCCCTAAGATGATCCAACTCAACAATTCACGCTTCTTCCTATACATGAGAGGGCGAACGTGCGCTTTATATTATTGTTATTATTATTGTTGTTATTATTGTTGTTGTTATTATTATTATTGTTATTGTTGTTGACGTTGCCGCTGCTGCAGCTGCAGCTGTTGTTGTTTTTTTTTTTTGTTGTCATCTCCCTTGATTTTTTATTAAGATAGGTAACAATCTTTTGTTAATTTGCCCCATCATATTAACTAAACTGGAGTTTGTCCTGTGAAACGCCATATTTATTATAAAGCGGTTTCTTTCCGGAAAATTATACTGATTTCTTATGCAAAGTATGAAGGCTTCAGATTCCTTGTTATTTGACCATTATTTTATGTACCGTATGTTCTTAGCTGATAAGTTGAGTCAAACTGCATACAACTAAGATTCTGATCTGCTGTAGCATAATGCGCCTACAAATCTGAGTCTTATGTTGTTTGTTCTGCTGATTACTCCAAACAAACAAGCTGCACAGACCCAGATCTTCCGGTGCATGATGTGACGGCAGATCTGGGTTTGTGCTGTTTGCAGTTGGACTAGAACTATAAACGAGTACATAGTCAAAGAATCTGCAGAGACTACAATTGTGCGTTGTACTACTTATTTTTATACAAAAGTAGAAAAATACAAAAGTAGAAAAGTCAGAATCTGATGAGGTCTGTCGAACGTAGTCTTTCCTTAATTCCATTCCCGTGTCTGTTTTGTTTATTTATTTTTGTTTTACTTTCATATCTGTTTGGTTTGTAGATGAGAAATAGATACATTATGGGTTGAACATGTACCATTTCATATCATGATTTCCTTATGTGCATCTACATTTTGTTTCGATTGCAACTCCTTTAAAGGTTTGCTTTTATCATGTAGCCATCCTTGTTCCGGGAGAGACAACCAACATTATTTTTTCTTTAATTATTATGCAGCTAAAAATATGCATTCATTCACTCATTTATCGGAGAATCTTCCTCATCCACAACATACAATTTCCAACAAGCCATTACACTATATATATATATATATATATATATATATATATATATATATATATATATATATATATATATATATATATATATATATAATCTGTGTGGAGTCATCCTGTTATATACCGTATAGATACGAGTCAAAGTGCAATTTGCACAGACCCAGATGTACCGGCGCATTTTGCGCCGGAAGATCTAGGTCAGTGCAGTCTGTTAGGAGTAATCAGTAGAACAAACAGCATAGACCCTGATCTGCAGGCGCATTATGCTACGACAGATAACGTTCTTTGACTCGTCCTATAAGCGAGTATATACGGTAAAGAAGAATTTGTATATTTGGGCGCCTACGCAGTATAGATTCTATCATTTTCATAGAAGTAATTCCAAGAATTTAGTGAAAATATAAATGTTGTTTCAGTTACAAGCTGTATTTTGGTTACCGTGGGGCAACCATTTCAATGTTTTAACTCGAAGATTTACAAGATATTCAAATGAATGATTCAAGGCATGTTATCTGTCTGATTTGTCAGATTGTATGCTTAATTAATCCTATTAATTCAAGCTGATGCCATTTTTAGAGCTTCATTGTAATGCCAAGAGGGATTCTGTATTTATTATTTTCGTGGATTTTTTTTTAGTCCTCTCAATTCGTCTAGACCTTATCCTCCGTGCAAAAACTATCAGTTTCAAGCAAAAGAAATGGCACGCTTCCCCCAGCACTGGTAAAGATAGCAGTGGTACGTACTTGATAATTACTGTATGTACAGAACAATTGAACCTCACCATCTATAGTACAAGCAGCTACCTGAGCTTTCAATACTTTCTAATCTTCAAAAATGTGTATAAATTACTCAATCGCCGAGGAAGATGGTGGGAGATCTATTTAAATCGAAGCCAAAACTAATAAAATGAGCCTATTCGAACAGTTGGGTAATAGAAGTAAATAAATAAATCGAAAGAATTCCTGCTCTGTTAATTTTATGCTTTGTACATTTTACGGCATTCGTAAAATTTCAAAAAATATATTATACGTGTATCTTTGACGCCTAAAATGATAGCATAGTGACATCTTAGAAGTTGAAGTCTCGTTAAACCAGACTCCATCAAACAAATGTATCGTAAAAACAAAATTTTCTTTCAAGCAAGAGAGCAAGGTTTTATCCAAAATAGGAAAAAGTTTTGTTCATTGGATTATGAGATGAGGTGATGTCTTACCTGACTGTATACCGCTCGAGTGGTCGAAGTGGTTAAAGCGTCCGCAGCGGATGCATAAGTTCGAGGGTTCGAAATTTGCCTGAGTCATACCAAAGACCTAACACAATGGTACTAGCGGCTGCCTCGCTAGGCGCTTAGCATTCAGAAGTTAGTGTTAGGACTGTTCGGCCTGGTGTCGGGATAACGTGTCTGGGTTGGACTTGATACTACATGTCTACGACATGATGCGCCAGTGTTGACATCACTATAAACTACCACACAGCTAACATCGTAGTGATATGACTGAAACATTGTTAAAGCTACGTTAAAATCACACACACACACACACACACACACACAACTTGTTTGTATTGATGAGATGAAGTCACTATACCTATTCCGGTTCTCAGCCGTTGTTGGGATAAATAATAGCGCACTAAAATTACGCATTGGCATTGAACTGGGCCGATAAACAGGCCTTTCACCTGTGATGATAATGATTTTCGGGTGAGGGCCTGATATCACGTACTCATTAAAAGCTGCAATTATCTGCAATCCAAATTTGACTGCACACATCGATATATATTTTATACACTTACTGGTATTTATCGTGGCTGTGCAGCTACCGTCGGCTGAAGGGTTCTTTTGATGACATGTAGATTATATTTCCTGAGCAAATCATATTTTTGGTGATTTGTAGATCCACCTGGAATAGCACAACCATCTGTCCTGTGGCCATTTTGAATTTCGCGCTTGATATGGCTGCTACCAATTACTGGTATGTGTCTAAAGTGTACGCGGGTTTGTTCCGGAATGATTTGCATGCAGCAAAATTGCATACTTGAATGAACAGGTGACATCATACCCATAACATCGTCCATCAGTATCAACACAGATTTGTGGGGTTGATCTATCGGACTAGCATTGAACCAGCACTATGTTGTATAGTAACAATACAAAGTGTTTAATGTCAAGAACAATAAAAGATGGTAATAGTGATGGGTAGATTCTGATCGAGAAAGAAATTGCACTCTTGAATGTATGACCCCCATGGAGACAAGGGAAAATTATTGCTAAAAATGTCCACAAGATTAATATTTGATGCCCCTCTGTTGACACTCTTGTGATAACAACTGATTGGGTGCTAAGCGAATTTATCAAATAAACCAACGTGACTAAGCGAAAAAAGTCAAACAAATATAGGTCAAAGTCATGACCTTTGTATGACGTCTCCACCGGAAGTATACTTTTCTGACGTCAAGACTGGATGTAAAAAGTGTAATGACGTCATTACAGGATGTAGTTTGCGCGTGAGCACTGAAAGGTGAAAAACATTTTGCTGTACATGCACTGTGAAAAACATTTGCATATGAGCACTAATGCTATATTTTCACAAACAGTTACAAATTAAACAGTTTTTAAAAGTTAATTATATTTAAATAGACACGCACGCACACACACACACACACACACACACACACAATAGCACTAATAAAAGGGACGTTGGCAATATTAAGCGGTAGTTCTGTGTCTGGAGATATATGTGGCTATGAAATGTGTTGTTGGTTCGCTCCTAACCGCAGACTCGACGCTTGCATAAGCTTCCCCTTTCAAACGGCCGTAGATCAAAATACTATTATCAAGCACCCTTGCCTTTCCACACGCATTCTTTAGACGGTTGCTTCTGTTCCTTTTTGTCCATGGATAGATCGGGATGCTAGGATCAAGTGACATATTCGAGATGGTGGTCGAGCTTTCTGCACTCATAAACATGGGTTCTTCTTTGAGAACCGATGGCAGACCGTGAATGTAGACTGGTAATTGATAGAAACTGAGTTTTTGGTTAATCCAGTCGGAATGCGTCTGCTAGCTGCATGTACATCGATGGACCTGAAAGTTAACCCAGTCTCATCTCATTGTTTGTTCATGATATATACTCTACAGGGCTTATTTTTTAAAAATATCGATTTTTATTGTTGTTTGTGATTGTTGGATGAATCATGTATTTTAATTCTTCTTTCGTTTTCTTTTTCGATCTTTCTTGGCTTTCTAATGGTTTCCTTTATGTTCACGTGCCTCGTCAAAGATGTTTTTCTTCAAGACTACATGAGTCGTATGGATGCTTTCATTTACGTCCGCTAATGTTTTCATTTACATCCACGCTATAGCTAAATAAGCAACAACAACACATTCTCCAATTATTAAAACGACATGTAAATCCAACACTGATACTCAGACCAAACATATTAATTTATGCAACAAAAATGGACACAATAAACCTTCCAAATTCAATATAGCTATTAAACAAGTATTCATGGCGATAAAAGACCAGTCGCAAACATCAAGATCTAAGTCAATGGAAGTCGAGTCGAAGCAGAACAGCATCCTCTAGCAAAACAGCCAAACACTACAACAGCATGAAGAAGAAAGAAAGAGGGTAACACAGAATGAAGGAGTAAAGAAGAAAACGGACATCGACTGTCAAATTGCCAGTTTATGAGGTTCCTCCTTTGGCTATCGAAGACCTCTTTCGATAAAATCTCTATCCCCACAACCCTAACTCGATCATTTGTATACCACCATCAAAAGTTAAAACCGAAAGTAAACACAGCGTGACCCAAACATGTATAGGGTGCCCGACACCCAGCTGACTGACAACATTTCGGAAAATCAAACGTACACCATATACACCAAATTCCAACTTTAATTAAAACAGTAATGACATTACACAACTCAGAGGATTAGGAAAATTACACGAGTGGCTTATACCCCATTGGAACAGATTTCTGTTCAAGTACAACTCTTACGCGCTTTGCCGTTTCTGGGCGTACAGATTTCCTATGGCGTTTCGCGTCCCGCAGGTCCCTTGCCTCTTTACATCAGCCGGACATGTTCACGAATTAAAAAGTGCGATATTCGCACATAAAAGCGGGACTGTAGTGGATCCATTCCTACAGTCCCGGTCAGTTGGAAATCTCGACCTTCGAGACTTAACCTGTCGCGAATGCATTAGTTGCGTAGGCGACTTAAATCCTTTAATTGATTGATTGATTATCGACAGTCTTGACATTTGGGGTATGCCCCAAACCTAATTTATACTTTACAGAATACGTTAGACCTTATTTCTTTAGGTTACTCATGTGCATCCCAATAGCTAAATGCATTCCAACCAATCCTAGGTGACGTGGGGCCCATAGTGTGAGATGCGGGTATTTATATAGTTTCGCAGCTGTACAGGCGGGAGCCACAAAATACCCAAATACCCCTCCCCCCATGACCTGTACTTCACTTAGTTATAACCTGAGTACATGTACCTATGGGGATAAACACGAACAATCTAAAGGAGAAAACAAAACAACTAAATTACACTCTGAAATACATGTAAGGTATAGGGAATTCACCCAGATCCAGAGCACTTCAGCAGCAATTGTAATGCCGAAGCAAAAATATCACACTTTGTCAGAGACTACTTGACCACTGCTCCATATATAATTTAGAATTTTTAACTATCACCTAACTACTTGAATGAACTAAGTACAATAATCTCAACGACACAGTAATCCTTGGAGAGTTGCTCAGTGTGTTAACATCTCTGGATTGTTTGCTAGGTCTACTGAAAAACCTAGAGTACATTATTCATATTGTAGAACAATGTGTGTACTCTCCAAATACCTAATAAATGAAAATATGTGTATCATATTAGTCCTCCATCGTTTTCTGGGGATACTAGTATATCACGTTTTATTTACTACTTTTCCACCCCATACAAATTTAAATAATGTGCGATTTAGTTCTGCTTTAACGTTTGCTGATGGATTTGGAAGTTCTGAAAAAAGATGTATGAATATGGGCAGAACAATATTTTTTACAACAATTACCTTACCAGCTTCTGACAGATGTATTTGACTCCAGCTTACCAGTATTCGTTTTGTCGTTGTTAGTTTCTTCATATAATTAATTTGAACCATTTGTTGTAAATCTGGAGAAAAATCTATGCCAAGGAGTGTAAAGTTAGAAGAGGACCAAATTAGGCCCATTTCGGGACATATTGTTTCATTAGAAAATGTCCTGTTTCCAATTCAAGTAGCTTTTGTTTTTGTTATGTTACATTTAAATCCAGATAATAGAATGAAACCTTGCAAGATATTCATAGTTGCTTTAAGAGAAAGGTAAGATCCATCAAGAAGAATAAAAGCGTCATCGGCATACTGACCCAATTTATATTCACTAACGTCAAAGATCAGTCCACGTACATCCACATTTTGCTTTTGAAGTTATAGCTAAAAGCTCAGCCGCAATGATAAACAAAAAAGGTACAAGGGGATCTCCTTGACGACATCCTTTTTCAAGTCTAAAAAAGATGACACATGCCCATTGTTTATAACACAACTTTTAGAGTCATTAAAAACAGTTCAAACCACTTACAAACGGAATCACCAAAGTTAAAAGATTGTAAAGCTTCTTCCAGAAAGGTCCAGTTATTTGAGTCAAAGGCTTTTTCAAAGTCTATTAGCAATAATAAACCATATCTATTTTCATTCTCAAGTTGGTCGATGATATCGTATAATAGCCTAGTACTTTCTCCAATGAATCTACCCTTCATATATCCTTTTTGAGTATCACTGATTATTGATGGAAGAACCTTTTCAATCCTCGCTGCAATGGCTCCCGGAGCAATCTTATAGTCAATATTTAAAAGTGATATAGGTCTCCAGTTTTTAAAATACCTTCTCTCTTTTTCTTCCTTTGGTAGACATGTGATGACTCCTTGAGTCTGGGGGCCCCCGAGTGGCCGAGTGGTCTAAAGCGCTCTCCGTTACGGATCACTGCCATCTCACCTCTGTCTGCGTGAGTTCGAGTCTAGGATTCGGCCAATGTGGGTATGTGAGAAAGCTTGCCAGTAGCTTCTCGTGGGTCGGTGGTTCTTCCCGGGTTCTTCCGCCACCATTAATACTGGCCGCCATGCATAGCCTGTCGTGTGCTGAAAATGGCGTTAAACCCAACAACAACAACATTGAGTCTGAAAATTAGAAAGTTGTCCTACAGTATATCCATAATTTATTGATCTGCATATAAATCCCCCAAAAGACTTCCAAAAGAATTTATAGAACTCTACAGTGAATCCATCTGAACCAGGACTTTTTCCATTTTCCATCCGTTTTAGAGACATACATAATTCATTAATTGTAAGCAGACCCTCGCATGATTCTCTTTCCTCTTGACTAAGTTTAATATTGTGATCAAAAAATCTATTTCGAGATTTTTGAGTAGCCTCATCATCAAGCTGAGCAATTCTACTTTTGTAAAATTCCATATAAAACTGTTTTTGAGCTTCTAAAATATCTATTTGGTCAGATATATTTGTCTCATCATCTAAAATAATTTCCTTTACTGTCTTATTGACATAGTTTCTTTTTTCAAGATTTAAAAAGTACTTTGTGCTTTTTCCCCAAATTCGTACCATCTAACTTTGGATCTTAATATAACACCTTCTATGTATTTTGTCCTAGATTCCTCTAAGTCTGTTTTTTTTTCTTCTACATTGTCCAGCCATGTTCTCAGATTTCTTGAATAAAAATATAAAGGAAGATTAATCTGGTTATATATATAACAGATTTCTCCACGAACACCATGAAATAATTGTCAATGGTAAGATACAATAGGTGTATATAACGAAACAGAGCAATTGTAAAGCTGAAACGTACTTCTGTTAGGCGGTCTTTGACCCAAGCCACTCTCAACTTTCTTGCTAAAGAATACCATTAGCGCATTTTGTGGAAAGATACAGCATCACGAGGTCTGGAATCAGTTGGAATAAGCCGCTATTGAAGTAAACCTATGGGTTACGTGCTAAAAGAATACAGAAACGTTAGAATATTATCTAATTCAAAACCTGTTCAGACACACACACTCTCTACGCCTTGCGATAGAATTCAGTTCCGCCTTAGTTATAGACATGCACCTTAGCGTAATTTACTATTATAGCAATCCTGACAAAATCCTTGTTTACATAATCTAGGAACACCCGATCCCTATGACTACTGAAGTATATGTACAGGGCTTAAATTGTAAATAGAACTTAACTCAGTATCCCTGTATGTTACGTTTATTTGTCGTGAAGTAATATCCTACTTTCCAGCTCTGTAACGTCGACGTGATTTATGATACATAAAATCAGATGGTATTACAGTAAAGGAGAAAGATGTAGTTCTGCCATGATACCAAATAATGTATACATTCTATTTACGTCATAAATGATCGGGGGAAGAAAAAAAAAACAATATTTGAGACACAACATTTTTCAGGTCGAAAATTACCGGTTTGGAACCGGAGTTTGTGACTTCATTTTAGACGTTTGCTTTTGGATCTAAGGCACACTGGCAGAAGCGTCTCAAATCAATTCCGAATGTCTTTCTGGTAAAATGCATATCAAAGCAACATCGTCCTTGAAATTGTCGGCAACAGTTTAAAACGTCTTTGCTGTATTTGAACGCGTCTTATGGTAAGCTTCATCGACATTTCAAATCTAAAACATGGCATCCGCTTTTTCGTATTTTACTGATTATAATTATGTGTTGGTTTGTTAGTTTCTTTTTTAGGGGGATGTCTGGCAAAATATTATTAAACAAATACAATGCATGTTGAGAAAAGGGTTGTTGAACCTATTTATGATAATATCTTATCAGAATAAATTCAAAAGAATGTTTTTAAAGAAGGTAATTTATCTCACGACAAACACCTGTCAGGCTTAGTCTTTCATGCAGTGATCAACATCATTCCATGTATAAGGAAGCATGGTTTTGCTGGATCATCAATTTCTGAATATTCGCAGATGTGTTGGCTCATTTGACCCCCATCCATTGACATCTTAATTACGTCACTGCCACATGATGAGGACTTTTTGTCATCTGATTTGCATCTCCTGTCGTCTCAAGTCACTAGGCACTATATAGCCAGGATTGTGATGTGCCGTTCAATCATGTTGTTCGTCCTTTGAGTTCGAAGATCAACATGACTATAATGCACTATACTGTACTGTCTGTACTGTGCCGTGCCCTGCCGTGCCGTACCATACCATACCATACCATGCCATGCCATGCTATGCTCTGCTCTGCTCTGCTCTGGCTCTACCCTAATCTGCTCTGCTCTGGCTCTGCTCTAATCTGTTCTGCTCTGCTCTTGCTCTACCTTGCTCTGCTCTGACTCTACCCTACTCTACTCTGGCTCTACCTTACTCTGCTCTGGCTCTACCCTGCTCTGCTCTGCTCTACTCTGCTCTGCTCTGATCTGCTCTACTCTACTCTACTATACTCTGCTCTACTCTACTCTGCTCTGCTCTGCTCTACTCTGCTCTATTCTGCTCTGCTCTGCTGTGTTGAGTCATATACTGACGTGCACACGTAAGAAAAGACATGCAGTATATGTCCAAGTATAGACGGCTGGCGAAATCAAAGCGACGAGATCTGAGAGGGAAATTAATTGAAGAAGCTTGCTCATTTGATTTTATCGCTAATGTATTTGTACATTCCACGAAATACTGTAACCAGCATAATTCAGAAAATTATATGAGCTGTTTCAGTGGAAAATTAACTCCACACAGCTAAGCGTGATTTTGAGTGACCTTGATTAAGTTATTCTTTTTCTACTGAGGTGAATGACAAAGACGATCACCAATTGTGCTAGGACTATTTACAGTCAAATTTTATGATAGGATTGTCAGGTTATTCAGGTAAACCGTTTAGAAGAAGGTGGTATCGAACGCAAAACGATTGTGCGATGCAAAATATATTAAAAAAGTGGACTCTTGATAACGCAAGAAAAACTGTTATACATAGTGGTAAGTAACTTGTTGATTCGTTTGAAGATCGTCGTGTTGATTGGTAATCATCAGACCATCGTGTTGATTTGTACGGAGATCATCATTTCCAGATTTTGTGAAAGAGAAGACAGGTATCACCAGGCAATTGTATGATGTTTTCACAATGTGTAAATGTGGAAGTCCCACTGAAACTGTTCCAAAAACAGCAGAATCTGGAATTTCTACATTTCGCGCCGTATATATGCCATGCTATGCCACACGAACATGAAGTGAAAGTGCACTGTACAAGTTATATAGGTAATATAATTTTGCTCGTTTTGTTTAGCCTTTATTTATTCTCCTTTTCATACATTTTGAAACGAAATGCAAAAGTAGCAGTAATATTAGAAATACCTGATATTAGCTCACATGACGCTACCTTTTAATATATATTGGAGTTAAAAGATCATATTTTGACAACGTGATCAAAAGCATATTTCTGTTAAAAATTAATGATGTATTCAGCAGCCATTTTTGACCTTACCCCACAAAACAAACGGAAGTAGATAAGTTTTCTTTTTATGTAACTCGATGTCAGATTAAAATCGTAATATTTTTATCGCACACTAAAAGGAAGTGTGCATACGTAGCAAGTTATAACACGTTAGTCATAGAAATCATGACCATTAGGATGATTTCGTTTAATCTTTTCTGTTATAGTTCTACGCATGCATAAGCTACCTTTTTAACGGAATATATATAATGCAATACTTCCTTTGATATGTGTTTTTCTATATTTTATGTTATAACACTGCGAGAATAGGCATCAATAAATTGTACAAGTCTGTTATGTCTTCATGCTAGGGTGATACCTTAGTATTGCTTCACTGGGTGATTATTGTGAAAAATACCGAATACTTGCCACAGTTTTAAGGCATTACAAATATTAAAAATTGCAGCTGCATATTTTAAGCTACGAAATACTTCGTTTTTGTTTTCCTTGCTTTTTTTGGGTTAGTTTATTTAGTTACATAGTTACATAGTGACTAATATTTACTGACAGTAGCGAAATAATTTACGTTGAAATGTGTAAAGTCACAAATATATATAATTGGAACAACCTCGGGCCTTAATGCAAATGAATGACAGACAAAGTAACCTCGAACTTTTCTGTAAGGTCTGCTAATCCCCAGATATCTAATACAGACTGATTTCTCTATTTTGAGCGAAACAAAGATAGCACACAGCACAAAGTTCTTGCGCCGCTGACTAGTATGCAGACTTCGACCTCTTTCCTGAAAGTATTTCATTTAGTTATTTTCAAAGCTTAAACTCATATTGTTAAATGAAAATATCTTTTCATATCATTCTTTATTGAATCAGCACTTTAGTTTTCATATCCATAGTGTCGTCGATGTTCGTTCCGAAATTATGTCATGTGATAGGTTAGTTTTAATAAACGATACGTAAAATGGCTAAATCAGTGGTACAGCCTACTTATTTTCACAAACATTTCCGAGCATGTTGCGACTGACACATCGGAAACATTACCGTAGTCGCCATTTCATATCAGTGGCGTCATGTGCACGTAAAACACCATTACAGCAACTATCGACTAAGATTACTTATTCTTAGCCGAGGCATTCCGAGTTTTATGGGTTCTCTTTAGCGAGAATCTACTAGAGAACTTTATTTTGCTGTGTTTTCAAAATACTTCCACACAGGTATCATAATTTATTAAAAGGGTTCTGTTTTGCCTAGCGTATTTCACCGTGTGACTGAGTTCTCCATTTTCCGGCGATGTCCTCCTTTTTGTGCTGTATCACTCTTGAAGTATTCCTGAGGTAGATTTTTACAGAAAAACCATGAGGTGTTCTGATTCATGTCAAAAGCGGATAAAAATATGGAAAATTATCTCTAATGCTCTGAGGGGATTTCTGCTTCTCCTGTCTGCATATCCTATTACAAAAATGTTTAAGACACAATAGGCACGTTACAAAAGTTTACGGAATTTGTTCAAGCAAGACCTGACACTATTCAGTCCGTTGACAACATTTCAGTGTCCTGTAGTGCTTAGAGTCAAGTTGGTACTACGTCCCGACAATCAGTAGAGACTATTTCCAGTGTAAAATAAAAGGTGTTGGATAAGATTTGCTTCTTTTATCTGACCAAGGATGTCTTCCTCTCAAAGTTCCCACCATTGTCGAAGTCAAAGATGTCCTACAAGAAAGTAAAACAGGCTATAACCATCCCTTCTTGTTTAGCTAAACAATGAGATGTTTTGTCAGTACTTACCGAAACCAATGTTCAGATGCGAAAACAAAAATCATTCAAAAAGCGCATAAAGAAATCGTCATGTGAATATTGTTTGAACTTTTTTAAATGAACTGTTCCTTCAACCAAGGTACAGAAAACGATATTAGTACGACATCGTCACCTTCTTCGCCAAATGGTAATAAAGAAAATTCCAGTCAGTAAAAAGACATACGTGCTCGTTCAGCGAGGAAGATTATTACCCATGTTGACATTTCAGATGATAAAAGCTGCTTCTAGTAAGGATCGACTGCTTGCACTCTTTTAGGAAGTGTGTGGAAGTGAAGATGGAGAGGCCGTTCAGCAAGGATTTAACTTCTGTATTCCTGGATGTTATTGCATGACGAAATCGAACTTTAGTTCCTTACAAACGGGGAATAGTTCTCCATTTTTTGTACAAACAACTGGCATGAATCTAGCATATTTGTTGCAAATGGAATAATTACAACGGTACTGACAGTGCAACGTTTACAACTGTTTCACTATAAAGCTTTAGACGAGATAGTCATACCTACTCTGAGAGATTTAAAGAATGTCATAAAAAGAGAAGAAAAACAGAAAGCAGCAACAGCTCCAAAGACGATGACAGACACAGAATGTCATAAAAAGAGAAGAAAAGCAGTAGCAGCTCCAAAGATGATGGCAGACACATCCACATGGGTGGAAGAGAAAGAAGTCTTCAAAGACTTTCAAACCCTACCTATTAAATCACCAAAGTTGACATCTACGGAAATAATTGGTTGCATTGGTTGTCAACGCCCTCGCCAGCAGAAGAGGTAAAGAAAAAAGTGAAGAAAGAAGTCAAGCAAGACCCGATTAATCTTGTTCAGGCGCGATTTATTCGTATTGCTCGTCGGACACATAAACTATTGCGATCGGAAAAATACCACCGGAAGAAAAAAGAAGCGATAGTTGGTTAACTTATTTTTTATCAACGGCATGGATACATATTTAACCAGCAATTAATACAATCGTACCGCTCCGGTGGCCTAGTGGTTAGAGCGTCTGCCTCGGATGCGGTAGGTCGCGGGTTTCAAAACATATTTAAAAAAACATATTCATTTTTTCAACACTGAAATCCTAAAACGAAATCCAGTATCATGGAATGTTTTTTAAATGCAGTGAAAGAAATTATGTATTACTATTTTAAACATCAGCATGTTCTCAGACATAATGCACAGAGAGTAACTACAATGGCTACACCAATGCCAGTCACAACTCTTCCAGTAATTTAAATCCTCAGGGAATAATTGCAGAATCATTATCCTTTGGCATCGTGTGACTCATCGTAGACAAAAACCGTCGACCGATTAATAACCAATTTTATTTAACATTACCAAGTGACAGTTCCATGGAAGTGTTTTCTAGCAACAAATTACATTGTTCCATGGCCACATGTCGTCGGTCCATACATTTCACGTTCACCTAATCCTCTTAACAGTAAATTGTATTTTGTCAGTGTGAATATTAATATAAATGGAGTCTTGAACAATATATTTTACTTTTTAAATAAAAAGTAACAGTAAACTACATTTTTAAAAATAATTCTCCATCTCTAGTAAATAGCACCATATCTATCCTATGAACCGAGGGGTGGCTCGAAACGAGGACGTGGTTCGATAGCTATGTTAAATCGACCTTTCGACGGTCCTGCCCATCTTAAAACCTATAGTCACTCGAGGATTGCGTGCTTTAAAAGATGAGGACTTGATGAAGGAAAAACAAATTCTCCACAACGTGCTCATGGATCAACAGAGTTCTAAGCAAGCCTTAATGAAAATACGAAGAAAAGTGTTGATCCAGACCAAAAAAAAAATTCTTTACCGATATGCCCCAGGATGTTGAAGGCATTGATTCCTCCGCCACACCACAGCAATGGCAAGGCAGAAACAGTCGTCGAAAAGCATTTAGACCCATACGCGAGACCATAAAAAAATAAGTAAAAAAGAACTGTCAGAGATTTGGCAGTTTTTATTAATGAAACTGATGCGTTCATGAGAATGTTTTAAACAGGACTCGACGATCAGTTTGCCATTGCAAGAATCGCAATGTGTAGACTTTGATCTAATGTCGTCTCTGACCTTCTCAGCTCCTGTCAAGCTTGAAATCAAAGGACAAACCGAAGATTACATCAATCTGAATAACAGTTACTTGTACCAGGAAGTCAAAGTTATGGAAACGGACAGGGCTAATTAGGATGCTGATTAAATAGTGGCTGCTCCCGTCGATAGTTTCGTGCTTTCATTGTTTCTCAAAATGGATGCTAGAATAATAAACTGGTCAGCAAGAACATGCAACCTAACTCTTACTGAGTGAACTTCCAGAATCACTTGACGTACGGAGAAGAAGCCAAGAACACGAATTTGAATGTATTATTGGTGTAAAAACCCGATCTCCCTTGAAAGCCTTCAAAGACACGATGCTGTCAGAAGCTAGCGCTCTTCGGATTTAATGACCACCAAAATAAAATCGAACAAGAACATAGTTTCAAAATGATGATTTGTTTGCATTTGGACCTGTGGTCTCAAGACAAATAGCTTAATGACATGGGTGCAGAGACTGGATCGATGTAGTAGCGTGATGCATTTCATAGTAAAGGCTAGCAAATACAAAACTAACGTCTAAAACGCCAGAGTTTATGTGCATCGTTTGGAAGTCTTACCTCAAGTGGAAAACGACACTAATCAAGTCCAGACGAGAACGACAGCCATGTATCCCCTACGACGAGTGGACGTTCGAACCCTCTATATTGCTTCTGGACTGAATGTTTGTTCATTGACATTGTTTGTTCGCAACTTGGCTGACAGAATCACACTCCTGATCAGAGTATACTGGTATGATTGTCAAATCAATCATCCTAAAGTTCAACACGACAAATATTTGTTGAGTCGAGAAGTATAGTTTCTGAGAGAGTGTCTGAATCAAGCATGGGCACTCATCCCAGAAGATGTTGTTGTTGTTGTTGTAGTTGGGTTTAACGCCACTTTTCAGCACACGATAGGCTATACATGGCGGCCAGTATTAATGGTGGAGGAAGAACCCGGAAAACCCCCGGAAAGAACCACCGATTCACGAGATATCCCAGAAGAAAAGATTTTGAAAGAATGATATAAAGACTGAAGTGACCATACCCTACCTCTATTGACTTCTTTGGAGACCAAACTCATCGAAGCTATATTGCAACATGAAACTTCTCGTATAATGACTTACCAGACATATCGTTTTCAAAGAAAATATCAATTTTGAACTCATTATCTAGCATCACCTGTGAAAATAAATATCTGGTAACTGATTACAGAGCTCCTTGGAATAAAGATGTGTCCTAAAGATCAGCTTCCCCATCCAAAACCTAAAGACATTCTAACTTATGTCATCAACACGGAGGACAGTTATCCCCCAGAAACCCATTTATGTAGCCAGTTGCTTTCGCAACTGACACAGCGTTGAACATCTTGAGTCTTATGGATGAAGACAATAACATAGACTTTAAAAGACAAAATTGTGTATCCACTCAGTTCAATAATGTCAGATTACAAGGATTCAGTTCGATGGTGCGTGGACAATATTGTGTGTATTTTCTTCCTCAACTTATTGTTGGAATCCCATAAAAATATTTATTTATTTATTTGACAATCCTATCATAAAATTTGACTGCAAAACAAAAGAAATGTAGTTTAGTGATAATTACGAATATCTGCTTTCTTTAGCTCAAAAGCTTATTGTCCGTCGAAGGCAAAATGGTACTGTCCTAAATCAATGACGCCGTAGTCTTACTCCTAAACGTTGTCATCATTTTAAATTAATTCATTTTTAACAGTTTCTTTTATATTTGTTTTAATGAATGAATGAATGAATATGGATTATAGTCGCCTAGTGTAAACTGAGTGCTTTCGCGATTAGTTTATTCCTAAGAATCAGGATACTTTGTCGGGTGTGTAGTAATAGAGCCACTAACTACACGTGTTTATGTGCGATGGTCGCACTATTTAATTATGTCTGGAGTTGGCAAAGCAGGAAATGTATCCAGGAAAAATGAACATCAATTAAGACCGCCAATTATTAAGTGTAATTCAATTAGTTTGACAAAACGTTATCACTGTATATAACACCAAGTTAAAAATTAGCCAAAGAAGTCAACTACCAATCAGAATCAAGGTTGCACGTAACCACGTAAACTGTGGGTCAAGTTTTTCCAAATTTCGATCCGTTTAGTTTTCAGCTTGTTAGAAAATTGACTAAGGATTCAACTGCCAATCAGATTCAAGTTTACAAACCTGGTTCTCCCGCGCAAAGGTACGAGCCGAGCTTTTCAATTTTCAATCCGTTTTAGTTGTCGAAGAGTTAGCAAATCAACCAAGAATGCAACACCCAAACAGGTTAGGGTTTACAACCCTGGTTTTCCCGCGTAAAGGTACACGCTTAGTTTTTCTATTTTCGATCCGTTTACCCAGCGAAGTTGTAAAATTTACCATGGGATTGAAATGCAAAAAGTCAACAGCCAATCAGAATTAAGTTAACAAGAAATCCGTTCTAGTTGAGTCCGTTTGTTGTGATTGTTGTACAGCCGAGCACAGCAGTCTTGAAGCCCTGAAACGCCTTGTGTATTTTATCAAATTAAGTCCAGTTGTGCTAGTGGACGAAAAATAAATCCAATAATGTGTAAGCCACCTCTGTAATTGTGTCACATTTTTCGAGTTTTGAAATTTTCCTAAACCTTAACCGTTCTAAAGAAGTCTAGTACATAGTGTACATTGTAATGTCCTTAACTGTTATTTTACTAATTATTATGCCTTAGCGACTTAAAAGAATATTTTTGTAGTCACTGTTAGGTATTTTGAGTTGTTAATTTAGCAGCGTTGGTAAAACGGATCAAATTAGTTTAGTGGTTTTGTCATTGTTCATAACTGATTTAGATGGATTTATTTTTAAATAGTGATTTAGAAAAAATTATGTTGATTCGTTTTGGCAAAATAATTCTTTGACATGTTTCTTCTTTCTCTTTCTCTGTCGATCTTTTACTTTTTCTAAGAGGATATTTTCTTTCACGTCCGCGTCTCCCCTCTGCAACAAACAGAAATGTGTTGTTTTGATCTTTTATGGGCATCTGCTTTCTTTCGTTCCAAAACGTGGTGTTTATAGATTGCAAAATGACACTGTCCTAGATCATTGACAGACTTGTCTTACTGCACTTCCGAGTCTTTCACGTTCACGCCTAAAGCGTATGAAGCGATCTATTCACCTGTCATGTCTTATATGATCTCCGCACATGACTTTATTCCAAAACCCACCATTAGCCATGTCATTTATTATCGATTAGCCCACAAAGAAAAAATCAGTGAGCCAATGCAAGGAGGCAAACTAAGTGACGTCATGTGCTTATTTAATACCGTGAAGCACCTCCTGGGCTTGGTACAAGAACTGAAGTCCACCCTTAAAAGCATCGCCTGAAGAGGGAAATGGTAGCCTATATGACAGCTAAGACGCTAATAAGGGACGTGATGAACGAGGAAATGAAAAATATAAAGAGGACTTGGGCGGAATAGAAGAGGGAGTGTAAAACGATTAAGAGAGAATAACAGCAGCAGCTCCTCTCTCAACAGTGGGGGAGGGTACAGCAGAAGCGTTGAGAGAGAGAGAGAGAGAGAGAGATATGGGGGAAGCAAATGCAGCAAGAATATAAAGAAACATTTCAAACAACACAACCGAAGACTGGAAAATGCAGATGAAACTAATTTTAGACTGTCAGTCTCCGTCGGTAGATGGTCTGACTTCGACTACTATATGGATGATAAACTGGCAAACAAAGATTCTAAAAATACACTGTTGATACAACTTATTCGTGTATTTGCTCACTTTCCTAAGTAATCGTCATCATTAATAGATCTGATATTTACCTCACGTAACCAAAACTCACCTTTTTAGTCCTAATTTTGTTGGATATCATTGCCCTATATTTGCCAACCTGGCATAAGTTTCACATGACATCTAATCATTTCTTCCTCGAATTGAGATCTTCTTATTGCTCGGTTATGAACGTTGATTTTTTTTCACAGAACCTTTATCATACATCAAGGACAAAATATACAGTCATTAACGCCTGAAATGTCCTTAAGGAATCTTGCCTTTTGACAATTTCCTCACATTTGGTGAATTTCTCAACTGTTTCTTCAAGATTAAAACGTTTTCCATGTGTTATATTTTAAGAGTAAAACGTGATTGCTGTTTAAGTCCATACTGACAAGAGATTCTTTGCAGATAATGACAGTATCTTCAAACTTGTCGACAATAACAATAATAACATAATGATAGTTTTTATGTCCTTATGTTTAAATGTGTTTCATTTCTGATCCATGGCTGTATATTGTAAAGGGTCATTTTCAGTAAACACATTACATAGCTTTGGGATAATTGGTTGCACGTTTAATTGAGGTAAATAAGCTGATTTGGCGTTTTGACCTTGGAACGGTGTACAAGTAATCTTGTTGAAGAATTTGATGGGATTTGAGTTTAGGTCATTGGTTTCTCACTGGGGAAAATCTGGCCCATCTGATTTACAATTGGTTGGCGGCTAAAGGACCTGACCTTGTTGACAAGTTGGAATGCTTTGGAAATGAGATTTTGACCCTCATCCTGGCTCTGAAATTGTGTCTCAGTTTTTTCTTTATAAGGCTGTGAGTAACATATTTAAGTATTTATATCTTAAATATTTGTAGTGGAGACAGTCATTCAGTTGTGTTCAATTATTATTTGAGAGGATTTATTTTTTCAATTATTCTTTGGAGTTAGAAGTTACTAATAGACTTAAGGACTAAATAAGGACTTTGGAATTACAGTGAATTCATTTAAAGACTTGTGGATTATATAATTGCGATACATCAAGATCATTAGCAAGTCAACAATATTCAAGGTAAATGGCACATCAGCATAATAGGTTTAACTTCATTCGGAACACCACTGGCACTCATTTGGAATTCTCTATACCTTTGGACTTGCGATAGAACTTGTAGGACTATTTGGGATTTTATTCACAATACTAAATGATTTTTTTTTTTTTCACTTTACATTCAAGGCAAATAAATTATTGTCGACTTTTACAGAACTTGTTGGTACTCGCTTTATCTGTTACTTTGTTTAAGACCATAGCTCAGAAGAACGTATTGAATTTACACAATAATCACCATACTATTTTTCTAGAGGAAAGCAATGAAGACAACAACAGGTCTGCCTGATACCAGTATATGTGTGTGTGTGTGTGTGTGTGTGTGTGTGTGTGTGTATACAAACAATTGTAAGAGAGTTTTTCTTTAAATTGGTTAGTTAGAAAGCAAGATGGCATAGATGTGTTTTGTCTTAGTAAGAGTTAGTAATGGGTTGTAAAGGTTGCACCAGATCTTGTATAAAGGGTCCGTTTCCTTCTGTTCGAATCCAGAATTCCTCCAGAAAATAGTCCAAATATTTCCTCTTGGCTGATCGGCACTTTTTATGCTGTTCTTTACTTGGATGATCGTTTTGTCATCCGTAACATTGCTCCACCGTCAGTAGTTTGATGTTCCTTACAAGGTGTTTAGCAAATAATTTCAACAACGGTTTGTATTGTTCACACCTTCGTGACACATTTTTTCTTCTCCATTTTTTCTTCCTCCCAAACTTCTAACTTGTTACTAGTTCCGCTTGGCGTATAGAGAGATTTCCATGTGTACGTTTTCCATGATTGAGCATAGGTTTGATCAGGATCATATGTCGCAGACAGTTGATTTTATGGTATTGTTTAATTCCGAGAACAAAACGATGTCCACCGTATTATCGAGTTGTTAAATTGTCCCGTGGCTTTAAACAAAATCAAGTAGGTTCTCATGTACTATTTTCGGATAAAGTTCGGTTAGAAGGCTCTGGTACACAAAGTCTGTCAGTCCCGGGTGACATCTGTTTGAGACACGTTCTCATAATAAATATATAAATGGTTTGGTCAAAAGTTCGGTTGACGGTTTCGTTGCTGATGGTTTCAAGAAAGATGGGTGTGTTGAACTTCCTCTGGAACACACGATCTTTGATCTTGGATGCTAGCCTAGCAGCAATGGTGAAATTTCTACTTCCGATAGCTGTATGCAATATTTGCTGGTGCTCATGGTCAGTCTGACAAAACTAGTTGCCAACTCTTGGTAAAACTCCAGTCTTGCTTCTTCGACGACTCTTTATTGCAGAAATTAATAAATTAACGACCCAAGAGCCTGTGGTCATCAGTATATCCGAGGAAATGAAAGAAATAATGTTGTCACGTAAGTGGTCAAATTATCAAACATTGTATTGTAAATACAGTTCATCGTGAAAACCTGAATGACTGATCTTACTTTACGAAAGACAATTTATTACAGTTATTTGGGGCTGCGGGATTGTGTTGTTGTTGTTGGGGGGGGGGGTGGGGGGGGTTATTTGTTGAATTTTTTAAATTTAATTTCTTGATTTATCTAAACCTAAAGATTGAAAATCGGTAACAGTAGGATCTTTTGGAATAGCGAGAAGGGTACGTTTGCCTTCACTGGTCATCGTGGACATAGTGTAGTAGACTATATGTTTCATTTTGCTATTGCTAGTACAGTGCATTCCAAGCTGCCTCGCTTGGCGCTCAGCATTAAGAGGTTAGTGTTAGGACTGGTCGGCCCGGTGCCAGGATAATGTGACTGGGTGGGACACCATGCTACATGTCTGCGGCATGATGCCCAAGTGCTAGACATCACTATAAACTGCCACATTGCAGACATCGTAGCGATATGACTGAAAAATTGTTAAAGCTACGTTAAAAATCCAAATCACATAACAATACACAGTGCATTCCGATTTTCATATCCATGCCATTACTACACATTTCAATAACTCTCCATTCAAGTTTACTTTCAAATGCAGTCCTGTTAATTTATGCTCAATACATTGATGTGATTGCTTAAGATACAAGATGATACAAGATGATTACCAATGGAATCTGCTACATGCTGCCACACTTATGCACCATTTAGCAAATATTCATGTCCTCTTCGACAACTGTATAGTGAATAGTTCTGTTCGTGTTCCTTGTAGTACGTACATAGTAGGAAAGTTTTAAGAGTTTTAAATGGCTTTGAAAACCGTAGTTTGGAAAGTCCTATAGAAGAAAAACATTAGGAACTGTTTAAATTGGCGAATAGATACCATATCAAATAAAATGTGTTGTAATAGTGAATATATCAAAAAGCAACCATATAGAACAATATTAATAAACTAACAGAAAAAATACTAGAAAAAATGAAGAGCATCGTCTCAGTACAAAAAGAACTTATCGCACGAGTTATCGATGTTCAATAGGTATCATCCCAGGAAATGGTGGGATTTCGTTTTCAAAAACAAAAGGTAACTTTATATGAGTCTTTTATCTGAACAGTCTGATTCAGTATTTGAATACATATCATAACATAATCAAAACGATGTTTTTTCTATAAGGGCAAATAGCAATTTGATACGAGACATGAACGAATAACTTTATATGGAACTGCAAAAGCGAAACGAAATTTCAAAACATGAGCACTTTGATTTCTTGAAAAGAGTTGGATCTAATGACGATATTAATGTTTTAACATATTTAGTCGATAAGCCTTTATGCCAGGATTAAATGTTTTCTGTAGTGTTTGCTGATTTTAAATTCGCATTTGACAATATTCACAGCAATGGTTAGCGCTTGAAGGTTTTAGACCAGCTGTAAAGTAAAAATGGTAAATGTTATTCCTTCTGTGTATTGTAAAGTGTAGAGAAAAATATCACGTATGTCATATTTAAGGATTCAAAGTCTTATGTTACGTATATAGGCTTGAATAAACAGTAACACAAGAAAAGGTGAAAACAACAAGCTTTGAAAAAATATAATAATTTATTTCCCTGGAAACTTCTGTACAGATGAAAAAAAATATAAACTTGCCGTTTTGAGAATCAAATCCAAAAATAACTCAAGAATAATCCACGAATACAATTTTTGAAGTCCTAATAACAAAATGTTCTACCGATTTCAAGTTCGAATCCCGACGAAAAATCCAAGATGGAAGACGGTGACGTATGCTGTAATCTGTAGTATTGAAGTCTACAGTTCCTTGTAGAGACAAGAATTATCACTCCGGTTTTGGAAATCTGAATCTGAGAATATCTCTCCAAAACAAAGGTTATATCTTATTCTAAAACGCAGAAGGGGGTCACGTGATCATGTTCCAGAACCTCGTAGAAATTATGTACTTGTTAAAGATCACGTACACCCAGTGTGGCCCTGACGAGAACCCATCATTTTACTCTAAGAAATAAAATTAAAAAAATTGTTTTCATCTTAAACGTGTAGTATCATGACCTTGACAGCAACCAATCATTTTAAAATAAAAAGTGAACTTATTTACGTGGTTGCAACTAATTTTAAATCAAGGTCAGGATCTAGATCAACGCCATGGTTTTTATAAAACGAACAGTCAAGTTCAAACTATTTTCTGGAAAAAGTATCATCTCCAGTGAATAAATTTACATTACAATAGCATGTAATGAAAAAAAAAAAAACCTGACAGGCAATCAAACTGAAACAAACACATATTAAATCAGATATAATAAATCAAATATACATAACACTTAGTGACTTTAATGACTAAACATAATGGCGAAGGTTGACCTTTTGTTGTTGCTTTTTTAATATTGGGAAGTGTATTTACACTCCACAGGAGATACTGGTTAAGATGTAGACCAGTTGTACTTACTTGTGTTACTGTCTGCTGGCGATTTAGTTTCATTTTCATCGAATATTAATAGTTTACGAAGCCTTATGGATAACTTCGATGATTATTGCAGTAATGGAATGTAAATATTGATCCCGATAAAACGAACGTTATGGTCTTTAGGAAAGATGGTTCATGAAGACAAGGTTGAAATACTCAGTTATTTTGATCTTTTATTTTTCTCTTAGCAATGAGAAATTATAGAAAACACAAGAAAAATCGTCGGAAACGCAGATGGTGCCGATCCGAATGCTAATATTACTGCAACAGTAGCAATCTTGAAAACAAACGTATCGCTGCTCCTAGATGACAGGTCGTATCGACATTGTCCTTTCACCAAAACACGTCTTATTTATCTGGTTGGTACTAATTACAAATGGTGTCAATCTGATATCGAATATGGCATCCATTTTGAAACTCTTGTTAGCGTAACTTTTCCAAAACTTAAAGTCATCTAAACATGAGATTTCCACTAGAAGACTTTATATGAAACTGGTTCCGACGCTACATCCAATATATACATCACAGCGTAATTTCAAAATATTGTTATCAGTATATAATATCAAAGATATTTTCAGCACTCTGCAATTAAAAAGAAAATATAAATTCTTTTCAACCAGTAGAGACTAAATCTCTTCGATGGATGCTTGTTTGGATATATTTTATTTCATATTGAATTATACAGCAAAGATATTGGGTGTTCACTAGGCTGACAAAGATTTTTTCCTGTCCGATTGAAAAAGTCAAGTCCGAACTATATTAATATGACATATCTAAACTGCATTCGACTTGTGTAACCAAAAACAATGATCGGGCCTGACAAAACTCCAAGTGTCTTTCATAATTTAAAAAATGTAATGGGAGATATTGAAATAATACAATTTATTGAAGTTACGATATTGTATGATATGCGATAGTCACGATATCGAAGGTGATTATCATTTTCTGTTAGTGTGTCTAATAAATTCAAATTTACGTGCGAGCTAAGAGTAGTGTACTTTTGGAAGGAATAGAAAAATATCCATGGAAGGCATTACTGTCTGTGGGAATTTCATGGTTGAGTCAGAAAATGTTCATATTTGAAAACTTGAACTGCACTAGTAGACGGAGCGTGTGTGCCGTCAGAATAATTAATATAATTAGAAATCCTAAGGTTGACAAATACATGGTTCTGATTTAATTTTTTTAAATGTCTTTCCGATATCTGTGCGTGATAAGGCTTTACTTGAAATAAGTAATTAAACGTGCATAATAATTTGAAACTAACTTGAATACGTCTTTAGGAAAACTAATTTTTTGTTTCAGGATAAATCGAAGGTGGCGAAAGAAAAACTGCACATCATTAATTGAGATGTGCATTTTGATAAAAACCTTATTGAACGATGGCTTGAAAATAACAAGAGTAGCTATTTAGGAAAACTTAATTTACGTGCAGTGGGAAGAGTAAGCCAGAATAAAATTTAAGTCTTCCTAAACCAACCGAGAAATTAATTTCACAAAAGATGAAAGATCCTTGCAAAGCTGAACTTAGAAAACGCTAACAACTTTAATATTCCAAAGCAGAAAAAATAATATGGCTACGGAAACAACTGACATAAAAGAGTTAGGCCAGCACGAGTTGCATGGTGTTGTCTTGGAAGGTTACAACATTTATCACTTAATACGTGGTGAAGTTGTTACCATAGCAGTAGGTGTGTTATATCTTGTAAGAAAACTAAACAACTACAGCATGTGACGGCGGAGACCTCTAATACATCTTCCAAAGACTCAAATAAGGTAAATCCATTTCCGGAAATGATGCAGATTAATTATGACGTTTAAAGTGGAGTCCTAACTAAAGTTAATGAAATGTATAATAAATTGCAAGCGAAACGAACTGCATAATCAACACTGTCAACCACGAAGCATTAAACTCATGTCTTATGGTGTTGCAATATGCATTTGAAGAGGATATCTTATTTCAAATAATATTTCATAAGTAATATGGATATTGAAGAAGTGCTAAAATTAGCTATTCCAATTTTTTAATCGCATCACGATTCGCTACCTTAGATAACCTAATGACCCTGAAAGTATTTTAGGCTGATGAAGATTAGCGAAATTAATAACAATTTAGTTTCAAAATAATTAGTCCATTTTGAGGTGTAAGAAAACATAAAACATTTTTTTAACCCTTATAAATAATGGTATGGGTTGTGTTTCCGGTGGAATGGGTCTTGCGGCTGCTAGCATAAGACTTGGCGTCGATTTCAAGCCATTATATTATATCTCTAGCTTTTTCTGGGTTTCATGCAAGATTTGTTTTCAAAGTTTTGAAAGACATGATAGTCAACAGCACATTTTTAAAAAACGATAAGATTGTTATCTCTGATATAACTAAAGTGAATAGCATTGATGAAACGTTGAAAAAAGCGATTACCAATAATTAAATAAGTCACAATGAATTTAATTAATATGATAGGTAGTGTATTCAGATGGAAGAACATAACAGGATTGCACTGTTTCACAATTATTCTCGTTACTTAATTGGAATACAGCCTAAAGACACACTATAATTGCGTTACTTTCAAAGAAAAGTCTGAGAAGAAATATATTTTCAAATTTCATTGCCAACAGAGATAGTACATTAAGCACTTTATTCCATAAAACATATTGTGTAATGTAATATTACAATATTTTAAATGATCAGAAACTATTATAAATTCTGCTATATAACCGATAAAAATATAACCAAAACCACACCCGTATCCAATCTTTTCATAATCTTAAAATCTGCATGAAAATAGCCAAAAAGCGAATGACAGCTAAAAGCGACAATGAGGAAAGCATAGAGATTGAATACCATAATCGGAACTCAAAAGTTTTTATAACTCCGAGTAGTGATTATAGTATATATAACCAACTATAACTCTGAAGTAATACAATTTAACAGTGTGAGATCTATGAATACATCTTGTGAATCAGACAAACCTTTTGCGTTTTCAAAGCATAACATTTTTAATGCTTTCCATTATCAACAAAATAATACAGAGTTGCCTAGCTGCTTCGACTCTACTATAATAGACTCCCTACCTCTTACGTATTTATTTCACTTTGATTTTATCTCATACGATGTGAATAAATAATTACAAAGAGCTGCTATGAACATATTAAATATCAAAATTAATAATGAAGACTAGAAATTAATGGATGCTAATTGTATGCCACTTACATATATCTTTAGAACATCTCAAGCAAATTGGCTCGCGCACAGTATGTAAGCTGGAGTAAAGACAAAATAATTTTCCCTATCCGCGTCAAATAATGAGAAATATCTTGAAGAGGCCTTTCTGGTTTTAGTTTTAAACTCAATGAGCAAATAAGAAATAGTAAGCACTAAGTCAAACACTAAACCATGACTTAAACTTGAACAACAAACCGTGATGCAAATCTAGCAGAGCCTATATAAAAATGTAATGCCGCTAAGACCAGGTTTAGCACATTTGCGTAAGACTTTTGAGGAAAATAATTTGTTACATATAAAAGCACGGAGAGAAGAAGTTAATAATACATCAAAATTGTATATAAGAGCTCTCAGAACTGCAAAATGATTAGATCACAAGAAATGTAAAATGTTTTAACTAATAGGGAAGTAAATTAAAATAAAGAACTCATATAAAATTGCTGTGGTACAAGGAGGTATTGACAAATTTGAAATAGGTGAAACGATCGAAAAGAGATTTAAGATATACTGGAAATCAGATAACAACAGTAAGGTAAGAAATGTAAAACAAAAGAAAATGGTGATGACGTACGTAACAACATTTAGCATTAAGTGAAATATTTATTCCATTGATCACAAGTAGTGATATCATTATACAGGCATAAACCTATGCATGGGACTAAAGAGGATTTCAGTAGATGATATGAATATAATGAGCTTATAATACATGGTTAGATAAATCTGATGATCAGTAACATGGAAGTGTAGTGCTAATTGATTTTCGTTATACAAGTTAGGGTGGTATTATGGTTAGTACACTCCATGAATCACATATTTATTAAATATTGGAGATTGGTACAACTAATACATAACAAATAAATATTTTTAATAAATTCTCTAGTTTCACAACAATATAAAAAGGAACTACTACGTATGGATATGACAATGCTGTACCTCATTTTTCAGAATACCTATCTGTATGACATAACTGTACTGGGGAATTCTGCTATTTAAAACAAAATCAGTTTTATAGTAATGTTGTATATGCTTAAACGTACGATTTTAGACATGAATTTACATTTTTTGTTTTGTATTAGTGGTAAAAAAATGAAGCTCATTCTTTTGTTTTAAAGATGAATAGAGAAATTGCAACAACAAATTTATATGGAAAAGATCAACAATTATAATATTATAGAGCTGAAGAATCAAAGGCATATTATTCAGAATAAATCATTTTTTTCAGTTACAGCTTTTTTTTCATGTTCGAGATAATACAAAACGTTACTATCATTTAATACCAACATAATGACGAGGATCGAATGGAAGACTAATTACATAAATCTTTATAGTAGATAAGGTCCGTTTCATCATTTTATTGTTTTTAAATAATTGACAGAAATACCATTAAACCCTTACCTAATGCCTTTGAAAGGTCCCGATTATTTAGCTATTAAATACTAAGAAAAAGATGATAAGAAACTAGATACTTAAATACCTAGTGAACTAGATATTAACAACAACTATGTTACAAATTTAGGTACAATTACCTGATACAGCTGTTATTTAGATTAGTATGGAAAGGTGATGGTTGACTGATACGTAATTCTTTGGATGATTATAAATTGAAAAATAGTAAAACATGGAGAGATCAAGCTGATAGCAAATTTTGTGTTTTAATTAGGATATGACAAAAATAACTAAAAAGATAGATAAAAACAAAATTAAGTAAGATAGTAAAAATGATTTAGAGCAGAATCATAAAGATTAAGACAGATTAGACAAAGACATAAAATAATTTAAAACTCACATAAACCTATTTATTAAATATAATCCTGGGATACAATAAAATATATTACATTTTAATTTTTTCGTTATACACAACGAGTTACCAATTTTGTTGTACTACAAAACGTTTATGTGTATATTGCAGCTGACACAGTTACCAATTTTGTTGTGCTACAAAACGAATATGTGTATATTGCAGCTGACAACCAAGACAAACGATAACAACTAAAGGATTGTTTGGTACTAAAGGATTTTGTCATAATCGATCACGTTTTGCTTCATAAAAATTACATGCATTAGAAAATTCTGAATATCATTTTCGTTTTAAAGTGTATCATGTTTCAGAAAAATAAGGAAGGTTCAATACATAAAATAAATTAAACGTTAGCATGAATGCCTTTCACAGTTTTGAATTTTATATTGGTTTACGGGGATATAGCTGTTATCTTTATTCCCCATTAGCTATCAATAAAGAACATGTCATAAACGAATCAAAAGCATGTGTTATAAAGAGGCAATATAATGCATTTGTTATATCAAAGAAGCTGGAGACATTACATCAGATCGTTTAGATTGTTACGGATCTCAGTATCATCTTTTAAATTATAATATAGTTTTTTTTAAGTTATTAGAGATTGTGACAGTTGTATTTTAATTTCTTTAATTCAGTGACTTGTTAGTACTGTAGTAAACTGCATCTACACTTTGTCGTAGAAATTTCAATCATAACAAAGCCCATCGATAAGGTCAAATCAGCAACTAATTCAGTCAAGAATGCAACGCGAACACGTACGGATGTCACGTAAATAACGCGCACAATTCATAGTGTAATTGCCCCGTAGAGAGCTATCACAACCGCTCTAGCATTGGTTCAATAAAAGTCAGAAAAAACTGTTTTTGTTATGTCTGAGTTATTTTGAAATAATACGATTTAATTGTTGGAGAAATTATCGTTAATCAGATAGTGTTGATTTGGTGCGTTTATAGTCAGTATATAATGATCATACGCACCATGTATTCTATTCTTATACAGTTATAATGGCTTTGTAAGTATCCGAGAGGAACTTGTGATTTATTTATAAGATGTTCGTTGGATATAGCAGAGTCGATAATCTTTAATTTGAACAGTCAGTACTGTACCTTGAGAAGTATGTGAATTTATTGAAGGAGTTGAATGTTTAACTATTTCCATCGGATTATGTGAACTTTTTATAGGAGTTCAGTGATGTTCTACGTTTACTAGATTATATTGAAGTAAAAACATTTGAATTAATATCTGTGATTATACCAGTTGTGTTATCGCGGTAGCATATAAGCACTTTATAACCTTTAGTCGGAATACCTTGGACCAGTTTCCGGATTAGTGAGAAATTGGTAGTACAATTTTAGGATTACATTCTAGGAATTCATACACTGTAAATTATTTGAATTCTCTCACTTTGTTTGATTTGATATTTTATTTAAATTTTTATTTTATAAACTTGAATGCTTATTTGGGTTTTACCTGGTCTTTTACTGAAGTTTTATCCCCTACACGTAACAATATGTAAGTTTAGAATTTGGAGAAAGTACAAGCACTTACTATCATTGAATGACAGGCGCGTCAGTATTGATCAGGGAAGTAAGATCTCCGCTACTTTATAATTCACAAGAAGTTGTTTTATTCTTTTGAAACTGATGCAGAAAGAGAATAGTAAGGACTTGAGGATGTGCAAAGAAAAAACTATTGAGTTCAATGAAAACAGCAGAGATAGTTGGCAATAAATGTATAATTGAGACTGCAAAGTTTGGTTAGTGAGTATTTACACAATTTGGATGAAACTTGTACTCTATATTATTCTACATATCTTGATGATGGTTTCACTTCAGAAAATATCTTAGTAAACCTAAATGTTGTGGTTAGTACCAACCTTCCAATAAACGGAAAACTTGTGAATATGTTATTATTGGATCTGTATTGAGTGCTACTGTTTCTATTGGTTATAAACGTCTTTGAGAAGTAAGGAAAACTTTAGAGAAGGATAATCAGTTCTTAAAGTTGATAGAAATCTTGGAAGAAGTTATTCACATGTGTTAACCTTTAACATATTGACATTTAATTTAAAAATAGGATGGCAATGAATGATAAATATATAACTCTTCGTGAATAACTAACACAGGATGTAATTTATCTTAGTGCAGTGCGTTAATAGTTCACATGCAGCCCAAGTACAAAGAGACCTGAACAACAGAGTTGCAGTACATACTTATGGACAAAATATTGTCATTGTACGATCTAACTCTTAAAGGAGAAGCAAATAAGACAATTGATGGTATTTTTCAACGGAATTATTACAACGTTTTCATTGCGTTTAAAGACTTGCGGTTGTCAACGTGTGTGATAACAATTAAACTAGAGCAATGAAGAGAGCAATGAAATATCGTATATACTCGATTATAGGACAGTGCATCTGCAAATTGCATAGACCCAAATCTACCGTCGCATAATGTGCCAGCGAATCAGGTTCTTGGCATTTTGTTAGGAGTAATGAGTAGAACAAACAACAGACCCTAATCTGCAAGCGCGATATGATGCGGCAAATTGCAATTTGACTTGACTTAAAATTGAGTATATCCACCATTGAGAAAATTAAGATCGGAATCAACAAACACAGTATGGACTTAGTTCTTGATAAAACGTTTATTTTTGGCAACTGATCCTAACTATTCATAATATTTAATTATACAGTCTTTTCATCTGTAAACTATAGCTTCATACTCCGTTGTGAGTTGAATTAAGACAAAATCCTGCTTGTACGAGTTTCGCTGTTTTAATTGTCTATGACATATTTGTAACGTCAATACAATAGTCTTACTCACGAATAGTCTTTATGTTATGTGCTCAATAACACTTTCTAAATCAAAATAAATATCTGACTTTGGTAATTTTATTGTTTGATAGAACTATCTTTAGTATCATACCTACTGTATGAGAACGTTGGTTGCTCAATCCTTTGTATTCTTGTAATTTCAATTCAGGATTTAAATAAACTAAATTCTTAGAAAACAGTTTTAGCCTTGCTTCACTATTCTCTTCAGCTGATTGTTACGTGTTTAAAAAAACCTGGACTTTTATGATCGTAGTTTAGAGTCTTTCAATACATCTCCTGGTTAGCGTAAATGCTCGTGTGATAAAAATACACTGTACTATTTCATGTGCTGATCTGATTAAGGGTTCCCATTTTCTAGAACTTCAAACTTGCTCTGTAGCATTTCGTTTGCAAAATGTAATGTGCTTCATGATGTAATTTTTCATCTTAACCTCTAATACAAAAACTCACTAGAATATTTTAATTTTCGTTCGTTCTTAAGTAATATTCTTTATAATCTGTATGCAAAATACATAAGTTGTCAGTTGTAAGAAACGAATCTATCAAATATTTTTTCCCAGTATTATTGCGTCTCTGATAAAGAATTTATTCTTTTGGCTGCTCCAGCAAAGCTGTTGTAGGTTTTCTTGACTTGTTCTGTTTTTACAATTTATTTGCCTTTATGTTCCATTAACATTTCTAATTTGTAGTTCCTTTTTGTAGGCTTATGTTGTTCCATCTTCGTTTATAGTACTGCCATCAATATCCTGTTTAGATTCTTAAAGAAATTATTTATTTTCAAGTGTTTTTATTCATTTCAATATTGTAAAACGGCGAATTTGGTTTTGGTTACTTGGTGAAGAATCTACTTCTGATTCTTCTCGTGTTCTGTCTCCTTTTCATAAATTATCACAGTGAGATGGACTATCTAAATCCGATACACCAATTGCTTGACAATTATGGATTAATTCAGAGCAGGTATCAAATGTAATTTTCCGTTAAGAAGATTATATAGACTTACTTTTTATAAAACAGTATAAATAAAGCGATGTATTACGAGCAAATAAGAAGTCCTGACATGCAACTTTATAATTGTTTTAATCCCCACCCCCCAAAAAAAAGAAATGGAGGAATTTTATAATTGAACACTTTATATAATAAGAGAGGCGAATGTTTTTCGTGTTTCTTGGTTGTTTTCTTTCGTTTTATTTTGTTTTGTTTTCATGATTTTGTTTGTACCATTACGTTTGAAACGTGAGGTGAAAATATACAATAAGCCCGAAGATAAAAGAGACCAATAGAAATTAATACATTTAAAGATAATACAATGCGATAGATACAAGTGTTATGTATATTTGATTTACTTATATCTAACTTAATATATATTTATTTCAATTTAATTGTTTGTCAGTTTTTCATTTTGTTTTTTATTACATGATATTGTAATGTAAATTTCTTCACTAGAGATGATACTTTTTCAGAAAATAATTTGACCATGACTGTTGGTTTATAAACACCAGGTGTTGATCTAAATCCTGACCTTGTTTCAAAATTTGTAGCAACCATCGTAAACAAGTTCTATTTTATTTTAAAATGATTGGTTGTTGTCAAGGTCATGATGGGACTTCGTCTTTAAGATGTAAACAATTTTTTTTAAAAATTATTTCTTAGAGCAAAATTCTATCATTTTTCTGGAAAATACGTGTGCTCTTGTAAAATTGTTGAACAAAGGCAGTTTTTTTTATAAAAATGTATTCAGCTATTAGAAACCGGTGTGATAAGTCTTGTTTCTACAAGGAACTGTAAACATCAACACAACAGATTGCAGCATAGGTCATCGTCTTCCATCTTGGATTCTTCGTCGGGATTCGAAGGAGAAATCAGATGAACATTTTGTTATTAGGACTACTAAAATTTTATTCTTTAATTATTTTTGGATATGATTCTATAAAACCGTAAGTTCATATTTTTTTCATTTTTGCACAATTTTTCCAGGGAAACAAATTACTGTATTTTTTTAAAGCTTGTTGTTTTCACTTTCTTGTTTTACTGTTTATTCGAGCCTAAACACTGACATAACAAATTGGGGTAGCTCGTCCCGGAATATTTTGAATTTTGGATAGAATATTTCAGAAAACTTTTTTTTAAAATTTGAATTCCCCTAGTTTCTGAAATTTGTAGTGAAATCGGCAAGTTTTTTTTAAATGTCATCAACAGTAGAAATCTTTCTTTCAGATCCTACCCAGGAACAATTAGATCTTTTTTGAAGAAAGATGATTTGATTCAACTTGGCAGAAAATACGATCTTTCTGAAGTAAAGGCTTCCTTAACGAAACAGGAAATAAGAAATATGTTTTGGTTCAGTATTTGGTAGAAAAGAATGTTTTGGATAAAAATACTTTGGTTTCGATCAGTAAGTCCATATCAGACTCTGACATTAAAATGTAGGAATTAGAATTAAAGTACAATACTGAATTGGAGTTGAGGAAGCTGGAGCTTCAGAAAGAAGAAAGAGAATAACAAATGCATTTACAATCAGAAGAGAAAGAGAAATAAAGACAAATGCAATTATAAGAAAAACTAATGCAGTTAGAATATGAGAAAGAGGAGAGAGAGGCAGGAAAAAGAGAAAGTAAAACAGATGCAAGTGCAGTTAGATAAGGAAAAGAAAGAGAAAGAAAGACAAATGCAGTTACAAAAAATAACAAATGCATTTACAATAGGAAGAAAAAGAGAGAGATGCAAATGCAAGTGCAAAGAGAGAAGGAAGAGAGGGAATATCAATGTAGAATGGTAGAAATGGAACTAGCAAGTGAAAAGCACATTCATACTTCAAATCCAAATTTAAGTTTTGATCTTGCAAATAATATTAGATTAGTGCCCCTTTCAGAAAAAAAGAAGTAGACAAATATTTTCCTTATTTTGAAAACGTTGCTGAAAATTTGAAATGGCCAAGAAAGCATTGGACTCAATTATTACAATATGTACTCACTGTTAAAGCTAGTGATATTCACTGTCAGTTCAACAATTTGGTGACTGTGATACGGTCAGTCAAATAATGCATCTTAAGGGATTATGAGTTGGTCCCTCAAGCTTATTGGCAAATATTAAAAAAATATAGAAAAGAAGCTGGACAAACTCAAGTCGAATTTGCTACAGAAAAAAGCAGTTATTTGATTGATGGTGCTTAGCAAGAAAGTTGAACAAGATTATGAAATTCTTAAACAACTTATATTAGTTGAAGAGTTCAAAGACTGTGCACATAGTGACATTAAGTCTTATCTTGACAAGCATCAGATTGAAACCTTGGAAAATGCTGCCCGTGCTGCTGATGAGTATTATTTAACTCATAAAGTTCCTTTTGTAAATAAGACTTCTACTCAACAGTCTTTTGGCAAAAACGTATTTTGGCCTAATACAAGTCCTTCTAAAACTCAAACTGGCACAACTTCTAAATATCAAACTTCAGAGAAGCTTGGTTCAAGATCCTTGTCTCTTCCTACGTGTACCTATTGCAAGTAAAAAGGACACGTTATTTTTTATTGCTACAAATTTAAAGATAGGCATCAGAAACAAGACAGACCTATTCCAAATGCGCTTATTTCTAAGAGGTCAAGGTCACGGTCATGGATTGAAAGTAGTACATTTGTTGGGTCTAATAAACACCAGTCTGATTTGATTATGGAGAAGTATGAATCATTCATGTCGAAGGGTTCTATATCACTCTTGGGTGATTCGGCCAATCCTAGCCTTATTAACATTTCAAAGGACGCAGGAGATTCTCAGATTCTTTTATTGTCAGGTACGTTGCCTTTTTCTGAGAAGTCATCTTCTAATGAGTGTTCTTACTCAGGGAGTATAGTGCGGCTTTGTTAATGTTCCTCTCCATTGTGTAAATTTCTCATCAGACTTAGTCTCAGGACCCGTGACAGTCGGAACAGTCCGTTGAGGGCATTCATTTATTACTAGGCAACGACCTAGCTGGTGACAAGGTTGTGGTTAATCCACTTGTAACTGACAAGCCTTGCTTGGATCAGAAAGTAAATCCAATTGAAAAAAGCATTCCCTGATGTATTTACAGCTTGTGCAGTTACCAGAGCTATGGCAAAGAAAGCTCTTGAGAATGATGTAAATACGGAAAGTATTCCTTTAGCTGACACATGTATTGGTCAGTTTTTTGTGAGGTCACTGTCACTCCTTGTTTGGATCAATCAGAAAGTACTGATCACAGTGATCCTCTTTTAACGACGCATTCTCTTTATTCTAATCAGGGTGATAAATGACAATCACTTGTCCTTGAACAGGAAAAAGATCCTGAGATCTCCTGTTTGTTTCAAAAGGCCAATAGTGAAACTGAAGCTACTGAAGTTCCTGTCTGTTATTTCATTAAAAATGGAATTCTTATGAGAAAATGGAGACCACCCGAGGTACCTGCTGATGACGAATGGTCAGTGAACTATCAAATTGTAGTTCCGAAATCTTACAGACAGGAAATACTTAGACTGGCCCACGAAACTCCATTGGCTGGTCATTTTGGGATCAATAAAACTTATCACAAGATCTTAACTCACTTCTATTGGCCAAAATTGAAATGTGATGTTGGTAAATACTGTAGATCTTGTCATACTTGTCAAATGGTAGGAAAACCAAGTCATCAAATTCCCAAGGCTCATCTACACCATTCCTGCCTTTGACGAACCATTCAGTAGAATTATGGTAGATTGTGTTGGTCCCTTACCTAAGACCAAGTCAGGTAACCAATACTTGTTGACCATTATGTGTGCGTCAACAAGGTTTCCAGAGGCAATTCCCTTGAGGGATATAAAATCTAAAATAATAGTAAAAGCTTTGATAAAGTCTTTTATTCAATTTGGCCTTCCCAACTCTGTCCAGTGGGGTCAAGGGTCAAATTTTAGGTCTGGAACTTTCCAGTCTATTATGCTTGAATCTGGCATTCAGCAATTCAAGTCAAAAGTGATATCATGGTTCACAGAACTATAGCGGAGAGACCTTCTGAGTTTTGTAATAATGGAGTTATGTGTTTTTTCCTTGGTCATTCTTCACATTTTTCTTCAGTTTAGATATTACGGCTTTTACAAAGAAGAAAATGTGATAAATAATATTAGTACTCCGGGGATATAAATAAATTTTATAGGAGTATCAGTATATTGAAAGAGAGTCAGGTTAAACATACAATTAATTTAGTTTTACCTGTCCTACTCAGTGAAGATTTGTGTGAAGGAATATCATTGGATCCTACTGACACTGGGGTGACAAATCTTCAGTATTCAGAAATTATGAAAGATCTGGACCAGAAACTTTCACATTTGCAAGAGCATGAAAGAAATGAACTTAAACAATTATGATTTGAATATGAGCACTTATTTCCAGATGTTCCTACGAGAACAAATAAAATTTTCTAGGACGTTGAAGTTGTAAATTCTAAACCTGTCAAACAACACCCGTACAGGATGAACCCTCTTAAACGGGAATACTTGAAAAAAGAAATTCAATAATTGCTGGAAAATGAGTTTATAGAGCCCAGTAAAAGTGACTAGAGTTCACCATGCATACTTGTTCCAAAACCAGATAAAACTTTCCGAATGTGTACTGATTAGAGGAAGATGAGTAGTATGACAAAAACAGATTCTTTCCCATTACCAAGAATCGATGACTGTATTGATAAGGTCTGGAATGCCAAGTATGTCACCAAATTTGACCTGGATTCTGGCAGATTCCACTAATGGAACGAGCAAACGAAATTTCGGCATTCGTGACTCCAGATGGACTTTACCAATATAAAGTAAAGCCGTTTGGGATGAAAGGGTCGCCAAATATATCTCAACGTCACATGAATATGAAAACCTCTGGTTTAGACAACTGTGATGCTTACATCGATGATGTCATCATCTACAACGACACCTGGAAAGAACATTTAACAACAATTCGGAATTTCTTTGACACACTCACAGATACATATTTGACAATTAATTTCTCAAAAGGTGAGTTCTGCCGTGGTAGTGTAACTTTCCTAGGACACATCGTGGGACATGGATAAGTTAAACCTATAGATGCGAAGGTCAAGGCTATCTCTGAATTTCCCGTGCCTGTTAATAAAAAGCAACTGATGCGATTTTTAGTAATGGCGGGATACTGTCGAAACTTTTGTTCCAATTTTTTTATAATTACTGAACCCCTGACAAATTTATTGAGTAAGAAAAACAAGTTCCTTTCGACTGAAAAATGTCAGGAGGCTTTTGACAAGTTGAAAGCCATACTTAAAAGCGAGCCAGTTCTTACAGTTCCAAATTTCAGCCAGTCTTTTAAACTGTCTGTTTATGCAAGTAATGTTGGGGTTGGAGCAGTTTTGATTCAAGAAGATGAAAATAGTATTCATCATCCAGTGTGCTATTTTTCTAAGAAATTAAAAAAGCACCAAAAAAATTATTCAACGATCGAGAAGGAATGTTTGGCTTTGATATTGGCATTACAACGTTTTGAAATTACCTAAGTTCTACTCCATCTTCGATTATTGTATTTAGTGACCACAAACCCATTATTTTCATCGGCAAGATGAAAAAAAAATCAAAGACTACCAAGGTGGAGTTTGTTATTACAGGAAAATAATCTTGACGACAGGCACGTCATGGGAAAAGACAACGTAATAGCAGACGTACTTTCCCGTGTATTACAATGTATTATTTCGTGTAACTGTGATTTATATGCGTATTTTTAACCTCATGTATAATTAGGCTGTGGTAAAAGAAAGTTTTTTTTGCCGCCATAGGTAATTTGAGCTCATTTGGGCGGACAAAATCTAAAAGATATTATATTCGCCTTTCAAACATATTTTACGATGCTAAAGAAACTGAGCCCCGGTTCATTTGCAAAAGCAGATTATAATATTCAAATTACTATGAAGCCAAAATTTAAATTCCGTGAAATTCTAAGGTCTACGTTATATATTATTCTCCCTTTCTATGGACCACGCATGCAGAAGCAGAGATTAAATAGGGAGGACTGGAAATTCTTACAACTAGATGATGCTGTTTGTATAAAAAGTTCGACTGCACTTGGATGCAAACGCAGCAATGGCGTATGCCTTGGAAAATATGAAGCATACTGACCTAACGCGTTTGGTTCGGTTGCTCGACCATGTCTTAAATCAGGCATCGGGGTTAAATCATATAATCAGTTTCCCCAGACATGCGGATCTGTTCGCAAGTATTATCGAGATCGTCGACGACGATTTCCTGAACCTATAGTTGTACAAATACCCGGCGCTGTTGAGCAAATAGTGTTGCAGTGGTACAAGAATAGCTGACATACGGTTGTCGCTTGCCTCTGGTATAGTAAAATGAGTATGTTCATGAACAAGAATGTCGTCGTTGTATCTCACATACCGCTTCTTGAAAAGCATATCAATTATGAATACACGAAAATAAGTTTCACAAGCGTGACGCTGAATTAAAAAATCACTTCGTAATTATCCCCTCCACATACATACAAAAGCAAATCTGGTAAAGACGTTCGACAACTGTTATCAAATATGATTCATGGAATTATAATGGTATTACAGCACTGTTATACCTCATACATTAAAGTGGATATTATTCAAAAATATTCATGCATGCCTGCTTAATCGTGATAAAGATGGAGCAATAATACATTGGATTCACAGCTTTGTGTACAATTCGGAACAGCAAAGGAAACAAGAACATCGTTAGTTAAATCAATCATGGCACTGGAAAGTTGCTTGAGACGTTGAATAATACATATATTTAAGATCATGATGGACTCTTGATAGATGCGCGAAAGTTTAAGTGCATATTTCCCCATTCCAACTATTTTGAGGATCGAGTTATATACCAACACCAGAATATGTTCCGTCTCGGTAAGTTATAAATGTAAAAAATGGTTATGAAAGATGTTTTAAATGAACGATCTTATCCGCTTTACATTCTGCTAGTAACTACACAGACCAGCCGCGTAAATATCAGCATTACTTGGGTGAATTCAATTTTGGTGATATAGAAGATACTATGCAGGTTACTAAGGTCACGCTCAAAATATCTGAAGCACTTATCGCGGGTACTGCCGTTAGTGTGTTCACTTGAAATCAAGGCTTATATCCACTTGAACAATCCGCACGTGTACAAAGTAAGCTGACCCAGACTGATCCGTTGTTGCTGAGCGATATGATAGGCTCAGAGTCGTTGCATCATTGTGTATGGATACAGATTATTACCCAGTTGTTCAACCGACACAACATGCAAACCGGTAAATTGTCCATCCATGGCGAACGAGACTTTTATTGTAGTGGAATTAGTAATTAACCAAAGAGTTCGATTATGCTATAAACTGGTAGAATCATTTAGAAGTTTACAAGAGTACAACAAAAACTGAAAGTACCGTATATCATCTATGCATTTCTGTGAACGACCAAGACCAAACAAACACAACACCAGCTGCTGAATAAGTCCCATGCGTATTTTTTACACTGTTGTCATATATGAGGGGCAAACTGAGTCGCAAATGTTGTATCTTGTAAAATTATTCCGTTCAGGTGGTTCTTAAATCGCTCGAGGTTACAGCAAAATGGATTTGACAGCAACTCTATTCTCCCGCCTACATGATTATAATGTAACAAATCAAAGATCTTAGTCTAAGTAACAGAAAAGAACAAAATCCAACAAATTTTGTAAAATTTAGTTTATTTCCCCCAGAATAAAAAAGTGAAAATTTAAAAGGAACTTACAGTAATGTGAATTAAATCCCCAAAAGTCCTTAAAATTCTATAATAAGTCCCAAAAAGGTATAGTGTATTCTGAATGAATTTGATTGGTTTTCTGAATGAATTCCAAATTTAATTGTGCTGATGTACCAATAGTCTGGAATAGTGCTGACGTGTTAACAGTCTTGATATATCACGATGCTATTATCTGAAATGTCATTGAATAAATTCACAATAATTCTAATAGAGTTATTTCGTCTGAAATGTCAATGAGAACTTTGTAATTTCAGTGAATAATATAAGTAAATAATCGTCTCAAATATTAACTGAAAAACAACTAAAATAGATTCCTCTAAAGGCTTATGTTAAGATAGGAATACGGAATTTGTGTTTACGTCTCCCTTATATAAAAACTAAGACACAATAATAGAACCATGATGAGGGTCATTTTCCAATCAGCTTTATAAACAAGATCCCTTCTTGAAAGTTCCAATGTGAAAAGCCTCATGAACATGTTTACCTCCATGTGATAATGATTTTAATAAGTAATCGATTGCGTTTGTCAAAGACAATGTTGATAATTATTATGCTAAAACAAAACACTAAGTGTATGAACAGATCGTATAGGTGCCCACACCAAAACGCATAGTAAATTCATTGACATACTAACCAAAGAAGGATCTGAAAAATAGGATGGTATGACAAATGGTCGACTTCTTTTCGTTACTGTCGGAGATGGTTTTGATTTTTGATACAGCTTGTCATAATATCTTAAAAGTGTGTGAATCTGGATCGTTTTTGTTTATTATAAACGGATATAGACGTGAGCTGAGTGTAATGACCATAATTATAAATTATTCACTGATTCATACATTAATAGCACGCCTTTCACAAGAAAATACCAAAGATATTTTCACATATACGGCATCAGTACCACTTTCGCCAGAGACGAAATTCCTTTCCAAGAACCCAGAAGGGCACTTAACCGCTGTTGGTGTCTGTGTTTAATATTAGCTTTATTATCACATGTAAGTGATGAATTTTGACCACAGTAATGGGGGTTGCTGAATTTAACGACAAGGTGTTTGTTCAGATGGCCAGTGATGCCAACATCGATGGCGATTTTGATGCACTTGTTGATTATGTTTGCTTCACAGCGGTGTTACCAAACCATCATATACAATGAAATATAATCTTCCTAAGGACTATGATACAAATTGATTGTTGGAACCACCCTGACGTGGACAAGCCTAGTCTAAGCTAGCTTGATATTGTAGCATTAACACATGAATATATCCGATCGTTGACTGTACCACCAGATGGAAAACGCCCAGATCTTTCTACAACGAAGTAGTGAAGTTCACCACTAAACCCACCCTGGTTACATTTTCCAACGAATATGTAAAACCAATATCAAATTAAAATAGAAAGATCTCGACTGTTAGTCAACACGATCGCACTTCTCCATGTAACTATGCTTGGGCGAATACGAGACCCATTGTTTCAAACATAATTCATTGGTGTGATCGGTATGGTTTTAAATGAAAAGGGTGCCAACAATTTAAATATTCCTCATGTAGATATTTTCTATGATAGTATGACAGTTGTACCAGTAATAAATGGTAATTGGTTAGAAGTGTGTCTGTGTCTGTGTGTGTATGTATATGTGTGTATGTGCATGCCTGTGTGTGTGTGTGTGTGTGTGTGTGTGTGTGTGTGTTAATGATATTTGTGGGCTTGCCACGGTAACAACTGTTGTTCTTGTTGTAACTTGAATCATAGTTGCGCCATTCGGAATAATTGTTGGTGCTATATTGATAGTAACCGGTATCTCTAGTGGTGCTAGCAAAATAATTTCAATACGATTACCTTAACGATTACGTTTCTATTCTGAACATCTTGCAGCATCAATATGATTAGTAAACTGTATTCGGTGGCTATTGAGGATAAAATAATCAGCATTGGCCGTGTTTGTGATCGTTTTGACGAAAATGGAAAATCACAAGCAACTCTGATACATAGCAGATTTACAGGCAATAAAAGTCAAGTAATTTCCTTCAAAAATATAAATAAAATGTCTAAATACCAAAAGCGTGTACTGATGTCGCGTCAATATCTCAAAGACGTTTACAATATTAGCATGAGAATGTTTGTGTTTGTGGTTACTGACATATGGTTGATATGGGTCACCGCCTTATATCCTCCATAACTGTCCAATCCGTGGATATGAGCATACACCTGTGATTTATTTTATCTAAACCAAAGTTTTGAGGGGTAGAATGCCGTTACCCATATAAGCCATATGTGACTAATCGCATCTAAGACATATATTCACACAATAGTACTTATGACATTTTTTTCTGACGTGTCTCACCTCCTTTAAAGACTTATAGCCAGACGTATAACCATGGTCGTCGTCATTATCTCATCAGTAGCAATAGTCCAAGCAACAGTTTTAAAAATGTTAGTAGTTATAACAGCAGCAGTACGCTTTCTTGATGTAAGCTTTGTACGATAAGTGCCAAAACTGTTATTATCTTTGCAAAGTTATCCATGTGTTGTAACGCTAAATATCATCCGTGCAACGGTAATGTCTGCTATTGCAAAGATAAAATATACCGTTTCAACGGTATTTTTAATGCTGGTATTGTTGCAATGGCATCAATTTGCAGCTGCAACGATGTTCACTTACCGTTGCAACGATACTCCAAAACCGGTCGGAAGGTATTTTTGATGTGTATTGTTACATCGGTTCATTGGTGAGCCTGTGTAGCAATATTCAGATACCGGTACAGCGGTATTGCATGTTCTTACAACCGTCCAGTAGCATACTAACGTGGGGACGAAGGGACGGGGCCTTTGTCCCGGGTGCTAGAGGTCTTGGGGCGCCAAAACCCCTTTGGGCCTTCGTCGTCGCCCCGGGGCGACATTTGCCATTAGTACTCCACCGCAACCGTCAAAATAATATAGTTTATCGTTGCCACAGTAATGTCACCGTGGTGATGGTAGTCTTTAAATATCATTGCAGCACTAAATTAAACCGTTGTCACCTACAAAAAAATACCACTGCAACGGTTAAAATGTCCATGATTAGATATCAGCAGGTGTATATAAAGACGGAAATGGAAATGTAAGGCTAAACGCTACGAAATCATATGGAACCTGCCGCGCCGAAAACTGTTGCACACAGCATTTATAGTCGTCATCCTATCATCAGGCTTCAGCAACCAATAAGAGCTCTCGTTACATCACGTGCTATGGGAGGACAGCGAATTTACCTAACAACATACACATTTTGAATGAATGAGACTTCTATATATATGAACACTGCGATATTAATGTAGAGCGTATAATGATTAGACAATACCCGTATGCTCAGACGAAGTTGTACACAAAAAGAATAGAGATCCATCCCACCCATAATTGATTAATGAATCACCAAACCTTATGTATATCTATATTATGTGTGTTAATTTTTATGATTATAGATTGCAAGTTGCATTTAGCAAATAACATTAAATAGCTAATTTTGTTCGTATTTGTAGATTTGTACTTTAAGATAAGGTCATTTTCGGGGTTAACGTGTATTTTGTGGCCTTTGACCTTGGAAGGAGCAGAAGAATTTTTGTTGACGAATTTGATGGGATTTGAGTTTAGGTCATTCTCCACCCCACCACCTTTGGAAAACCAGATGGCCTGATTTTGTATTGGTTGGCTGTTAATGGGCTGTTAATGGGCCTGATATTGTTGACAAGTAAGAATGATTTTGAAATGAACTTATTACCGTCATCCTAGTTCTTAATTTCTTCGGTTTTTTATATAAGGTAGTGAGTAACAGAATCAATTATTCCTCTCTTAATTGATTAACCCCAGGAAATTTTAATCATTTTTGCCTGAAATACGAGTAGGAAACACATTCTGGGGCTGAAACTAAATACATCCAATAAAATCTACGTCCAAGTGATTTCCTTTTAGCAAAAAATGTCTAAAATCCAGACACAAAATCAGATTCCGACGTCGGGCGAATTTTTTGTATAATAAAATCGGGTCTCAAAAAATAAGTTTTCCTTCTGTATTTTGTAATACGAGTAGAAAGTCCAGATTATTTGGTATCCTTGTAGAGCTACTTCTATCTACTATACAGCAATACCGCTCATTTTGGGGTATCTTAAACGACCTTGACGTTACCGAGCTTGGAAGTAGGGTACTACCTTCTGACGCGCAAATGTGGCGCCAGGGCGTTAATAAATTAAACATTAGTCCTAGCGGACTTGTTTAGTTGTGTTCGATTATTATTGGAGATGATTTATTTATTTCATTTATTCATTGGAATTACAAGGTGCTACTAAACTTTAGGACTAAATAACTATTTTGGAATTAATGTGAATTCATTTAAAAGCATTTTGGGGTTATATCATTGTGATACATCAAGAATGTTAGCACTATTCCAGATAATAGGGAAGATTACAAATTTGTTGGATGTGACGCCATGCTTGATGACCAAATGCCTAACATTAGCTCCAAGTGGGTAGTGTCTTAACCCTACTTAAAAACTTCGAAACTTGGTTGCTAAGTTTCAATATGGAGAGTTCACTGAACACGATATTATCGGGGCGAAAGTACCTTACAGCCTAATAGTAAGTGTCATGTTTTACGCATTGATATGTGCAGAGCAACATAGATAACAGAGTATAAGGTATAGTTCATGTACACACTCCATTTTTTGTTATGTTTGTCCGTAAGCGATATAGCAATGCACGCCCGGTCTTGTGGGTAAATTCAGTTTATAGCAACAAGGCGAATTCGTAAACTGCCCTATTGGCACATAAGTGCAAAATATTGAACCTCATTCGGAACACCACTTAAACTCATTTGTTGTTGTTGTTGTTGTTGGGTTTAACGCCATTTTTCAGCACACGATAGATACATGGCGGCCAGTATTAATGGTGGAGGAAGAACCCGGGAAAACCCCGGAAAAAAACACCGACCCACGAGAAGCTACTGGCACGCTTTCTCACACATCCACATTGGCTGAATCCCAGACTCGAACGCACGCAGACAGAGGTAAACTCGTTTGCAATATTCGATACTTTTTGACTTGTGATAGAACAATTGGGACTATTTAGCGTTTCATTCACCACACTAAGTTTCTTTTTAATTTTGTTCTCTTTGTATTCAAGTGAAATAAATTATTGTTGAATTTTACAATACTTGTTGGTCTTCGCTCTTTTATGTTCCTTCAGTTTAAGACGTTAGAATCGTAACTATATATCTAATGTAATATGTACTCGTTTCTTGTACTCTATGAGTTAGTATCACTGTCCGACGACCTGCGTACACACATTACGTAGTCAGTTTAATACATAAACAAAAATAAGAAAATTCTGTTTTTTATTGTGTCTTGTATTAGGAACACTGACTAACCTGTCAACCAATCAGCGACTTCAGCGTTACAGTCGTCTGTATATAAACCTTAGCCAGACCCTCTAGTGGCAAAGTCTCACGTAACCACGCCACCGATCTGGATTAAATGAGACCAGCTTAAATAACTAGCTTAAATACAGTATTAATTGATGACTACTAGTTTGTACTGATCTTTTGGACTTAGATTTTCTCTTCGTAACGTTCTATATGCACCTCCGTTTAAAATGTGATACGTAATGCAGCCTTTTTGTTGTGCCTATAACATCCACTTTGTTTTGGGAGTCGAAGCTAGATTCCTGGTTGTTAGTCCGTAGTGTTGTTCTCTGGTATGTCCATTATGGTCTGCCTGAAGGATTTCTGCACACTTTCAAATTATGTTTCCATGAGGGTTTTGTATACGTTATATAGACTGTTATGCCCCTTAACTATTATATACGCTTTTTACATCTTTTTTAGAAATTTTACGTACGCTTTTCATAAATAGATTGATATTCTCTCTCTCTCTCTCTCTCTCGCACAATGATATACATACAGACATACAAATAAAGAAACAAATAATTGAGTTAGTTGATTTATAAAATGGTCAAGAACTATGCACTAATATAAAAACAAAGGCAAGTGACCGGTGCAGTTTAATTAAAACCCAGTGGCCATTGATCAAACTTATATTTCTCCAGTACATTCCAACAATCACCTACCTTCAATAATCGATATTGTTTCGTATGCACAAAATATTTTCAAAGAACATGGGATTTTCGCCGCCTTGATCGCATGTGGGGGTAAATAAAGTGATATTTCTCCCGATCATTTGCAAATACTTTACATTGGCGGATTTTTTCTTCACGTCCCCGGTAGCTTAGAAAAATTGTTAGATTATATCATTAAAATACCATGGGGCGGTCTTTGTTTACAATAGGTATAAGCCGGGAAAGAGCAAAGCCCTCTCCCGCATCGGGTACCGATACCATCGTCTTACAGTAATCGAAAACTGATTTATTGTAACATCCGTCAGAAATCTGGCTAAAGATAAAATGTTCAATATCAGGATTTACAATTTACGTCTGAATACGAGAGTATTTCCTATCTGGATTTCACATTCCCCCTATAAACCCCCAAATTTCTCTTTCAAATGACGAAGACCAAATATTGATAATAATACAGATTGTACAAGAGAATTACAAAGCGCGTGATTTATTAAAATATTGTGTGAAATTTTTAATAGCTCTTGATTGGTAATGCCACTATTATTTCCGACAGTAGGGGAGATTTTCTATTGTTTTCCTTGGACTACGGAGATCTGATTAGAAACTGAAATTCTTACCACTCCCTGAGTTATTTTTTAACGATTACATTATGATGATGAATGGAAAGTATTATTCAAATAGAAATTTAGTGCAAGTATGGAAGAATAATTGAAAACCGTTTTCTTACAATGACTGTCAACGACAAAAGTTCACAAATTAAATATAAATCAATAAACCTGAATTTGTATTAGAATTGCATTTTTCACTTATCCGAGTTTACTGAAGTCATTGTCATTACTAGACGTCTGTTTTAACTGTATGCGTGCGTCACTTCGACACACGTAAAGTGAAAAGCATACCAGCGACGATGAATATTTCTAGCCTACATTATTAAATATGTTTAGCTCCTTACGTAATGTGTAATTAACCCGTTTAAACATTTTAACAAAATCCGTGGGTCTATTTCTCTTTCATAAATAAAAGGATGGAGGCAATGGGAATGATTAGGTAAAAGCCACATGGCACAAACAAATGAAATTTAGTTTACGTTTTTACCTGTTTTGAAATAGCTAAGCATCAACTTACCCAATTTACAATATTTGTTATTATTCACGGAGGTACTTAATGTTATCAGAATCGTACGTCGCCTCGTTTTATAATATGGGAGTTATACTGATGTGCATAGCACGCATTTGATTTGAATCATGAGTTTTTATAGGTATTGTCAAGCAGTATGGTGCGACTGATATTCGGCGGTACGTTGATTATTCCTCTATTTTCGGTTTACAAATCAATTATCATTTCCCGTTCAAAGTGGCTTTTTTGCCTCATTATTTCTATTTCACATTGGCCAGAAAAGGAAATGCTTACTATCGAGTGTGTTGATTTAATGAGAGAATTCTTTTTACCACACGGACGGATTCTATAACTCTAATGCTTTCTCTCAGCTGCGGTAGTTATTACTAGATTTTCAAGCTAAGAAAATACAGATAAAATGCAAAAGCCAGTAGAGCTTTATGCAGACTTCAATCGAAAATTTAATTCAGCAGAACTTGGATAAAGATATGTTTTAATTTAAGAACCAATATGCGCACATACAAAAATAATCAGTATCTCACGTACTGAAGTTTTACGTAGAGATCTATTGCGTCATACTGACTCTGTTCGGTTTAAAATGCTCGTTAAATTGATAAAGTTTAACACCGGTCTGAAATTGGTTTGAAGACTTAATGATACATCTTGTTTGAGAAATGATAGAGACTACCTCATCATCCATTAAAATGGTTGTTATTTGATTTTATATTATGGTTTGTTCTCTGATCAAAATTATTTCCCACCCCTGTATGCCATATGAGCGTCATACGTTTTATATTACCACATTCCTCATTTGATAGTCGCCGATAAGCTAATGTAAAGATTGACGATGGGACGGGAATGAAAATCTCGGAATCATATTTATTTGTCTTGCGCTCTACGGGGCTTCGAAGCAGACAAGCAACATGATCTCTCATTTGTGATATTATCACAACCCGATTCCTCCTCCATCAATCGCCTGATTATAAACTGACTACTCCAGTAGCATTCTCAAAGCATTGACATGGACTGGCGATCTTACCTCTTTGTAATTACCTTAAAAAGTACGGGGAAATTGTATTTTTTAATCATATTTCCTTTGTTCCTGTCGTCTTACAAATAATAGAAGTATTCAACATAAGCATGGAAATCTAAATTTTAGTGGGGTAGCGGTGAGGGAGGATGATGGACTATTTCTGCAACATGGATAGCGAGGAGGGAGGAGGAGGCGGGGCTATTTCAATATTACTGAGTTTACATGATGTCCTATTCAACGATCATCGTTGGAATGACGTTGTTTTCTATGTATGAAACTGAATAAGACAGATGCAGTTGATAACAAAACCCTGTATCCTTTTTATTACCAGCTTGATATCATCATTGTAAAACTACAATTTTGATTTAATGCGGAAAAATTTAAAGTAAAATTAGCATTCATTTTGGTCTTTGAAAGTTTAATTTTTTTAACCTTTTCCTTGTCCCCATCAAAAGAGGTACTTTCTGTGCCAGGTTTAATATGGTTTATGGTGAATAGTTCCAGAAGAGTAGAGCGTTTCGTTTGCTTATTATGGCACGATCGATAGGCGATAAGAAATGTACCTCACTGTCGATATTGACACTGATCCTAGTGTCTTAACTTAAGACAAAAATATGAAATATCGAGTCACAATATGGAATCAAATGTTAGATTCTGACGACGAAGTAGCCTGCTTTTTATATCGGGATGGTTCCATGGACTTTATATGATGTTAAAAGTTAATCTCATACGCCTACATATTTATCAGAATCATAGATAAATATTTTTGTGCTAAATTTGGTTTTGTAAAAAGTTCATATAAAGACCCAATAACAACCTCAAGGAACACAACAAGCTGAATATTGTGCGTGAGTGTGTGTGTGATTTGGATTTTTGACGGAGCTTTAACAATTTTTCAGTCATATCGCTACGATGTCTGCAGTGTGGCAGTTGATATGTTTTGTATGTAAAGCAAGATTTTATGAACATAACTTTCGAATTGACCGTACTCTTCCGATTGCCCATTTCTGAAACAGATACTGGCTTTAATTTTATACCTAACTTCTTTAGCCTTTCTCCTCGTTGGCATGGCATTGCTTTTTGTACACCCAGTACAACTGGTAATTATGTAATATATATTAATAAATATGTCCTGAACTAGAATGCACTGTGGTGTGAACAGGCCCGGCCCTAGGACAAGGCGAACGAGGCAACCGCCTTGGACCCCGCTCTTTCAGGAAATCAACTCCGCAATGCAATTTTTTTTTTGCTTGGAGCCCCGCGCTCATCGCTTGCTACCTTTGGACCCGCATGTTGCCTTGGGCCCCACACATCCTAGGACCGGGCCTGCGTGTGAACTAATACCCCGGCACACGCACAAAGTCCCTCCCTCGCCATATGATAGTATCACTTCTTCTGTGCACGAAGTTCTGTCTTTCTTAGACAGCTGCCGGTGTACGGTTAAGAATAGTCTGACGTGCTGAATTTGAACTCACCACACACACTATCTCAACCTTGCACTCCACATTCTGCACAGTTGTGATACGTCTGATGTTGTATGATTTCTATCACATTTTTGGCCGTGAGTGTTTGTTCCTGTACCGCCATTATCAATCCTTCTGTTGCTTTCCTTCAGTTATTATTATTGTTATTATTATTATTATTATTAGTATACCGACTCCAACCCAACCCCATGTTGCCGTATGCCGTTACCGTACCCATGTCCCTAACATTATCGTAGGCATATCGGTTTGTAAGAGTAATATTGATATGTCATTGTTCCTCTGCCCTGTATTGTTTGTACCTCTTTTCGATGAAAAGGTGACCCCAATCCACAGTAACAACATAATCTGAGTACAACAACTGAAATCGTTTGTCCTTTTCAACATTGCTCAAAAAAAGTTGCAATTGCCGCATAAAAATAGTTTTTGAAACACTACGTCAAAGTTTAACGATATTAAGATATCTTGAGTAAAATCTTTAATTTTGGAGATTTTAGTCTGAGTTAAATTTGTGTGCTCGGGCAGATGTGGTTTATGTACACTGTTTTAAGTGTAATGTTATGGACCTCTTTCATGAATATTGATGCCAAATAAATAATAGTTATTTATATATTATATTTCTTCGTTCTGTGTTTAGCTGTCTTTTCGACACAGAAAAAATAACCACATATGTGCTTGCTAAATTCTGGATGATGACTGAGTACAATTTGTGGCTCAAAACCTTCTTTAAACAGACTCAATCCTCTATAAACAGACCCTGGGAGGCCTCATTTGTTTTTAAATATCCGATTTATAAAGTCTATATTGGGATATATAAACATAATCGTGGACAGGAAACTACGGTTTTAATCAATCGAGATAAGGCTTATGATAGAATCGAACAAAATTACGTAATAAATGTTTTAAAAGATTTCGTTTTGGCACAAATTATTGTCATTAGGTTATACTGCTATACATTAATATATGCTAAAAAGTGGAAGCAAATGGGGTTTTGACAAATGCATTCAAAATAGAAAGGTCAGTAAGACAAGCATGCGCGTTATCAATGTTGTTATGTTTGATAGCAATAATAGTGTTAGGTATAAAATTAAGAAATGAAAAGGATCTACAAAACATCAGAAGAGGTAAAAATGTTTCCTGCAGATAACTGCACAAACTTTATATCGGATGAATATTCGTTAGTACACTTAAAAGAAAGAGTTCGAATTCTTTGGGAGAGCATCGGGATTGCAAATAAATAACGCCAAAAGAAAGATTCCTTTAATTGAGGACTGAAGTGGCAATTTTACAGGCCTCCCACCTGAATATCTAAAAGAACCGTAAAAGCTTTAGATATTTTCTTTGGTAAAGACAAAATGGTATCATAAAAAAATGAAAATGAATACAAGTCTCTGAAAAGATAAATAAAACACAGGGGAATAAGTGTGTGTGTGTGTGAGAGAGAGAGAGAGACAGACAGACAGACAGACAGAGACAGAGAGAGATTTGGACTTTTAACGTAGCTTTAATAATTTTTCAATCAAATCGCTACGATGTCTGCAGTGTGACAGTTTATTGTGATATCTAGCACTCGGGCATCATGGCGCAAACATGTGGCATGATGTACCACTCAGTCACATTATCATGACGCCAAACCGACTAATCCTAACTCTAACATATTAATTTTGAGCAGAAAGCGAGGCAGCTGCTAGCACCATCTTGTATATTTCTTTGGCATGACTCGGCCGGGGTTCGAACCGGCGACCTCCCAATAAATTGCCAATAGTAACAGATATATCCTTTGTCGATTATGATCTGTGTTTAATACTATCAATCTATTTAAAACTATGTTAGCTGAAATAGAGAAATTAGTAACAGATTTTCTATTCAGTGGGAATACGTCACATTAATAAAGAAGCATTACTGAAAGATAAAGAAAAGGGAGGTTTTAATATCACATATATAAAATTAAAATATAAAGCTATATTAATGCATAGAATAAATACCGTATGCACTCGCTTATAAGTCGAGTCCAAATGCAAACTGCACAGACCCATATCTGGCGGCGCATTATGCGTCTGTGAAGTAATCAGTAGAACAAACAGCATAGACTCTGATCTGTAAGCGCATTATGCTTAGGCAGATCAGGATCTTTTTTGTTTGCGGTTTGATTCGACTTATAACGGAGTATACAAGATGGAGAAAAATATTGAGTTCACATGGGGTAAAGAATACATATACTGGTTTTGGTATTGTTTAAATATCAAACCAAACATACGTTATAATATAGTATAGAAAGCTTTAGAAATACCCAAATGTTATAAGAACTAAAAAGAACTTGTGTCAGAAATTCAAAACGGTGTCAAATATGGGCAACAAAAATATGGAAGTGATATGTACAATAGTATATATTTATATATATGGTCGGACACATCATTCCCATTAGGGTAACAATGTACTGGAAGAGCCCCCTGCCCCCTCCAAAGCCAGATAAATTCCAAGCCCCGAATAAAAGCATAAAGCTACGTTGGAATCAAACAAATAAAAGCTTAACAAAAGCAAGAAGACTTGTATTCACTAGCATACTTTTAACCTAATTACTGGGCCGGAATGACGGGGGCAGGGTTTCCGGACTCCCACACACACGGGGACTACACTGAAACGTAGTCACTGGTCACTTGAAAGTTGACCATCGCTTTATTCTTGCTCACGTTTATTGGGTATTATGCACACTTTGAGTAAATAGAAATAGACTTTTGCTTCGAGGCCCTTTCGAGGAAAGTCAGGGCTCTTTTAAAATTGTGGAACCCCCTTCCCCAACATATGACCTGATCCGGCCATGCATAATAGGATAAATTTCAATGTAACCAATACATAATAATGGGGTTATGTCCATTAAGTTCAATGTGAGGATTATAAAAGATGATGCTAACAGTGCGCTGTACAAGGTAGAGAAGTAGTGATAATGGGCTGTTTACGAACAATGGGAAAATACATTACAGCCCCCACCCCACCCCACCCCACCCCTTGGGCACGTTTGCTGACAAGCCTTTTCGGCACACCCTGGGCATGTTTACGGACAATGGAAATTTGACATGGGGAATATTGGACCTGTTGGTCTGAATAGGAATGGTAACAGGTGAGGTGTCGTCACGGTACTGGAGATTGGTAACAATGTGGCAATGGTCTGACCTGAATATGCGCTACTCTAGGCAGAGAGAGAGAGAGAGAGAGAGAGAGAGAGAGAGAGAGAGAGAGAGAGAGAGAAATACAGTAGAGATATAGACATAGACATATGTAACACACATAGATTGATGAACATCAATCTATCATATCTTAACAATAAAATCGACTAAAAATGTTTTAGACAAGTCAGCAAATCTTTTTGAGGCATACGAGTGGTCTAGTACTAATATTAGTACCCTTACTCCTACCTCGTGGACAGGGTACTAACATGAGTATATACGTGTCAATGGAGCAAGCCAGGTGTGATTCACACCCGGCGCTCTTTTAGCCTAAGATCAACAATTTGAACATATTCCTTGCATATAATACAATAAATTGAGTAGTCCTCTTATTTAATACCGGAAGTATCGAAAATCATTGTAAAAATAGTTTTAAAATCTCGTTTACCTTTTTTATCCGATATTTTCGTTTCGATAGTCCGCCATATTAGTTCAGTTAATGATTACTTCCGTTCTCAGCCTCGTTTGTTTGTGTGTCATATAATAATAATAATAATGAGGACTTTGTATAGAGCCTAATCTTTAGAAGCTCTAAGCGTTTTACAACATTTGACAACACCTATATCATAAAAACATATATAATGATATGATCACAAAAAAAACCCACCATGAAATAGAAAACATGAAAGTCATGCTGAAAATGTTTAATGTAGGAAACATTATTAGGCCTTTAAGTTTGTTATTGCAGTCGAAATAAGTGAGTTTTAAGAGCACTCATGAATGGGATCACTGTGTCTTTGTGTCTAAGTCCAGTGGGCAATTCATTCCACATCGCTGGGCCCTGGTATGCAAAAGAACGCTGTCCATAAGGACAATGAGGCCTTATTTGGAAACGTAAACAAATCGTAGTAAAAATATGGCGCGGTTTGGGTCAGAAATTCTGGGAATTAAAAGTAAATACGGTTTATCGGCAACTTTGAAATTCCACCAAGAAGCCATTATTTGCCACTTGATTGATAATAACATAGCGTAGAATATCCAAATATGGTCTGGCAAGCCTTACGTAGAAAAGGGGTCACGGCGATAGTCTCGCGTTATCTGTCATGGCGGACACGGTAAGGTTAGTGTAACAATGCCAATTTATTTTATCGTGTTAGGGCTTAATAAATTCAAAATAAGCCAAACGTCTTTCACAACATGATTATACTTATGTAGTAGATTTCTACACTTTAGTTTTTCTGACTTTAGTGATGATTTTTTTTGTTACTCCATTACATGACATGGGATCAGTTCGAAACCTAAACCACAACAAATCAAGATGAGGCTACGACATCGTAGCTAACGAGTGGACCAGAAAAGGGCCTTTGAGTTTCTTCTATTCTTTCTCTCCACCAGCATCTGACTTTTCTGGTCACATTTTTACTTTTTTTCTCATTCTTTTCCTCCTCATGTTTCTCCTTCTCCTCCTCCTCTTTCTTCAGCTTCTCAATATCCTCTTCTTTTCCTATTTTTCGTTCCAGGCTCTCGTTCTTATTCTATCTTCGTCCTCCTTCTCCTCCTTTTCTTGTTTCATCAGCTCCCTTAGTCTTTCCTTAGAGTTTCTCAAATTGTTTATTTCCATTTTGACTCGATGTGGGCTTTAAGAATAGTAATCCAGTTTGACCAGCATCTCTTCTATCATCCCCTAACTGCCCACGGCTTCCTGCAACGTCTTCATTTTATCCATTGTGTTAGAAACCATCTTCATAGGTTATTCAATGTTGAATGGCGCGAATGACGAACGCTTGACTTTATATATTTGTCAAGCATGGACGTGAATGAAAACATCCCTTACAATAACTTCACATATTATCTACTATCCACACAGAAGAGAAGTGTAAAAAAACCAATATCTACTTTTTGAAAAACCCAATATCTACTATCAAAATCCCCAATATCTACTATAAAAAAAAACAATATTTACTATCAAAAACAACAATATCTACTATCCAAACAAACGTACGCGCACGCATACAAACATACACTGTACTATCCACACAGAAGAAAAGGGGAAAAAACAAATATCTACTATCAAAAAACCCAATATCTGCTATCCACACAAACGTACGCGCACGCATACAAATACACACTCTACTATCCACACAGAAGAAAAGGGAAAACACAAACAAATATCTGCTATCAAAAACCCCAATATCTACTATCAAAAAACCCCAATATTTAGTATCAAAAGCACCAAATATCTACCATCCACACAAACGATATGCGCACGCATACAAACACACACTCTACTATCCACAAAGAAGCGACGGGGAAAAAACTCAATATCTACTATCCACAAAAACGTACGCGCACGCATACAAACACAAACTCTACTATACACACAGAAAGAAGGATAAAACTCCAATATCTACTATAAAGAAAAACAATATTTGCTATCAAAATCCCCAATATATACTATCCACACAAACGTACGCGCACGCATACAAACACACATTCTACTATCCACACAACGTACGCGAACGAGTACAAAAACACATACACTTTCACATCAGTATTGGAGTGCGGTGGCCTAGTGGTTAGAGCGTCCGCCTCGGATGCGGGAGGTTGCGGGTTCGAACCCCGGCCGAGTCATACCAAAGACTTACAAAAATGGTACTAAGAGCTACCTCACTTGGCGCTCAGCATTAAGAGGTTAGTGTTAGGACTGGTAGGCCTGGTGTCAGGATAATGTGAGTGGGTGGGACATCATGCTACGTGTCTGCGACATGATGCCCCAGTGCTAGACATCACTATAAACTGTCATACTGCAGTCATCGTAGCGATATGACTAGGAGTGAGTGTTTGTAATCACACTACCCCACACTCACGCATATTGACAACTTGAATAGTCTCTTTTCTAGAGATTTGGTTAGTTCTGAGAAGTTTTTTTAAACTCTAAATACACCTGGCTAATGGTTACATCTCCTCCCAGGCCTGGCATCACAGACACATCTCCCGCTCCAGTCCTGCTCACAATTTAAGACTGTGGCTGGTAACACAGAGGAGGGTTGGCTGGCTTCACTCACCCAGTCTTCACTTTCAGGGACAGTGAAGATTTCCCTCTGTCTTCTCCTATGCCCACACGCGTGGATGCTTCGGCTTTGGCCTCCATAGCCAGCTCGTCTAAAATGTGCATGGCATAGTCCAGGTGCATTTAGAGTTCCAATAGTTTCACTATTCTGTTGCTCACGTTGTCGCGTTGACGATGGGTAGCCAGATTGACGAACGCTTCCATTTCTATTTGTGAAGCACAGATGTGACGGAAAACACCCCCTGATACTGAAATTTACATTGCCCATAACATGGAATGCGAGGACCTAAAAGCAACTCACTCACATTTTACGTACAATCACTAACTACAAACACAAACACATTAAAATTATCTGACAAGGTACGGAAACGAAGTGCTTATAAACACACTTCTTTTTTGGCATATAACATAGAAACGAAGTGCATACAGACACACATCTATTTTTTAACGTACAGACAAATACAAATACACAAATGTTTGGCAACTGAATTGTATGTCTTTTCTAGAGTATTGGGACAGCCCTGAAAAGGGCCTTTTTTGTGGACTGGGAGTTATGGCAATCTTTTATGGTCTAGGATTGCGTCCTCGTCTGGCGGTTGGCTTTACCACAGGAAAGGGCCTGCTTCTTCGGAAAGAGAAGGAGAACTCTTTCGTGTCTACACGGCAGTCAACTAGTCCACTATATGGTTCCTGTTGTTGCTGCTACTGCTGTTGCTGACGCTTTCTCTCTCTGTGCTCTCTTTGCTTCTGAAGTCTGTACTTCTCCGTCCACTCCTCTTATTCTTTCTTAACTTACTCTCTTTCAACAGTGTGACATTCTCTATCTCTTCAGGCTTCGGTATCATGCTTTGCCTGAAACGATGTAAATTCACGTAAGCTTCGTTCCGTTTGGCTAGTCTTGAACACATCTTCATAGGAGGATGAGTCAACAGTGAATCGTCAGACTGGAGACTGTCTCGCTTTATATGGTTCAAGCGCGGACGCGATAAAAAAACATCCCTACGATTTTTTGTTGGGTCGGAATGCTATGATTGTTGATTTTAGGGAGAGGGATAGAGATAAGTCAAAGAGCATGTATAATGATAAAAAAACAAACGACAAACACACTTTGTTCAAAGCACATTTTTTATTCATACAACAAATTCAAACAATAAACAACCAACAATTAACAATAAAACATTTTTTCAAACAAACAAACAATTTTTCAAATAACAAACCATTTTTGACAAGGTTGACAACGTTGTGAAGTCAAGCTAGACTTCCACTAAGGTAAGTCATTAGACCATTGATGTAAACTACGTCTCCTAGCTAAAGACAAAATATAAACATAATGGTCACAAAACCAACGATCTACTTTGTTATTGTTTCTAGAAGAGTGCGATCAAAATAAGTCATAAAATGTTCTAAGGGTTATTCAAGGCTGCGTTCCTGAATAAAATACACACAATATTGTCCACGCACCATGGAATCTGTGCCTTGTAATTTCACATTATTGAATCGTGTCGTCTGGGCATTTCTTCACATAAAGTCGGTGATGTCGTCTTCTAAATGTAGCATTCCATACGAATTAAAATACTCCACACCACTATCACGGGAAAAGTACACGGCTACCCAATGGGTTCCTGGGAGATAACTGTCGTCCGTGTTATGACATAAGCTTGATGGTCTTGAGGTTTGTGATGGGGAATATCATCTTTATCACACACGACAGGATTCCAAGAAGAGGTATACGAACAGTTATTCAAAAGGTAATACAGTTCTCAGGTATCCATTTTTGTGTTGTTGTTTTCATTTCCCGTTTTTTTTCACCGGTAATGATAAGTCATCAATTCAATCCTGACATTTTGCTTGAAAATCTATGTCAAGTAATTGCCTCTTCGCTTCGACTCCACACTATGGGCCAATAGAGCTTCGATGCGATCGATCTCTAGAGCAATCATTGGAGGAGAGGAATGATCACGCAAGTCTTTATACCAATGATGCAACACGGCTTCCTCTGAGCTGAGACCCCAAACGTCGTCCAGATACTCGTCCAATTTATTTTGTTGACTCATCATCAGACATTTATCGTGTTGAAGTTGACTTGTTATGATCGTTTTGACCTCCATTGCAATCTTTCTTGATCAATTCCGTACATTTTTCTGCCACGTGATTGGCAAAACAGGAGACGAAATATTGTTCTTGTTTTGGCCATCTGGACATTAACACCACATCCTCTTCGTTTTTGTCTTGCCATTAATGATCGATGCCCTCCACTCGGATGCGACTCATGGAACATTTTCGTTGAATGGGCTTGTGTAAAGTGTACGTGGCTTGTTCTTGTAGCCATCGTTGCACTTGAGGTAAACGGAGAATTTTCAGACGGGCTTTGGCAGCACGATACAGTTTCTGAACTCCTTCGTATCCCGCAGGAAGGAATGGATCGTAGTATATGCTGGCTAACACCTTCTCCATTTTTTGTTAATAACTCACCCAGTCTTCACTGATGCTACTCTTTATTTCGTGGGGTATTTTCTTGGATTGTAATGTTTTGCGTGTTCGGCGAGCGATAGGTGTCGTGGAGGACGAGGATGTCTGAACAGGGGTCATCGGTTCTTGTTTTATTTCTGTCTTCACCTTCCTTTTCTCTTCTGTGGAAGAAGGGGTGGTCATCGTTTTTTTAATCCATCCAATTCTGAATGTAGGTGGTGTTGTTGACTTGCGTCCTTTCCCTGGTGGTATTGTTAACTTGTGTACTTTTTATGTTGCAGTTTGAAACTCTTCTTCTCCTTTTTCTGTCTTGGTCACTGGGGTTAGTGGTAGTGGTGGGCTTTTCATCTGGGACTTAAACTCCTTCAGAGTCGGCTGAGCTGTTTCGTCTACAGCTTTCTGGTGAAAGAGTTGCAGTTGTTGCAATAGTTTTGCGATTTTTCTGTTTCGGACAAATCGTTGCGATCCATCAACAATTGCAATTTGTGTTGTAACTGGGACATCTCGGTCAAATGAGGATTAGGAGGCAAATGCGGGGTCCGTTGTTCTTGTCAACGATGGTATTTCATCCGTTTGTAAGGCACTAAAGCCAGTTTTCTTCCTTCCATTCGATTCCAAAGGTCACGTCTGAGATCTTTTAACGGCCGATGTCCCTTTTATCTTCTTCGTTCTAGTATATTGGACCCATGGGTAAAACACCTCCCAACAGTACTCCAAGCGAGACCCCCACTAGTCCTTTGACAAGAGGTCCTAAAAAAGATAATTCGCGTTGCACCATCATCTTTTACTTTTGACGGATGGGGATTTTCTTTTGGACCATTTGGCGAAGAACGTGTTGATGCTTGGCTAAGCAGTCTCTCTGGTGTTTAGACAAAGGTATCGTTCCTTTTAAGACATTCGGAAAACATTCACTCATGGTATTGATAACATCTTTGGAGGCTGTTTGAATGAGTTCACTTTGCATAGGTGAGGGAGCTGTGGACAGGACAGGCAACATATCCCAATGTTTGGCTAAACGAGGAGGAAGTCCTTTTCTTTTCTTTCCTTTTTTAGCCAGAGAGTAAAGTGCACCACCTTTTGGGGACATCTTTTAGGTTCAGGAGGAAATAACCACTGATCTGGGTTTTAGTGGCATCGTTGTGTGCAAGAGTCATCCAAGATGTCCCTAACTATTTGGATAAGTATAGCACTTGCGATTTATCTCTAGGGTTTTTAAACAAGGCCACGCAATGAGCATTGAGACTGGTGAAGCGATGGGCTTTAGTTTGTTGAAACAAATTTTGAGTAATGCAAATGACACTGGCATTAATAAGATGCCCTTTGCGCGTAAACCACAGTTTAATTTCTTATTCATCTTCTCCTAACATGTCGTTGAAGATGACCAGATGGGTTTTACTGGGTACAGACACGATCCCGTCTTCATCGCCAGGAATGCCTTCCACAAACACGATGGAACCACCTTGCCTTTCTCGCAAACGACTGTACGCCGATTACCACTCTTTGCGACACCATCTGATCCTTTGAGGTGGACGTTATGTTTATGCTCGATCAAACGTTTGACAAATTCGATTTTGCCTGAACCGCTGGGTCCGATAATTAACATGTTAAATGGGTGGCGAAGATACAAAGTCTCCCAACCAGCACGATCTAAATGTTCGTCGATGACTTTGAAAGTGGAGGAAGAGGGAGCAGAGACAGTATAGGTAGCCTTGGTGCAGGGAATGTCACTTTAGTCACGAAGACATACAAGACAAAAACAAATTTTACTTTTTCAGGACACGTTTATTAATTTTTTTAAAAATGGAACAACACGAAAGACAAAATATATAAAAGCCAAATGGTTAACTACACGATAAAATACACATCACAACTATCATAGTGGAATATAAACAAGTCACTGTACAACATGTTTTTGGTAACAAAGGTATCCTAGGGACAGTGTGTAATGTTCTTACAGTCTCCACATTGGGTACAATTACTCAGGTGTCCTTCCGGAATGGTCTTTCGGGATTGTCTATTACACTCCTGTCCTGAAGGGAGTGGTTTTCCTCGGTGTCTGGTTCTTCTTTAGGCACTGTCACTAACGCATGTTTTTTTCACTGTACATTGGCATTTAGGATCAAAACTCTTGGGCATAATTGGCCACTTCTTTGGTCCAAGCCTCGAAACCCAAACTTTTCCAGTCACGTACATCTGTCCAGTGAGGATGTAAGTCACAAGCTGCACACACGCATCGTCGTACACATCTTCAGCACCTAAAAGATGACGAATCTTTTTACCCGTAGAGGTCGAGACTTATCTACATGAAAGCGCAAGACTTTTAACAGAATGAGTCTCTCGTGCATATTTAAAGGGACCACTTTCATGTTTTATTTGCTGGCAAGTACTGTTCGTAAGGAGCCCACACTGTATCGGCTGGTAAACGAAATCCCAGAAAGGAAATCACTTAGACACACACCACACGACGACCCCAATTCAATGGACACAATTCTTGTAATAAATATTGGTAATCCTCCTACGTCTGAATGCTGTCATTGATTTCCTTCCACGGACTTTGTTACATCACCACTGATAAAGGATGTGGCATGGTAGCCCGTTCTTATACATCTTTTTGTCGGAGGCAATGAGTGTACTTTCTGAACAGAGATGATCGGACTCCAGTGGCAAATTTAAATGGTTTAGTCACTAACTTGCACATCACATTTCGTTCAAAAGTTTCCTCTTGAACAAAGTTTACATTGTGTAAAAGATTTTGGTAATCCACTAACTCTTCTTCCGGAATTCGTTGCAGTATATCTGCCTTGTAGTAAAAAGAAGGAGTCACAACAAATCAATCCTTCTCACCCACGTCCAGTTTAAAAATGTCTGACCACTGGGACACTTTCGTCTGAATCAGTCCTCTTATAGCATTCAGGTATTTGTGGTTTTAACATCGGCGACGTAACGGATGCAATTGTTCTTTACTTTGAACTTGTATTTTGACCAACTCTCGGTAAAGGCGTTCTCTCTACTCTAGAAGCAAACCACGAATGTTCTTTTGTAATGTATCCATGATTATGTCAGTCAGTATTTATACCCATGTTGGGGTCACTTCTAATTGTCCTTATTTTATCTAAAATCTTTTCCGAGAGCGCAAGTAATGGACATCGTGAGTAATTTCTGACCACATTCAGAGTAATGGTCGAGAATGGTAATAAAATCTTCTGATGTAAACGGTTTAAAGCGGAATAATCGGATGAACGCAGACTTGATCCGAAAAAATCTGACGAGTTTGTTGACTTTTGTCAATTTCCTCTTGTGAATTTCTCGACACAAAAGTTCCTCAGTCACCAACTGAGATTTTGCTCTGGCAACTTCCTGCCAAACTTCATTGTAGATCTTCTCTTGTATTTCGTTTGTCTAGGTGTTCTCAAACGTTTGACTTCTAGCCAAGCTGATTTTTTAATCGAAATGGCTTGCCACTTCAATGACTAGGGTCCCACTAAAGGTAGGTAGTGACAATGCGGAGACCATCGAGCATATTCCAGGTAAGCCGAATCTTTCTGCTTCCACTCATGAAGTGACACAACGCAACTGAAACACTTGACTTTATCCCTTTCGCCCAAGTAGATAAATCCGGCTCTGGCTAATTCTTCGGGGTACGTCCTCCCATATATTCAGGCCATTTTCCCTTGAAGATTTGGAATCGACTTTCAAAGTTGCAGTATTCAGGCAAACACACAGGGAACGAATATTCGTCTTTCGCAGACTCATTTCTATGAGAGTACGGTGAAATCCCCAGGAATTTACTTAGGGTTAGATGACATCCGTAGGGTGGTAGCTGCATGGTTTTACGTGGAGGATGACATTAAACCAGTAAAGAGTCCACGATAACGAGTGTCATCGCTTTCGCATCCGTCAGGTTTGACAAGCACATTATCACTTTCCATGGTAGGTGTAGTGGAAGTAGTCATAGCAAAGTTCCCACAATGTCTTGCTCAAGTAGTCATAGCAAAGTTCCCATGATGTGATGCTGATGCGATAATTGAGAGTCAATTATTTCACTTTACACTCCGTGTGCATTTCTCCTTGTCTGTCCCGGTATTCGTAGCCGTAATTTTTGGGACCGCCACTAGCAAAACTTAGAATCTTATCGTTGGGGTGCTGGTCCGTCCAGGCTCCTTAACGGTCTCCTTCGATTTTAGGGTAACAGTGACCCATGCGATCGATGTACATGCAACTGTCCGTGTTAAAATACAGCATACAATCTCCTAACAGTTCTAAAGATTCGTAGATATTAAGCGAACATGGGCTGTCACGTAAGCCGTGATGATGACATTTCCGAATTCGTTGGTTTCTACAAAGTCCAGTTGTTCTTCGCAATCGACTAAGATTAACTCCTCACGAAGGACGTCCACGTGTTTCGTCTATTTGGTTTTGTCGTGAATCATCTGGAAGTAAGGATCGGACAAATATTCCGTCTTGGATAAACACCATCGTTGTGCCATTTTGCCCCACAAGCAACTCAACGTCGCTTTGCAAATTATCGCCTTCCTTCGTTTTTCTCGATGTGGTCTAAAGCGATACCTTCCTGCTCCCAGTATTTCTCTTTAAACTTATTTTGGTCTTCGGGAGTGTGGCACCAGGAAGGATAGCCGCTAGCTTCTTGTTTCAGTTTCAAAAAGGCATCCACATAGTCTTCGAAAATGCCTTTGTGCGTCTCGTCGCCCTTGTAGTATTTTTCTGTCTTGGGAAAGTGGTAAATTTCGTACACTTCTAACAGTTGGTATCCCAGATCCAGAACTTTGAACAATTCCACGCTGACCCACGTTCCCGTCAAGGCGCGTTCTTTCTGGGTGTGTTGACAAGGCTAGTCCGTGGGAAGCAAGATCTTGCACTTGATCAATCGTTCGTATTGTCGAATGTTGTCCTGGTCGAATTGTTCCGTCAGCAACTGCGGGTGCCCTGCGGGAAAGTGACAATATTTGCACACGTATTTGATTTCTTCTCCTTTCTCTTCGTCGGCGTGGTACAGCAAACAAGTGGCATTTGTCCGTCCTCCGTACAAACTGTTCAGTGGGTCCACCAATTTGACCCTTGGGGAAGAGACACGTGGGTCATGAACAGTGTCGCTTTTCCATCGGTGATGTGAAACTTGTCATTGGATGGTTGCACATGTTGAATCTTGTCGATGACTTTGGAAGGTGTCAGTCCTGCTAGGCTGCTAAACTCGATCCAAACGGGGGACTTCAAACTGTCGTGATGAATGGAAAGTCTCAAGCGATCGTCTTCTTTGGCTTCATATTGTCGTTTCAGGGTGGCTAACAAAGAATCCCAAACCTCGCTGATGAACCCCTCTGCTTTCTCCAACGGTACGTCGGACTTTAAATCTTTAAACTTCACCGTGTGCGTGTAAGCCGTAGTTCTAAAATTTATAGAGGAGCGCGTTTCCGTCTCTCGAATGTGGTAGTACTTTTCAGGGTTTACTAGTGGTGGTGAACTTTGATTGGGTGTAGAGTCTCTGTGTCTGGATTCTGGCTCACTCATGTCATCTTCAAAATCGCTGGCATTACTCTGAGCCAATACTTTAGCTACTGTGCGAGGCTATAAATCACGTTTCTGTCTCTTACTTTCTTCTCCTTTCTCCACCAAATGATGAGATCATTTCATCTTGACTGCAAAAACTCAAATGACTACATTTTTAACGCTATGAGCCCTATATCCATGTCAAACTAGTATCTTTCCTATATAAAGGGTTAGTGTCTTCCCTCTCAGTATTCATTCACTCTCAAACCTACCAGAACGATGGAAGAGCCAAGACAGATCGAACTTCTGATCAGAGCTTTGCGAGGTGTCATACGAAAGTTTTCTTCTGTCAGGCCGACGGACTACTCCCCCTCCTTTCAAGATAAAAGTCAAGATTCTTGCTATATCTGTCAGATGAAAGGGCAATGGGCTGCAGAATGTCCAGTCCGCCAAAAAAGCAAAACAGGTGTCAGAAGTAACAAAAGTCAAGATACCAGTTAACATTGTCAAGAGAATAGAAATTGGTGTTCAAAATGCCCTAAGAAACAAAAGGAGCAAGAGGAAGAGAGGGTTTACGAACAGGAAGAAGAAGAGGTGCCCTCCGAAAAGGAAGAACCCCGACAAGTCAAGAAAGAGAAAAAAGAGAAGAAAAGAAGGGTGAACAAAGACACAGAAGTCTATGAATTTTTTAAAGTGTTATGTTGTGACATTGCATTGTAAAATGTTTACCAGAATAGACCAGACAGAAAACATAAGTGTCTCTTAGTTTTGATTTTTTAGAATAAGGACCTACACTCACGTATACACACACGTACATCATGGGCGAAAAGGGGATTCTGAGTTTTAATTGATTTTTGGCAATTGAAATACCATCTCTTTTCGAGAGAGGTTGGTGGCCCTTAAACGGACCTTTGGATGTTTGTTTTTTTTTTTATTTAAATAAACTCAGAAACGGGACGTAATCAACTTTAACTGCCTTATCCCTTTGCCACGGCCAAGGCCTACTTGTGGACTTGCTCCTGTCGATGATTTGGTAGAAATTACTAGGGTGGGTATCTCATGCGTATTAACAGGGTTGGGATGTTTGGCTCGGGAAGGCCTTTTTCTCTTGGGTCGTATTAAAGAAGTCTGGTCACTTGTTTCAGACTCCTTAACTCTGCCAAAATGTCTAAGAGCGCCGTCACCGTTTGACTTTCACTGTCCTTCTTCTCTCCTAGACCTTGTTTCTTCTCTGCTGTTGCTTCTTCTTCTTCAAGTTGTTTCCTTCTTCTTGCCTCTTCTTCTCGCTGTTCCTGTTGTTGTTGAAAGAGAAAAGCTTGCTCTGCTTCTTTCTGCTGCTTTAAAAATGTCTTCAATTCTTCTTTCTGTATCTTTTTAAAATCCTCGACATGTGGTAAGGAAGGAGGAGGTGCCGAAGGTGCTAGTATCAGAACAAATTCTTGCAAATAAGAGAGAAAATCCACTAAATCCCAATTAAAACCGATCTCTTCTGAAAGTAGGCCTGTGTTGACTTTGATAGTCGCTGCTATTCCATCGCTTCTCCTCTCCACGGCGGGTGCACCCCAATTCATTGTCTTTTTAGTTTCCGTCATGTTTGAAAACTCTGTCGCATTGATTCACTGAGCACAAACGCTAGCGTTTCTATATAGGGAATGTGACGTTACAGACCGCTCTCTTCGAATTGGAAGACAGACTCCGCACTGTAACGGAATTTTGTAACGCGTGTTAGGATTGGTGGGAAAAAACCTCAGCCCGTTTCGATCCGCCTTTCAACTATAAATAACAGCGGTTCACTTCACCTGTTCTCACGATAAGATGTGGACTAACGTATAATCATCTACCCTCGTATCGTCGATGCTGTTCCGCACGGACTACCCATGTATGACAGCTCATCATGGACAATCATCCGGATCACCGATACGAGCTTTTGGAAAAGAATTTATGTGGAGAGACAAGGCTGTCTGAAGCGAGTCCTCATCTACGGTCCAGAAGTCAAAGGAAGTTTGAGGAAAAGAAGAAGACATATGCGACGCCCTCTATGTTAACGAAATGGTGTTAACAAAAACCAACGGCCCTCTTCAGGGCCACTCATATGTCTCGAAAAGATTTGCTTTCTTGCCTAAATTTTTTTAGTCGATTTTATAGCTAAGGTATGATAGATTTATGTTCATTAATCTATGTATGTGTTATATATGCCTGTCTATATCTCTACTGTATTTGTCTCTCTGTCTCCCTAGAGTAGCGCGTATTCAGGTTAGACCATTGCCACACTGGTACCAATATCCAGTACCGTGACGTCACCTCAGCTGTTCCATTCCTATTCAACCCAACTTTCCCTTGTCCGTAAACAGTCCCAATATTCCCCATGTCAAATTCCCATTTTCCGTAAACTTGCCCAGGGTGTGCTGAAAAGGCTTGTCCATAAACGTGCCGGGGGGGGGGGGGGGGGGTCAGTAATGTATGTTCCCATTGTCCGTAAACAGCCCCCCATCACTACTTAGAAAAACTCATATAAGAGTCCCAGAAAACAATGGCATTCCAATAAATCCAATAAATCTATAAGACACAACAAGAAGACGGGAGAAAACTGATACATACACTAACAAATGTGAATCTAAATTACACACATCATGCAGACACTCAATAGAAAATTATTATTTTTCTTTTTCGGAACATGACTGAAAATATTTTGAAATATCCCAATATTCATTTTATGATATGTACACTTGCGTTCTAGAGCAGCCTGCGTATTTTGTCTTGACATCTCTCTCTCTCTCTCTCTCTCTCTCTCCAATGGTAATGATTTACACTTGATGGTATGTAGTCTGGTAACAAGTAAATGACAGTATATTAATTAGTACAATGTATTTGCTTTGAATCCATGCAAGATACGCTTCTAAACAACTCTGCTGTTAACGTGTCCTACATGAATATTGTGCGCATGTGCAATCATCGATACTAGTACATCTACATACTTGTTGTCATCAACGTATGTAGAGATGCATTTCATGTTGTATCAAGGAAGAAGGTAATGAAGACGCTTTTCCTAAAGTGAAGCTGCGAAAATATGTCAAGATGGAAATTTGAAAAGACCATTATTTAACTTTTGGAGCAAGGTAATCCAGACTTGCATTTTATATCATATTCAGCAGGAAACGGATATAGTATTCGGTGACGTAACTAAAAGTAAACCTAAAAACTCAAGTTTTCACACTTTCGATATTTTTTTTTTCTCTTACTGACGATTCTGGTTGACCGTAGCGTTTGTTCTGCAGCCCTGAGATAAAAAGTACCTTAATACGCTCATACACTTTGGTCTTTACCTTAAATAGGTAACACTTTGGTCATCATCCTAAATAGGTAAAACTTTGGTCTTTATCCTAAATAGGTAAAACTTTGGTCTTTACCCTAAATAGGCAACACTTTGGTCTTTATCCTAAATAGGTAAAACTTTGGTCATTATCCTAAATAGGTAACACTTTGGTCTTTATCCTAAATAGGTAACACTTTGGTCTTTATCCTAAATAGGTAACACTTTGGTCTTTATCCTAAATAGGTAAAACTTTGGTCTTTATCCTAAATAGGTACAACTTTGGTCTTTGCCCTAAATAGGTAACACTTTGGTCTTTATCCTAAATAGGTAAAACTTTGGTCTTTACCCTAAATAGGTAAAATGAATAAGTTCGCCTTCTGTTACAGTGACGGCGTGTGTACTGCCCGGGTTCAGCGCAATCAGAATCGCAATACTAAGCAACGTTATGTTGCCAAGAAGTTGTCGTCTAGGAGAAATAGCCCATAGGTATACATGTGGACTCCTCTTATATTTTAAACATCACCACATGTAACTTGTTGTAATCCAGTCGTAGGCATTAAGAGTCATGTTCTTTCCGAAACGCGCTATAAAGGTGTACCTCAATAGTCCCCAGTAGCTGAATTTGGCATTTGACAAAAGTAGTCACTGCTATGCTCAATCCAGATCTATATTAAAGTCCTCCTGGAGATAGTGTGTTCAACCACTGCCTTGTATATGAATTTTCTGTTTGGTTTGAAAACTTTATGGTACATTGGCGTCCTTTAGTATGAATAAATTCCTCATTGCGTGCGTTGATAGAAAGAAACAGTGCACGCTTTAGCTCAGGTGGCTTTCCTCGGAAGATGGAGTACCAGCTTGCTGACAGTAAGGGTTTGTGACCTATATGGATTTTATAAAGCATACATACTGCCCTCGTAGCAAGAAGACAAATATCATGCTTACCGTCGCACGAGTAGAGATAACAAAAGTCGACATTAACTTCCTCAAAGGAGGAGCGCTTTTTCTCTTGTACCGCAGACAATGCAAATGCTATCACCCTTACAGCAATAAAACAGCAATTATCACCCACGAAACCTTTGCGGTTATCATGACGTAATAAATACCAAGCAGCACTCGTGTCAGACGGCGTTATAATTTAAGCTTTTCATTGCGATTCATTAGGAATTATTATCAAATTGGCTGACTTCAAAGGGGATGCGTTTCATACACAGTAGATAACACTTATGACCTTCCTGTCAAGATGAGCGTTTACCTCTTTCTTGCATTGACTCAGTCTTCAAAGGCATTCGTCTAGACATGTGTGACAAGGTAAGTTACAAATTATTATCTATACTAGCGTATTCTTTCAATTATCTTAACCAACATCTCCTACATACCATTTGTTAAGCTCCATTTTACTGACGTTGATGTAGATCTCTACATAAGTGAATTAGAGCGCAAATTGAGGTGAATGTTGCCCATAAAATCGGCGTAAAAATTCTTAGAAAAATAGATTTCAATTACATTTGAACTAGACGATTTTCGTGACACACTTCGAAAAAGTTCTGCAACAAAAAATATTTTCGGCAGTATAATGCAGTGCTATCAATATGAGATGAATGAGATGTTTAATTTCATGTCCTTCGTTTTGGGATATATATATATATAATGAGAGAGAGAGAATTATAAATATAAGCCAGACAGAATGGAAAGTGCTATCCCTGGATTCCAGTAGAAGAATGCTTGATAATAGTGGATAGAAATAATATTTTAATGTAAATAATAATATCATACAGGTTAGATAATATTTAATTCGTACTCTACGGAGATTCGAACCCAGATCCTTGCCTGCACACACGAGCCCATATTCCCTCGCGACTAAGCACACATCTCCAAAAATGATGTTACTCAATCGGTGTTAAATGCACTTGTGTGTAGCAGACACACTCGTGTTACGAGCTAGTAATTAATTCTCATGTATCTACACAGTCATTTCGGATTCCTAAAATAATCAAGGCATATAGAATTAATTATAGAGAATTATAAATATACGATATATATATATATATATATATATATATATATATATATATATATATATATATATATATATATATATATATATATATATATATATATATATATATATATATATATATATAATAACCAATAGCTTCTGTTTCTTCTCTCTGCCTGCACACCTGAAGTAAGGAAATATGATAGGTTTCTTGAACTTTTCCTCTACTAAGTGAATGTTTAAGAGCACCAAATCTTTTTCTTGCAAAAGAGCCCCCTTCACTATAGACAGTCACGAATAGAACGTGCATAATACAGAAACATAAAATGAAAAATATGACTTTCATGGATTTAAATCACCGTTATGGGCGTTTTACGGCTTCCTTTTAAAATTCAAAAAGGTGTTCCTATGACGTCACTGACTGCATAAATGTTATGAATTTGATTATGCACTATGACCGATTTATTGCATGATTTATGTCATATTATAACTCTTGTGTGAACTTCTTTTCTCCAGTTCTTTCCAAGTGTCATATCACTGTATCTATTTGCATGCCCCACATTCGTGGACTTTGTTTTTTCTGTCTTTTTGTTTTAATTTATTGAATTCACTCACTTCCGTGGCAAAAGTCACGAATAAATATTTAACAATCGGAAACGATGGCGCTTTTGGGTACCTTTTCGTTCTAGTTTTCCACCAAGATCTTATATTCAAAAACACGTTGCACTCTGTGATTTACATGTAGCGGTCCAGTACCAATTGAGTGCTACCTGGGAATTACAACAGGTCGAAAAAGCGTAACTTAATATGCCAATCAGACCTCCCTCTATAGCCAATGAACCATTAAAAGTTGCACGAAGCTTGCCAATCAATTACTGACTGTGTCAGGCAGAGTCCGATGTCTAACAACCAATCAGATCACGATAACACGCTAGTTTTATCGACGACAGTCAAATTCAGACTAAAGTAAATGGGTAACCCGCTTCATTCAATAGTTCGACCTGAGCCTTTAAAGATCCTGTTTATCACGGGACGTTTTGGTGCATGCGCAAACGTGCAATATGTATATTTGATCAACATACTGAACCAATTATTTGTCGCTATACTCAAACTCAATAAAAATGAAACCTTTTCAATGTATAGGAGCAACTGGATGACAAACTGTTGACCAATATGTGCATGCAAAAAGGAAATACATGTTACATCTCTTAACATATAATTTCTTCTTTTCAAACTTGCAATGTAAATTCATAACCTTAATCTAAACTGACACGAGTAAAGTAATCAAAATAAACCATAAATGTACTATTGTCGCGTAAAACCTGGCTTTATTCCATGTCAATCACATTATTTAAGAAAATATACCGATGTTATATTTTTTCTCCTTGTTTCACTTGTGAATAAAACTTTCTTATGTCACCATTAACGTCGCTACGTTTTATTGGGCAAATGGGCAAAGCTGTAATGACCGAAGTATATAACAATGTAATTCAGATGGTATAATACTTTTTGAGGTTTTATTTAATGAATTTGAAGGAGATAAAAATCAATATCTTTCGTCATGTGATAAATACAATCTTACATTTGTGCCCATATACATCAAACATTAGCAATTCATGAATGGTGTTGTTGCCATCTTATCCATAATCCTATACGCATTCGGGTGAGGAAACACTATGTATTTCCCTGGAATAATGTTGATATTCCATTTTTTAATGAAATAGTGTTGCTGCTATATATATATATATATATATATATATATATATATATATATATATATATATATATATATATATATATATATATATATATATATATATATATATATATATATATATAAAGAAAGGCACACTTTCTTTCTTATTTATTATCTATCGTGTAAGACATGCCAAGTCTGTCTTGTCTCATCTTCGCTAGCCAAGGTTTCCGATATGTGAACTGTATCCACACTTTGGTGAATCGAGCAGATATTTCTGTGCTTCTAGTCTGTTAATTTTTTTTTTTATGCGGCGGAAAGCCACCGCATCCAATCAAATTAAGTTGTTCAAATTTGAACTCTTCCTACATGATCCTACAAGGGGAGAACACAACTTGAATGGACTCATAAATAAGCAATTTTCCACTGCCGTTCCGTGTTTCTACAAATACCATTCACTCAAATATACCTCTAATGGCTTCTCTCTGGTACGTAGTCACACTGTCCATGTTAAACTTACAAAGTATCACTTCAAAGTTAGTTGCCCCCACCATTTCCGCCCGATATTCAATGCACCGCTGTTACACGCAATTGGTCAGTTGGCATTGCATACTAAGGGAGGCAACTCATGAAATCCAATAGTTGTCGCTAGGACATAGCACTAAAATATCTGCTCTATCCGACAAGGTGTAGATAGGGTTAACATACGAGAACCTTGGCTAGCGAAGATGATCTAGCCTCCGCAAATCTGATTCAAGCAAAATTGAACCATTTGACGTTGGCGGGTACACATTTACATATAAGCAGAAATTCACCGGCCTCGTCGATCTCACATGTTTTCTGTCCTTCGAAGGAATAAAACAACCATACTTAACATACCGAAACTCTGTTTAATTACAGTTCATCTAATCCCTATGCTTCTAACAGCATTTAATAAGCTAACTTCTGGCCATTTAAGATAGTCATGTGCCGTTTTCATTTTTGCATTTGAGAGAAAATGAGGAGGTGAATCTATAAAATTATTTAAGAAAGATTCACCTCTGGTCAAATTTACGTAGAATCATTATGAGTTAATGAGTTAGCAGGACAGTTACGAAAGCGCTAGAAATACTACATTAAATCGAGCTACCAGTCATTTTTCGTGGTATTTTTCGTCATTCACCCCTCGGCTTAAAATATATTTTCTATAATTAGGCATGTTTGGGAAAAACTAAAACTTGAATGCAGATATTTAAAATAAAAATAGTATGTTTATTAATGTCAATTGTATCACCCAATCCCACTCCTCCGTATGAACGCGACTTGGACAAGAAATTCACATAATGTCAACAACAACAAAAAAAAACACCTTACACGTAGTCAGATTATTCTAGATATTAAAAGTTGACGATGGTCCATCTGTCAGATAGTGTGTGGATGCGCAGGCTTAATGTAGCCGTTCTTTGACCATATTGTCGAAATGTTACATGTATTCAATTAACACGTGTTCTGATAACTCTTATTGATTCAAAAGATACCTCTAACCCTGGAGGAAAATATACCATAGCTCAAAAATATTATCAGATGGTTATATTTTAAAGTTTATTAACTCCATGTATAAATTATTGCTTCTCAGAAAAATGTAAGCACACCAATTTCAGTGTGTTTATTTTTGTATCGATATTTGTTTCTCGCAAGACATTCCAGAATTATGATGCTGTTCAAGCGATTCATTCCATGAAGTGAAAAATTAACACCTGTTGTTGGTTATTGTGAATGTTTTCAAACTCGGTCATTTTACGTCCGCTTTTATGAATACACAACAGAACAGATTTATATCCACGATTAACCATAACGCAAGTATGAAAATGAAATGTGGACTGAATTGAGTTTAATAAATGAAATCAAGTCAGTTTGGATATAACATACAATCAACTTTACTAAAATATTTCAAGCCATTAGCTAATTTTACACCCTCCCCAACACCTTTAAATATTGCCAAGCTCGTTCCACCCCCACCCCCACACAAATTTCATGTCTAGCTTTTCTTGTTCACCAGCAACATTAAATTTATCTGCTTAGGAACATGCTTTTTACATTAGTATACAACGTGGAACTTGAGAAAATCTGCCACCTATGAGATTATACTTTTTTCCGATCTTCATCATCAAAATTATTTTCAGTTATCAAAATAAATAATAAAATAACTGGGACTCAAATGTACGGCTAAAACGACTATAAGACCGGCCATGTTGATGTCAGGTCAACAGAAGTTCCGCTACCAATGGAACCATTAGCTCTATGCATTCTTATTAAAAGATGCCTGAATGAACAACACAATATCCTGATCTGCCGCAACATAATACGCCTGAAGATCAGGGTCTGTTTTTTGTTCATTATGTTTGCTTGTGTTTTTTGAGGTTGGGGGTAGTTTTGGTTTGTTTTTTGTTGGGGTTTTTTGTTGTTGCTTTCGGTTGGGTTTTTTTTCGGGGGTGTTCTACCTATTATTCCTTCCAACTACACAGACCCAGATCTGCCGACGCATCATGCAACGGCAGATCTAGGTCTGTGCAATTTAAAGTTTGTCTCGACTTATAAGCGAGTATATACTCTAACGGTTGTTATAGTTTTTGTTATAAATTGAAAATCTTCGTTTGATCCAAGTGCAATGTTCATATTTCACATAGTGAGCCGGTTATATTGGTACGATCACATAGTAAGTGTTGAATGTGTCACTAAAGTCACGCAAGATCCTAGTAATACGCCACTATAAGTATACAACCTCAACCCGATTGCACAGCCTTCGTGTGCTGAAAAGTGTGCATTTATTTCTAGCATCACGTTCACTGGCATCTTCTTGACGACTTCCGTGACAAAATTACTGCACCAGTTTTGTGAGTTAACCAGTCCAAATTGAACCGCTCCGGTGGCCTAGTGGCCTAGTGGTTAGAGCGTCCGTCTCGGAAGCGGGAGGTCGTGGGTTCAAACCCCGGCTGAGTCATAAAAAAGACTTTGGTACATACCTACCTCATTAGGCGCTCAACATTAAGAGGTTAGTGTTAGGACTGGTCGGCCTGGTGTCAGGATAATGTGACTGGGTGGGACATTATGCTACATGTCTGCGGCATGTTGCCCCAGTGCTAGACATCACTATAAACTGCCACACTGCAGACATCGTAACGATATGACTGAAAAATTGTTAAAGCTACGTGAAAAATCCTTATCACACACACACATACACACATACACACATACACACACACACACACACTCCAAATTGCCAATGGTAGAATAGACCAGCTGCACCCTTATGCACCCCCCATGATTTAAACTAATGCAGTTAAACTGTTTACCGTGGGATGCGTCCCTTGATGGTTTTCCAGCTACAAAGTCTTTTAAAAGAGTGCGGTTCTTATAGAATAATCTTGTCCTCATATTTTACGGATGTTACCCTTTTATGCATTAGTCGCTGTTACGTACTGACCTCCATTGAGGACGAGCGGCGACAAATCTTATTTCTTTCCCGCAAATTAACATTTTTCTTGCTTCAAATAATAAATCGTTCCCTCAAAATAATATTTTTGCCTTCTTTTAAGTAAGTATTTTGTTCCCTAAACTGATTGATTCGTACCTCCTAAGTTCTTATATTGTTCTCTTACATTGATACTTCATTTACTGAAATTATATATATATATATATATATATATATATATATATATATATATATATATATATATATATATATATATATATATATATATATATATATATATATATATATATTAAAAAGTAAGAAAAATTAACACACAATAGCGAAATTAAATAAAAAGAGCAAACAATGCATGGATAGTGGGTTTTAGTATTGCTTATACACTTTTAATTGTTGAAAAATACTGAAATTCATGAGCAACTTGTACTATAAATCAGGGAGTTGAAATCTTATTATACTTCCACGCATAATTTTTCCATTTCGTTTTTAAAATATTTTTATGTATTTTTTTCTTTCACTGCTTCGATTATATATGCAATTTATACAATTGACCCATGCTGGACACAGGTGCATGTAACTCTGATAAACCACATGCGTTTTGGAAGCGGTCAGTATTTTACGCAATTTTAAAAAAAAATTCACTGCCACCCCACTTCACCCCTCAAAAAGAAAACAAAGACAGCAGTTATATGACTGCTCCGTCACGTAAGAAACTTATTTCATTGTCAGCTAAAACTCATTAATATATTGTTCAGTTCCTCATAATTCTGCTCAGATCAAGTATTACTTTTCAGCTTTATATTCATTTTTCTTCCATTGGTTTTGGGACCCCAAATGCCCTAATGGTCTGAAGCGCTCGTCGTTCCACTGCAATCTCACCTATGTCTGCGTGCGTTCGAGTCTCGGGCTCGGCTGATATGGGTACGTGAGAAAGCTTGCCGGTAGCTTATCGTGGATCGATGGTTCTACTCCGTGTTTTTCCGGGTTCCTCCTCCACCAGTTATACTAACCGCCATGTATGGACTATCTTGTGTTGAAAAATGGCGTTAACCCCATAACAAAAACAGCAACAAAACTGTTTATATCTTATTTTTATTTTCTTTCATTGTAAGTAATTAGGCATGCCCTACAAAAACTAATGTTAAATCAGGGATCCGCTGGAGATGTCTCGAGCTTACTGCGGAGTTCACTGTGTCCACTGTGTCTACTGTGTCCACTGTGTCTACTATGTCCACTGTGTCCACTGTGTAACAGCAAAATATACTGCAATGAGTTCCATGTTTCAGTGAAAGCAATAGTATTTTCGGAGAACGAATTAGTAACAGAATAAATATTATGGTAATACAGCGGCTTTATCCACAGATCTTCGCCGTGTTCTAAATTCTGATAACCTACGGCTAAACCGTTGGGTACCAATTAATGGTATTCGACTGATGGACTTAACCAAGTGGAACGTTCACATAGGACAGACGCCGTGTCTCGTTGCTGGTGGAATAGAGGTAGGTGTGTGTGTGTGTGTGTGAGAGAGAGAGAGAGAGAGAGAGAGACAGACAGACAGAGACATACTGAGAATGAGAGAGGAATCAATACAGAGAATCAAATAAATTTTCAAGCCAAATTTCCTTCAGCAGATGAAATAGGGCATTTTTCTTGCAGCAGCGTAACGTTGTCCTGAAGCAGTCACATTTCCCTGTAAAACTGTGCAAGAATCTCCATAAAATATGGCGTGAATTCAAATTTAGAAAGATCCTTAATTTATATGTCTAGATAATATCTTCAATTCCCTCCATGTTTATAAAATGGTCCAAAATGTGTGGCAAAATGGCATAGAGATTGATAATAATAGGAGATGATGAGAGATAAGGAAGAGACATGAATATCATAACTTGAGAAGCCGAAAATGATTGTTTGCCTTGGAAATAATGAAATAATAATAATAATAATAATAATAATAATAATAATAATAAATAATAATAATAATAATAATAATAATAATAATAATATTATTATTATTATTATTATTATTATTATTATTATTATTATTATTATTATTATTAATTATAATGATAATGATAATGAGAATCGATGTTTTTGAGGAAAGATGTGCGCACGGGAAACATACCTGAACCAGCTGAAAGAGAGTTTAACATACGAAAATATCAAGCAAAGTAGCAGTCATAGAAAAAAAAATTGTTAGGCAATATTTTCTCTAGTGTGGGGGACACAAAGATTATTTTGAGGGAATATAATATTAATGTGAGAGAATAAAATTATTATCGCAAAGAATGAATCAATACTTTGTTTGAACAATATAATAATCTGACGGAACGAAATCCTGATTTGACAGAACAAAAAAATGACACGATGGATTGAACTAATATTTTGACCCTGTGTCCTCTCCGGATCTCCGTAGTTTGACTTTGGGGGAATTGTTGCAACATCTTTACTTTTAATCCTATGTCGAAGGGAACATATTCACTTTTAGTAAGAGGGGTTTGACATTGCTGGTGACTTTGTCAAGGTTTCTGAATTCACCAACTTTGCTACCTAGCTTTTAATTACCACTAAATAGCCAGGACTATGCTGATCTGCCATTAAAACCAATACATTCTCTCCGACCCTCCCTTTCTTGATCACATTGGTATTTTTAGCATCATAAAATGAATACTTCAGAAAATAAACTCTAAGCATTTATCGTTTTGTGGAAACGATAATTCCTTTCTTTCAAATACTCATTTGGCTTCAATCGATGTATATAATAGACCCCAAAGCTGTAACAGGGGACTCAGTGTTTAACGTGCTGAACTTGAGGGGGTGCTGGTTCGAATCCTACCAACGTATCAGCGCGAATCGGCTATTGTGGTGTGTCATTAGGCAAGGCACTTTAATAATATTGCCTTGGCACTAAATAACCTACCTGTGTTGTTGTGCCGTAAAAGACCAAACGAAACAAATTCAATCGACGTGCTGACACTGCAAACAAACAAAACTACACTACACTGATCACGACTACATTTTTGAAAATCTCTTCCTTAAAGGATATCAATATGCAGCAGAAATAATATCAAATAAAGTCTATGGTTATAGTGATCGAAGGCCATGATTCAAGTATAATATTTTATTATTTTATGGGATCATTGCTCAAAGTACTCGAGCTTGTCAATAAATGGTCGATGCATGTATCTTATGGGAATGAACATCGGTGAAGATTGCGGGGGAAGTCAGTGGCAATAAATACATCTACTTTCGTCTTCTTGATATGTCAAACGATCACTGCGTGACAATGGCTGCTAATTATTCCGCTGACCGTGTGACACCGCCAATATTCTTTGCCACGTTATATATTCCTAACAATTGTATCTATCAAACAAAGGATTGATGTTTAACAATGTCTGGGGTCATACATGGAAAAAGATGAATCCTTCCTTTATTCAGCATATGATAAACCTCGCTATGACGAAGACTTAAATACAACGAACATCAGTATCAAGTTTAAAAGACACTTTTAAGTTACATTTTGGACCTAGCTCTACGGACAAGTAACGGCCTGAATAAGTTTTTTCTTTTCTTTTCTTCTTCAAAATGGTGATGATTTACAACATAATGTGTACTTGACAAATTATCGGCGCCTCACGTATAAGGGACGTGTGTATGCTTAACTTCAGGAGATTGTGTTGAAGATCAAATACTCTTAGCAGCAGATCTGTTTTTGTATATTTTTTTAATATATTTTGGGGTTGTTTTTTTTAATTTTTGTTGGAAGGGATCCCTTTGTTTTCTTTTGTTTATTGCTTTTTGTGATGGGGGGGGGGGGCTATAAAGGAGACAATTTATCAATTTATTTAGGGATTTTACTGAAATGTATACTCAACTTGACCACGGAGATGAGAGGTGAACGTTCCACCACTATTATTCATGCCTATTATTCTCCTCTCAAAGTTTTCTAATTACTGACAATTACGAAGAATCATAGCGCAAATTGCAATATGTAGAGAAAGTTTGATCTATTTTGGACCAGGTATATAGTTATAAAGCTGTGAAATTTAATGTTTTTTTATAGTACATGCCGTATGGGTGATCCACCGGGCTAATGACCGACCGCTTGAACGACCCGCATCCGGAGCCAATTTGATGAAAATCAGATCTCCCCGGTCACGTCAGAAAGTGGAGATCTGATTGCAATCAAATAGCATCTGGAGCAAAATTGTTAGGTAGACACTATGCTCGGGTATCAGATTAGTTAGAGGACCGCTTTCTACTATGCGCTAGTTCGCTCGTCAGAGAGGTCATTTCAGAGACTGATTTTTATATGTATCTTGTCATATTTAAAAGGGCTTCAAACTGTTAAAATTAGCATTTCCCCTCTTCCAACCAACCCAACTTAAGCTTTTACCAGCTCCCCGGTAGTTGGACCACATGACCCCACTCCCTATTAGGCGAACGTACAGATTGACATTCCGCATTTTTAGGACTCTTTTGGACTGGGATTACTGTTCCTCGTGCAATTTGCGCTTCCATTGTTGTATGAAGAAAAATAATGTGGGCCTCTGTCTCGTCCTGGCGAGAATGCATACCTATTGGCCTTTGTGTAGTGAATTTCATCTTTTGTATCAGTTGTTGTTGTTGTTGTTGTTGTGGGGTTTAACGCCATTTTTCAGCACGAGATAGGCTATACAGGGCGGCCGGTATTAATGGTGGAGGAAGAACCCGGGAAAGCCCCAGAAAGAACCACCGACACACGAGTATCTACCGGCAAGCTTTCTCACATACACACAATGGCTGAACCGGAGACTCGAACCCACGCAGACAGAGGTGAGATGGCAGTGATCCGTAACGGTGAGCGCTTTAGACCACTCCGCCAATCGGGGCCTCTTATGTCAGTTAAAATGTCGGTCTAGTGGACCGTAAGATATTCGTTTATAAGTCCTGTCAAACCGCAAACAACAATTATCCCGATGTGCTGTAGCATAATGCGCCTGCAGATCATGGTCTATGTTGTTTGTTTTACTGATTACTCATAAAAATGCTCCATAGACCCATATCTTCCCATGCAATATGCGATGGCAGACCTGGGTCTGTGCAATTTGCAGTGGGACTCGTCTTACAAGTGAGTACTTACGGTATATCTTTTCCAGCACCACTTTAAACATCGGGGTTGAATAAAGTATCACCGGGGATGGGCAAAGTCTTTCCCTAAGACGAAGCCTATGAGCAGGTTGGGGTGCGGACTGAGACGTGAACAAGCGAAGAAAACAACGTCTTTAGTATGCATAATCGTAGTCCTTCTGTCAGTTAAACGCATGAAAAGGAGAACAAAAAATGCAAGATCTTGAAAATGTCGCCTGCTTGCGATATTTATATTTCTTGTCAATCGAGCAAACGTGTCGATAGAACGGATTTGCATTTTTTGACATCACTCACAAATATCATAATCAGCTGCAGATTTTCATTTCCTTGTTGCGTTAATTAAGCTTGTTAGGATCGGCTTGCCCGTTTTCATTGAAGTGGCATTCGGACCCAGAAATAGTTATGAAAACGGACATTAGATACTGTATCAATACTAGCTGTCACGTTGAAGAAGGTTTCATATCGGTTCTAAGATATTTCATTCATCTAACGTGCATATTGATTAATCCCTCACCGCAATTTTTGGAACCCGACTAATAAAGATGCTGAGAAAGTTGCAGACGATAAAATCAGAAATAACCCTATAAATACTACGTCAAACCCTTTTAGCACCGGGAGCCAGTCAGGTTTCCTCGTTTGAATCGCTATGAATCGATCGTATTTTTGAACTGTTAAGTGAAATAATACTCATTCATTACGGTGGACATGGGAGCAAATCAAACAATATTTGATAGGAACAAATATGTCATAAAATACAGTATAAAAATTAAGGTTTGCCTTTCAGTACAAGGATAGCTGATTTCCAGATGTCGGCACAATATGAGTTAATTCTTATACAAAGAAATCTGACAACGTGGGGGCGTGGGACAAAATGGCCCCTCTGAGCGTTTTGTCATGGATTATTTAGTATCAAATATGATTAATGCATTGTAATTAGCTGAGAACTAAGATGAACGATTCTTTTCAAAACGGAACTTTTGTTGTGAAAAGCCATTATGACGATGCATTGTAAAACTGTAGAAATATATCATGTTTGCACCAGAAGTGAGAACTATGGAATAAATATAGTTAGTACCGGGGTGATGGTAAAATAGTCAAGTATTATCAAAACAAAGGATGTATAATTTACACAGGAAGTCCGTCATCTTGAAATAAATCCGACGCCAAGACTTTACGCAGATTAATGGACTCTTGGTTTCGTGGTGTTCGAGCACAATAGTTTATATCAGACACCACACGTCGGACAACTAATTAGTATGTTTTACAATTTTACAACTATTTGTGAGCTCGAAATGAATCACTTTACTTCTATCACAAACAATACAATAATAAGCCCATAACCTTGACAAGGTCCGTTTGACAATAAATTTTGGTTCTGTTCAAAAATGATACTGCATATATATATATATATATATATATATATATATATATATATTAAAATTTATTTATTTATACCACATACATTAAAAATAACATGGCTTTTAAAGTGTTGGTATAAAGTAATTTGATATACAATTACTATTGGTATATCAAATTGTGATCCGCCCATGGCGCAGTAATACGCATACATAAACATTCATGGAACTGTGTGCTGTTAGGTCTATTCCTATAGATCAGTTATGAATTTCCATTTCATCATTAATGAGGTATGAAAATAGCAATAAAAATTAATAATAATCCCCGTTTTCTAAAAGAATTTAACATGATACACAATTTAATCTCAATCCCTTCTTTTTCCATTTTCCCTCCCCTCTCATGCACAAGGGACAAAATATGTAGAAATATGGAGTGAGAGAGAAAAAGAAATTGGGCTAGATAAAAATAGCCTTGACACTGAAATTGCACCAAGTAACCTACAATATCGTTCTTCATAACGGTATGTGTACACTTCCCTTGCGATCTATCTAAAGTGTTTATATAATCAATGATGCAAAGCTGCAATTGCAGGTCGACACGGGGCCCCGAGTGGCCGAGTGGTCTAAAGCGCTCTCCGTCACGGATCACTGCCATCTCACCTCTGTCTGCGTGGGTTCGAGTCTCGGGCTCGGCCAATGCGGATATGTGAGAAAGCTTGCCAATAGCTTCTCGTGGGTCGGTGGATCTTTCCAGGGTTTTCCCGGGTTCTTCCTCCACCATTAATACTGGCCGCCATGTATAGCCTATCTTGTGCTGAAAAATGGCGTTAAACCCTACAACAACAGCAGGTCGACACAGTAAGGAAAATGTATTGATTACGCAGCACACATATGTAATGTATTTAAGGCTTCGTTAATGTTTGTTGTTGTTTCTTAATCCTATTATAAGATTCTAAAAATCGATAATTGTTAATTAATGAGAAAATCCAAAGGCCGCCCCCCCCCCTTTCTTTTGCTCTCTCTCTCTCTCTCTCTCTCTCTCTCTCTCTCTCTCTCTGTTGACCATTGTATCAGGATAAGGTCGAAAATCCATGAAAAGACGAGAATAGAGGATTTTCGCTTATGTAATACCACAGCGTCTCTAGACCTATGAAGAATGATAAACCGACCAAAGGAAGAGAGAGAGAGGTAAACAAATATATGGTCAGTAGCAGTGTTAATTAAAACAGAATACTGACTTAGATCAACTTTAAATATATTAAAATAGTTCAGTTACTTCTTGTTGGTTCATCGTTTCGCTTAGATTTTATTCCACGCTAATTTCCTTGCGCCTGTACGTAAATGCATTGACGAGCGTTCAGTATTCAAGAATCTATGTGTCCGTAAGCTTAGTACTCAAGTTACCTCATTAAAACCATCTTTCATTGTGAGGGAGCAAATTTCTGTCCATCTGCGCAAAGCACATTAGTTTGGGGCCAGAGAACAATTAATTAGATTTATGGAGACAGGCGCTTGTTAAATCGCTATACTACAATGATTTCTAATGTCTGGTAGGTAGATGTAGAGATTTTTAAATTAGGCATTTGTTTACTTAACCGCAAGGCGGACTATTAGGGACACGGCTAACTTCGATTTCATTGTGGAACTGTCAAAATTGAAACTTTCCAGAAACCGTTCGTTGAAAACCTGGGAGGGAAAATTGACCCCAATTTTGGCGCCTAGTTATAAAAGGCGGTAAATATATTTCATTCTGATCGCTGAATAAGAGGCGTGTTTCCCACAAGAAATTTCCTAACTGCAAATATCCCCCCCCCCCCCCGAAAAATCTAATTAGTCTAACTTTGCTTCAAGAAAATAAAGATACAAGGAAATCCGATAGACAATTCAAAGAAATTCTCTCGTAAAACATTTGTCCAAGCGACCGGATGTCTGGAATGTCGACGGACACAATTTCGGCGATGGAAGCGAGAAACGCTTGAAAGCATAAAAGGTATTTTCGTCAATTTCATGAAATTCGTTGATACCAATATAAATGTTTTTCTTGAATTATTTGATAATATGTGCATGAATTTATTTGTTTGAATTCGTAGATCAATCATCTTGATATGGGTATAGCTGTGTTGAGTTTATATATGTGAATTCGTACAATAATCTTCTTTGTATAAGGTTGTCGAATTGTTTAAATTAGTTGTCTTGTCTTTATAGGAATTAGGTTCTAACAATTTCATGTATTACTTATTTTGATATGAGTTACGATAATCCGTGTGAATCGCCAATCTTAGATAATTTCACGTATGATAAAGACTTGACTACATATTGACTGAAATTAACATTGTTAAGCCATACAGTGCGATTTCGTGTATACAAAAGACTTGAATATGTGTATTCGCTGAACATAACGTAAAGCCATTTAATAAATTTCATTCATTCATTTGTATAATTTAGACTAGAACGGAACTGTTATGTCTCGTGTGTTAATGCGAAGTGATGAGTTAGCCATTAGGAAGTACATTACTCTTATGAAACAAGGATTGTTTTGGTCTGCCATGCTTGGCCCTACTAATAGCTTAGGCATCTGTTCAACACAGATAGTAAGATCTGATAACGAGAGGGGAGTAATGTTCTATTCCCAGTATGATAACCGACAGAAACTTTAGGTTGTTCTCTGTTTGTTTTAAAAGAGGAAAATAGCTCTTCAGACGTATTCACAGTCGTATCCCCCGATGTACCTACGCACTGACGTATCCAGTGTATGTGTATCTCCATGCTTACATATCCACCTACCCATACAAAGTTTGAGGGCCGAAAGGAGGCGAGACAGTAGGGAGGTTGGGAGAGAAAAGGAAAGGGAAAGGAAAAGGCGAAAGGACCGAAAACAGCTACAGTGAAATTGGAGTGAACCAGAGATAAGCAGGTTATGCAATTGTACAAAGCAATGACTTCGATTGTTCACTCGATTGTATGATGAACTAATTATATCAGTAAAACAGATCGGCTATTTTTATAAATATATTTGTGTTTTGAAATTCGGTGAAAGATTTATTCCAAAGGAAGTGTATCTTCCTAAGGTATTGTAGTATCTCCATTGTTTCTGTAACTGATTAAATTTTGATTTTTATATACGGAGGCTTGAGTCGTTCTGTTCTAGATATCCGCTCAGATCTCTATTTATTCTACAAATAATCTTACTCGATCCGGGCAATAACACCGAGGGAGATCATCTCCTAGATAACGAGAACCGAATAATGCGGACACCTTGAAGGAAGGTACAGTCCGATAAATCACCCCACACCCCTTACAAGGAGTGGGGCGTTTACATTCATGTATAGAACGTAAGTGTAACTTATATTGATTAATCAATGTGAATAAAAATAGAAACTCAAAAATGAAAACAATCATTCAATATGAATAGGTGATTGTGAATAGGCACGAAAAGAGAGAACTACATTTTGTAGCGGACATACTCGGCAATCTAATAAACTGACAACGAACAGTGCGAAACTAGTATCTAACTATTCTAAGCGCTTTCGACTCTTTAATGAGTCTTTTACAAAGGCAAATGCAAAACATAGACAAGACAAACAAATGAAACAGAAAAACGGTTATGTTTGCAAAACTTGACATGGCTGTTTCTACAGGAATTAAACCTTTTAATTTATTATTTTCAACTAGTTTATTTCAACTTGTTTCTGATACTGGAACATATTTGTATTGACCTAGAAATGGATGAGCCATAACGACATCTTTTTTATGTAAATTTATGTAAGGGGAAATTATATCCCGGATATTTCATTGTTATAGTAGTCATTATAGGCTATTAAGCAAATTTAGAGAATTGTTTAAAAGAAAATGTGTCGGCTGCGAAAGATAACTTTATTTGTGCATGGTTGTCTTTTTCTAGTCTTCTTGGTTTAAACCACTTGGTTTCAATCTTCTAAGGCGGCGTTTCCAGTAAGATTCCTTTTCTTTCCTGGTTTGGGAACTGCAGCTTGGGTTGTGAGCAGTTGCAATAAGTGTTGTATCACCGAAAGTGTAGCATGGGGAGGAGAAGTGTTCAACGACCCGGCTTTTGTACAGCTTCTTTGTCATCCAGTCAGATTTATGAAGGTTGATCCTTTTGTGTAGGTTTTCAGTTTCTCCATGATATTGAAGGCTACATTTCTTACACGTAATGAGATAAATCACATTCTCTGTTTTGCACGTTTTGTTTGGACCCTGTCTGTATGGAGTTTGTTTTCTACCAGTCTGGTTGTTATGTCCAGGAAGACGTGGCTTGAGTTGGAGATTTCTGCCGTGAATTTTATTGAGGGATGGAAGTTGTTTGCCTTTGATATAAAATCATCCAGACTTTCTCTTCCATGTTGCCACTTCATTTCTATATCATCGATACCTCATTGAAAGCAAAGCAAGCGAACCATTTACTGCCAGATACATTGCTCGTTTCCTTAGACGTCACATCTTTGTATGCTAACATACCACACAACGAAAGGATACAGGCGTGTATAGAAGCATGAGAAACTATAACTGTAGACGATCCACCCACACACTTCCTAGTCCAACTCCTGGAGCTTGTCCTAAAACTCAATAACTTTGAATTTAATGAAGAAAACTACCTCCAAATTAATGGAACCGCAATGGCTACAAAAATGGCCCCTTCGTATGCTAATATTTTTATGGGAAAACTGGAGGGTCAGCTTTTAGCATCCGTTGAACCTACACCATACTAGTGGGTACGCTGGTATTGTATAGCCTGGCAAACTATATTTTCCTTATTTTAATAACTGCTAAAGATAGTGTACTTTAGACTAATTCGGGCTGATTTTTTTAAGCATAAGGGAGCAGTGATTTTAGTTAGCTGTGTTCGTAGATCATGCAGTTTTCACAAGTACAATGTTGTTGTTGTTGTTCTAGGGTTTAACGCCATTTTTCAGCACAAGATAGGCTATACATGGCGGCCAGTATAACTGGTGGAGGAAGAACCCTGGAAAACCAAGGGAAGAACCACCGACCCACGAGAAGCTACTGGCAGGCTTTCCCACGTACCCACGCTAGCCGAGCCTTGGACTCGAACCCAAGCAGACAGATGTGAAATGGCAGTGATCCGGAACGGTGAGCGCTTTAGACCACTCAGCCACTCGGGGCCCCCAAGTACAATATCCAAAGAAATTCCAGCCCCAATAACTGAACGCAAAATAGAGATATATTAACATTCTCTCCACTGTACATGTTACAAAAATAAATCAACTTCACTTCACAGCCTCCATTATCTCAGAAGTTCATAATATCTGTAGAGCTCACCCCACCCCACCCGACCACATTCTCCTTGTGTTTTTCGCTGCGGAATCCGTTTTTTTTTTTTTTTTGTCCTTTCAAATACACTGAGTTGGTCATCCTGGGTTGGGCTCGATTGTCAACATCTCAAGGGTCACGATTAATCTCAGATTAATAATAATAATAATAATAATAATAATAATAACTGTCAAAAGAGCATTAAACCATCTAACGTATTGGTTTGACTTTCCTCAAATGTGAAAGTTTTGTTTGCCTCTTCTTAAAAGTCTGTAAGCTTCCTTATTTTTTTACGAATTATGAAAGACTTTCTCACGCTAATGAGAGTGGACAAGTCTTGCTACAATGTCTCGATGGCTGTTCAAACGTCTGATAATTGAAGCGAATTTATTTCACAATCTTGGTCTTTTTACCAATCTTAGGTATACGTTATATGAAATGGTCAGTAAGAAAGTGTTACAAATTGACTATAGAATATTGCAAGTGCAAGAAAATTGATTATACAAGTCATATGGTTGCAAGGATTACAGAAGGATCACCAGTTTTCAAAATTATGTCAATTAAACCATGACATACTCTTTTGTTTGACAGATGCACAACTGAGTGACATCATCAGATTTAACGATTTTATATTTTGTCATCCATATAACTTTTTCAATCAAAATGTATGAAAATCGTAATTAAATATTAATTAGTTAACCTACATATATTTGCGATATTCATTTCTTGTGTCTGAAGATTTTCGGAGTCTTAAAGAACCCCATCTTATCTTTTACTGTTTCCAGAGTATTTTATTGTCCTTGTCTTATTGAAAACTCCGTTCAAAAGTGCCATCATTTCTGAACAATGCTTTCTGCCTTCAAAGCTTTGATTTATGTTCATCCCGACTATCTTAAACCTTTGATATTTCCTTTTGAAAGATTCCATGGCTGACGTTTCAACCAGACGTGAATTATTCGACCTAGATAAATGAAGTACATTCTTTCGTTTATGTGGCACTTTACATCATTTTGGACTGTAAGTCACGCAAGAAACGGTTTGCTGTCTAAACATTTTAATCTGAATAGTTGATACCATATATGTCCTCATTACTGCAATTAAAGCACATGGCATATGGCATATGACACATGGCATATGGCACATTGCACATGGCATATGGCGAGAAAAACTTCTCAGTTCTTAACTGAGACGAGGCAATTGAACTTTGGATTCAATCTTTTCCAATACTTAACAAATTTAATACTTATAATACATGCTGATGATTTTACTTATATTTTGTGATTTCATTTACGTCTGTAAATTATCATCTTTTCCTGACTGTCCATTTAGAGAAAACAAACGACTGAAACCTGAATTTTAAGTATAAAATATGAAAGGCAGGTGTTGATTTTAGACCGTATTCGAAAGCAGTTCCTGTTTGACGATTGATGTCGTCTGTCAGTCTGTCCATCTGGCGTAATGACCCTGGTCTACGTTTGCAAAATGAAAAACTGAGGTTTTCCAGACAATGGTGTCATAATGTGTATGCATTATGTGAAACCTTTCAGAAACAAATCTATGACACTATGACCTGTTTTCATGTTTTGGTGATATGAGTCCTGCTCAGTCTCTCTGCCGTTATTTTTTACTTGATAATCATTGAGGTATATTCGTAGATGTCATTAGGATTATTGCAATGTGCAGAACAAATTAGATCACTGTGAGGCGTGTTTCATGCTTTGATGATATGAGCTATCATGTATCTGCGCTGCTGGATGTTGATATCTTTATAGTCAGCATTTATCATGTCTACAAAGTCCTACACAAAGAGTGCCAGTCTCTGCCACACCTGTTGCATTGGTATATTTCCCTTGTGCTGAGCCTTTCACTGGATTATTTTTTCTTTTCTTTCCGCCTAAGATCCCTCTTGCACTTTGTGAGTTCCTCCTGTACCTCATAGTGCCAAGCACATCTATTTGAGACAACATCTTCCCAAGTGTCTTTTCTGATGCAAAGTGCCTTTAAATCACGTTTGCATGTATCTTTATAACGTAGTTATGGTCTTCCTATAGGTCTTTTCCCTGTTTCGGCTCCCCATATAGGAGGTCCTTTGGAATGCGGCCATCCTTCATTACGTGGCACAACCAAAGCAAACGTCTTTGCCTAAGAATGGCGTACATACCTGTGATCACTGCTCTGTCAAGCACTGTGCTGCTGGGAAGTTTTACTCTCCATATAATGTTAAGTATGCGCCTGAAACAGGGCATGTGGAATGCATTCAGCTTTCTTTCCTGTTGTGTACAGACTCTCCTTTACAGGAGTGTGCTTACCACACAAGCTTTGTATACTTTGAATTTTGTGTGTTCCTTCAGCTTGCTAAGTGTCCCTACTAATTTTGTGCGCTCGAAGAGTGTGGTGTCAGCTTTCCCAATGTGTCCATTAAGTTCGCTCTCAAGGAAATAGATTGTCTATAATTGCTGACCCCAAGTACACGAATTCGTGAATTACCTGCAGCTCAAAGTCTTAAATACTGATTGTTGGAGGCTCATCCACACCCTGCCCCATCATCTGAGTCTTGTTTAGGCTGATGGTGAGCCCGAAGTGCCTGCATGCGACTGCAGATCGATTGATGAGTCACTGAAGATCCTCCTTTGAGTGGGTTATGACTGCAGCCCCATCTGCAGTTGAGAAGTACCTAATGTATTTCACTTGCATTTTCGTTTTCTCCCTAAGACTGGAAAGGTTGAAAAGCTCATCGTCTGATCTAGTGCGAAGGTAGATACCTTCTGTTTGCCTGTTCAAAAGTGCACATGAGCAGGTTGGATAAGAAGATCCCGAACAGCATGGAAGCAAGGATGCAGCCCTGCTTCAGGCCACTTCTGACACTGAACTCTTCAGATATAGAGCCACCGTACATAATGGTTCCCTTGATGTCTTCGCGAAAGGACTTCACAGTACTGAGCTAGGTGGATAAACAGCTAATGTTTCCTAGAATCTTGATGAGTCCGTCCCTATTAACAAGGTCGAAGGCCTGGGTGAGGTCGATTAAGGTGACATAGAGTAGTTTCCCCTGCTCTACAATTTTCTGTCAGCTGCCTTAGTGAAAAAACACCATATCGGTAGCGGCTCTCTTGGCTCTAAAGCCACACTGTGACTCTGGGTAGAGTCTTTCAGCAAACACTTGGAACCTCTTCAATACAACTTTAGCAAACTGTTTACCCACGATGCTCAGACGGGAAATTTCACGATGGTTGTTAAAGTTGCTCCAGTCGCCTTTATTCTTGTATAAGGTGTCAATAAGGACATCTTCCATATATTGTGGTACTGAGCCTTGTTTACAGAATTGACATAGGAATTCCTGCAGTTTGATGATGATGGTTTCCTTGGCGCATTTAATGACTTCAGCTAGCATGCCATCTCTTCGAAGGGGGGGGGGGAGGGGCAAAGGCAAGCGCGTCCAGCTCTTGACTGAGTTCTGCGAGTGTTGGCTCACTGTCAAGTTTGCCCATGGTTGGTAAGCACCCCACAGCATTAAGAGTATCCTGACTGACCGGTTTTTTTTTCTCTTGAAAAGAGCTCTGAATAATGCTCCACCCAACGTTCCACCTGCTTCGGTGGTGTGTTATGATCATGTGTAAGTGACCCACGGTCCACATTGTAGAAACCTTGCACAAAGTCCCCTCTTCTTGCAAGAGGTTTGTGGGTTGACGGATTGTACATTCTTTCAAAGTGTCTGCTTAATTTGGTTCTCGTTATCTAGAGGTTGACCGCCCTCGATGTTATTGCCCGGTTCGAGTAAATATAAATATAAGTGTTGAAACTTATAGGTGGAATAGATAGAGATCTGAGCAGATATATAGAACAGACCAAGACGGGCCCCCGTACATGTAAACAACAATTTAATCAATTACATAACACAACTGTGATAATTCATTACATCAGGAACATACTCTGCTTCTATAAATAAAACTTTCACCGAATTACAAAAATCATAGACATATTTAAATAAAGTAGCCGATCTGTTTTACTGATAGAATTAGTTCATCATAGGATCGAGTGAACAATCGAAGTCAATGCTTTGTACAATTGCATAACCTGCTTCTCCGGTTCACTCCACTTCCACTGTAGCTGTTCCTTCGACTTCCCTCTTGTCTCTTCCGGTTCTCAACTGTGTGCGTAGCACGTAGTTTCACAGATACCTGGATCTCAGGATAATACGTCTCAGGATATGTCTCAGAGATAATACGTCACAGGATACGTCTCAGAGATAATACGTACCAGAATACGTCTCAGAATACGTTCCAGAGATAATACGTCGCAGGAATCGTCTCAGAGTTAATACGTCACCGGAGCTATTTTCTCCCTTTGAGCTTTCAGCGTTCCTCACTTCTACCGCCAAATTTGTTCGTCGGTTTTGCTCGACAAAATTCCTCTTGGACAACAGTTTTACGAGAGAATTTCTCCCAAATTTACTTTTAGGGTCTTCTGACACTTGTTTTCTCTTGCAGAAAAGCTTAGACTGATGTGAATTTCGATGTGGCGATATTAAAACTAGGAAATTTAGTGTGGGAAACACGCCTCTTATTTACCGTAACCAATCAGGATTAAATATATTTGCCGCCTTTTTCCAGAGGCGCCAAAGTCGTGGTCCACTTGACCTTGTACTTTGAGTAACAGAGTTCTGCAAATCTTTCAGTCCTGACATTTGCACTATGGAATAGAAGTTAGCTTTTGTTTCCACCAGTCTTCTGTTGGCTAAATAAACGAAAGCTTAATTAAGAATACAATTCTCCCCTCGAAAAGACATTATCGATCATGGCAGTATGGCGATTTGATACGTGCCTGTCCCCATAAATCTAATTAACTGTTCTCTGGCCCAAGTTAATGTGTACTTCATAGATCACCAGAAATTTTCCCCTTCACATAGGCCCCTCCTTGAAGAGTAAAATCGGGGATTTTACTCTCCAAATTTCTGGAGATCTAATCTGATTCAGTTAGACGTCCTCGGGTGACCCCTTCACCTCAGACGTACCTAGTCTACTTAAGCAGTCAGCCCCTACATTCTCGCTGCCTTTAATATACCGTACCTGGACTTGGTACTGCTGCAGAAATAATGACCATCTCATTAATCGTCCATTTGTCAACTTGGCTTGAGCTAAATAGGCAAGTGGTTGGTAGTCAGTTTCCAAAATAAATTTTCGACCATACAGGTAACGTTGGAATTTAGATATCCCAAAGATAATTGCCAAGCATTCTTTCTCATAGACCGAATAATTGCGTTCTGCAGTTGACAATTTCCTGCTACTGTAAGCAACTGGGAATAAGCTTCCGTCATGCTCTTGTAATAGCACTGTCCCTAAACCTCTATTACAAGCGTCAGTACCTAAGATAAAATCTCGTGTCACATCAGGCAATTTTACTACTGCATCTAACGTCAGTCTGTCCTTTAACGTCTGAAATGCTCGTTCACATGCGTCTGTACATATAACTTTCGTAGTAGCTTTTTACCGAGTAATGTTAGTCAAAGGGCTACCAATATCGCTGAAGTTAGCAACATATCGACGATAATACCCTGTCAGTCCCAAGAAAGATCGAACTTCCCTCTTAGTGGTCGGTCGTACTGCGTCCCTAAGTTGGTCGACCTTTGAACTATATGAGGTTAACGTGTCTTCGCTGAGGGTATGACCTAGGTAGGTTAGTTTCCTAAACCCTATATGGCACTTAGACTGTCGTGCTGTCAGTCCCGTTTGTCGAAGTCGCTCTAAAACGTTTTACAGCAGAATGATATGATCGTCCCAAGTAGCTTTCGCTAAGAGTAAATCGTCCATGAAGTTCGAAACTCCAGTCCCCCTTAACGGTTCAAGTAATTTTCGCATCATACGTGTGAAGACACTCGGCGCATTCTGGATCCCGAATGGCATGACTACCCACTGGTAGGTCCCGTCTGGAGTTGCGAATGCAAGTTTTATTCTGTCTTCACTTCGAACTGGTATTTGTCAGTATCCCTTGGACAGATCGATTTTCGAAAAATACTTTGCATTGGTCACCACGGCAAATATGGACTCAGGGTCAGGTAAAAGTTCTACTTGGACTTCCGTGATCCTGTTCAACTTCCTGTAATCGACGAAAAATCTGTGTGTACCGTCTTTCTTCTGTACCATCAAAACAGGAGAGCTATACGCCGACTCAGATGGTTCTATCACTCCCAAGTCTATCATAGCTTGAATTTCATTTCGGACAGTTTCTCGCATAGGGTAGCGGATAACTTAACTGGTTTCTCATCCAGTAATTTCAGGGTGAACTCCTCCAACTCCGTCTTGCCAGGTCGTTCTGTCAAGACGCTTGAGTAATCTTGGAGTAACGACTCCACTTCCTTATGTTGCTCTGACGTTAACGTCTCGTCAAGCACAACATCGACGTACGTGTCTTCTCTCGTCAAATGACAACTAGGGAGTACTTCCGCCTTTCCTCCGTTGTCGTCGAGTTCTTCAGTTACAACTGTAGCAACCACGAACTCTGTGGGTGTTTCTTTTTCACGGTAACATTTCAAGAGATTTACGTGGTACAGCTTCTCCTTGTCTCTACCCGGATATGGTAGTTCTGCCCACCTTTTTTCTCCATTACCACAAATGGTCCCCTCCATGAGACTTGAAGTTTGTTGTGCTCTAACGGCAGCAACAACAACACCTTATCACCCACCTCGAAGTGACGTTCCTTCGTCCTTTTGTTGTAATATTTGGCTTGACGTCCCCTTGCGTCGCGGAGCTTTTCTTGAGCCAATTTAGAAACCTCTTCCAGCTTGTTGCGGAGATCAACAACATATCGGTATGTTGTTCTCACTTCATCGGATGCTTTCTTATCTGTCCATAATTGTTTTAACACAGCCAAGGGTCCCCTGACTGTCCTCCCATAGACTAATTCAAAAGGTGAATAACCCAAACTAGCCTGTGGTACTCTCGATACGCAGAAAGTATCGCGAGAAGGTATCGATCCCAACCCCTGGGTCGACCTTCACAGAGCTTCTTCAGAGCTTGTTTCAATGTTCCATTGAAACGATCCACCAAACCAATTCACTGCGGGTGATACGGGGTAATCTTAATTGTGTCAGTTCGAGGTATTCCCTTTTCCTTGAAACAATACAGTCTCTTTGGCTGGAGCTTCACTTTGCTACACACAACAAAATGATTAGTGTCAGCCTGCGCTATGGTAATTGCGTGTTATTTTTACGCTGTTTAGGTTAGAGCGTCTCGTGAAGAAGAGATCAAGCTGATGAAACTGCATGGATGTGGGTGTCTCCAGGACACACTATGTTGGGGCTTGGTCCTAAAGAAGGTGATGGTGATGGCGAAACTTTGATGGCAACAGAGTACAAGGGGGCGCTGGCAGTTCTCATTCATCTTCTCCCTTCCGAAATGTCCCAAGTAGGTTCGCCAGGAGCTATGGTCGGCACCAATTATGCCAATGAAGTCATCATGGATGAACAGTGGCTCTTGCAAGGGAACGTCTCCAATGGTAACTCTAAGATCGTCGTAAAACTGGTCTTTAACTTCCGTGGAGGATGTTAATGTTCATGCAGGCAGGCGCTGATCAGGCTGATCAATCCAGTTCATGTCTGAAGCTGAAGTTTCAGGATCCTCACTGTTCCATCTGAAGGAGATGCAATGGAACTAAGCAGACTGTTCTTTATTGCGAAACGAACTCCATGCTCTCCTAACTCATCTGGAAGTTTTCCCTGCCAGGAGAATGAATAGTCTTTCTCTCTAAGAGTGCCAAATGCAGATAGTTTGTCTCTTGGAGGGCGACAGTGTCCATCTGAATCCTGCACAGTTCATTTTGATCACTGCTATCTTGCGAGCATCATTTACTAGTTGCAGATTTTCCTAGAGTCCTGGTGTCATGGTCCTCACGTTTCAGGTGCCCAGCCTAAGTGCTGATATTTTCCTTTCCTGTCTTGTTATGCCTGGTGCAAGGTTTTCAATCGACTTGTTAAGATACACTCAAAGCCTCGCGCACCCAGTGAGGCAGGCCGATTGTAGCGGGACAGAACCTTATTGACTTGGGGCTCTCCAGCTTGTGGCAGGTGGTATCTGTAGAGTGAGATTACTACATCTCTTCCATCGTCGGAAGCAGTCTCTGGTGCCATGCTTTATGCCAGTCAAGTACTGAGTCTTATAACCGGTAACTGCTGATTCCTGTATTATGTTGACACCATATGTCGATCCTGGAGTGCCCTCTCCTGGGCTCAAGCATGTACATATATGATAAGACCCTGGGTTGCCGTGTTTCAGGGTCCTCCAACAGCTTCACTAGTCCAAATGAAATGAAATCCCAACACATGTGGTACCATTTCAACTGCGATAACTGCCGGAAGTTGCCAGGTGTTGGCATATGACCGCCTTAGGAACTCCACTCTTGATCTTTTATTCACGGATTACTCCGTTAGTATTTGTCTCCCCGAGACACCCACAAGGCAGTGGGGCCATATGTCCATTGTTGGGGATCTGGTTCACGAACACCACTCTCTATCTACTAGCGGGTAGTACTGAATGATGTGTGTCTGGGTGCCAGAACTCCTCCATCTCCTCCAATTCCTCTGTAGGTTAATTTGAGTCCGCAAGGTACTCGGTTTCCTTGTGTCGGCACGAGGAGGCACTACACGAGGCTTTTGCTGGATATAAGCTATGTAAGGGCTTACGATCTCGACTCTCCTTTTCGCATAGCTGCTGTACATTGCCACACTAGAGACATCGCAACAACAATTATGAGAGAGAGAGATAGAGAGAAATAGAGCCTTCTCATTGGCCAACTGAAAATAAGTTATAAATAAATGCATGGCGTCATTTTCTTTTAACCAATGAGATGACAGTATTCCATTCAGCTGGGTTTTACTTGCATATTAAGCGGGCGCGATCAGGGCAATGTGGAGCGGTAGCGTGGGAAAATGTTTTGGCGTTCCTTAAAGGTATGATATTACGTCAAACTTTGGATAGGGATACACAGTTGAATGCCCGAGCTAAATATGGGTACCAACATTTATTAAGCTTTGCGAAGCTTAGCTTGAAACATCAGCGTTCATTCTTAAATAGGTCGCGCGAGAAAGGAGAGAAGTGTCCTAACTTGTAGTTATTATATAGCACATGTATGACAGGTAAATTGTAAGCAGCCCCTGTGGTGGCAGCCTGAAGCTAGCTTAACTATTGTTTCTGCACTGTACCTTGCTATTTTCAAGTCTTTCCAAAACTGCAGCCAGTCGTCAGTATCGTACCCGAGGAAAATTTTGCACTAAAATCTACACAAGTAATTACATTTTTATGATTGTATTGTCTTTGTTAATGCATTATTGGTATTATTATTATTATTATTATTATTATTATTATTTTTAGTACAGGTCTTATCCCTGGTCCCGATACACAATTATCTTAACATCTTTCCTTCAGAAGCCTCTTGCATAACTCTGCCGGCATATAATTTCTTTACCAAATCATGTAGATGGAGTTGATCTCTCGACACGCTGTTTATGTCCTTTGTTCACGATTTAGAATTAGGTCGAAACATACTGGTTCGTTGTAAGAGAGATACAAGAACCTACTCGTCTATTATTTTCGTACAACTTTGTATTGTTATATCTCTTGTTGTAAATTGCCCCAATCACGTGATTCTAATATGTAGTAATCCAGAATTTATCGTAGATTTTGTTTGTGTTAAGTATTTGTTTTGTACATGTAAATTGTTTTCTTTTCTTCCCCTGACAAAGAGCTTGTTTTGCCGAAATGTTGGGCAACCTTTAGAATTTGCGCCGTTATCAATTTGTGTCAATGTGTGTGTGTGTGTGTGCGTGCGTGCGCACGTGTGTGTGTGTGTTTTACGTAATTTAACACCTTAGAAACAGAAATACCCTTTCTTTTAGAAAACACATGATCTTGTTGCACGCAAATCCAAGGATGCAATTTAGCAGTTAATTAGCTTATCACTTTAATACTGGTCTGGCAGACAGTAGTTTCGCTTTCAAAGCGTTAAATTGTTGTATAAATTTTGCTTTCAGAGAAAATTCACCATTTTGACAATGGAAAATTTGCAGTATCTGATAATCTTGTGCGAAACACACCCGTTTTCTGATTCCATGCCAATGCCGAACCAATTCCTCATCAAGGAAACTAAGAAACTGCATGATTTGATGTATGGCAGTAGTTTGTTAATGTGACGACAAGACGGGGTATAGCGAATTATCCATCAAGCCGAGCAATAATACAAATCAGAAATGCTTGTTCTCTGCCACTTGAAAGGGATTCTTGTGGAACTTCGTTTCTCCTGCACATAAATATGAATGACAGGCATGATAACATTGTAAGCAGGAGGTAGAAAGGTTCTAATAAAGAGGCTGAGCCGTGACGTGGCATACTTTTTACATCGTCACCTACCATTCCAGGTGCGTTTCTTGTAACATTTTTAAATAGTTAGCGATTGTGAATATGTATCTATTGACATTAGTAAACTACGTTACTTTCTCTAATATATAGGTATTATTACTGTGTCATTAGCTTGACGTGTACATGCAACACACGTTTTCTTCATATTTAGATAACCAAGTAGATGTACGATTCGGGAAAATGGTGCAGTATATACGTGCATATATAAACTTTCGAATGAAGCACATGATGACAGAATGACAGGTAGAGAAACGGACATACAAGTAGACAGAGAGAAACCAACTCTGACGGCGAGATCTGAATAACCTTTGAGACACTGACGACTTCTGGGTTTATATTATTTCTGTAAATAATAAGTTATCAGGATAGTACATTGACTGTGTTAATGTCGAACTTATTTTTCTTTGTTTCTTTGTAAGAGAGAGAGAGTGTGTGTGTGTGTGTGTGTCTGTCTGTCTGTCTGTCTGCTGTAGATGCCCTTTTTCAAATTACATGCACATCCTAAAAATATAATTTTAATGTCAACAATTTACCGGCGAATTTCTAATTACTTATTCATGAAGTAATCAGTTTAGTTTGGATATTTTAAAAGTCTCTTTTACACCGGTCAGTGATCTTTCAGATGTTTTACGTGTGTACGGTTTAGCTTCAAATCTGCAGCAGTGTGCTATGTCCCCGTTCTTTTTTATGCATAGTCAATCAATTCCCCCACACACACACACACACGTTATTTTGTGTATAGTCAATTAAATCCCCCTCCACCTCGTCGCCCTCATCCTATAGCCCCACGCTCAAATACTGCATTACAAACGAAAATTTGTATCAAGGTCGCTCACGTGCCATGAACATAATCACAGTCTCCAACATTTCTATTGCCTAACCGCGAGAATAAAAATAGAACCCTTTGTTTTGAGTGAAAGTATGCGTCCTAATTGACCCTCTGCAAAATGTCTGGGGTAATCCTTTCGACAGAACTGCTTCCCTCTTTGAGAATATTTTTTAAGTGGTGTTACCTTACATTTGATTATTCCACTATAACAACTGGATGAAAGACATAGTCTACAGATCAATAAATATATTGCATTCTTTAGATAAATTTCAACTCGACATTTCACCGTGAAATGAGAGCAGTTCAGCTTGGGTTCAAAACTCAAGTGTTTTGACGAATGACAAAAATTTGTGGGAGATTTTATCGGTGCTTCATCTTGATGAGTAATGCCATTAATAGTTTGCCGTGTCTACCACGTTACCAGTGTGATACATCCAAAATTGTTTAACAAATTCCTATAATTAAACTTGAAATGAAACTGCACATTACGCATACGCACATTTGCATCATCAGGCACAACGAAATACCGTAACACATTCGGTTTTGCACTTATGCGTTCTCTGGCTCGATCTCCGGCTTCAAGGTAGGTGAAGGTCTTCGGATTTAATGGATTCCTCCAGTCTAAAAACCATCATATACCAATGTTGGTGCCGTCTAACGTAAACTGAATGGTCTAAAGCATTCACCTTTACCGATCACTGCCACCTCACCTCTGTCTGCGTGGGTTCGAGTCACAGGTTCAGCTAATGTGGGTACGTCAGAAAGCTTGCCAGTAGCTTCCCATTGGTCGGTGATTCATACCGGGGTTTCCCAAGATCTTCCTACACCAGTTATACTGGCCGCCACTTAGTGTCTATCATGTGCTGAAAATTGGCGTTAAACCCAAAACAACAAAAAATAAATTGTAGACTCTTTCCCGAATTTCGTTAAACTTAAGTCTAGATTCCAGCGAGCTGTCTGAATTTAGCTTGACCATTCGACGTCTTCAGGCATAGTATTGCAACTTTACTTTAAAACTTATTGCAGTTTGAAACTTACGTATTGGTAAAAAATTTAAAATATACGTAATATGAATGCAATTTACATCAAGTATAGTGATCGGTGAAAAAGAAACACTTTGATTATAATATAGCGATCAAAGAAGCATCATCGGCCTTTACAATGAAAAAAAAACTTTGGATGTTTTCGCAGAGGCAGTCATTATGAATTGTATTCATTCAAAATAAATTCTTGACGTTTTTAATCTACTTTCAGTTACAATATATTTCTTAGAATATATGTTTTACTAACTCGTTATTGGACCAATTTCCTGAAACAGAACGTAAATCCGCCTTATACATTGTACGGAGATGGGGGAAAACGAAAGTATGTGATTACTCCAATTATATAATGTATAACAAATTAAAGCAGTATATTATTCGCACCCCACCCCCCACCCCATTTCTTTTTTGCCTCCATCCCACCCAACAGCCAATACCTAATTTCAAAACAAAAAATAACAAGGATATAAATAAAACAATGCACAAATCGTTGTCATTTATAACTGATCAATTTATACTTTCTAACCTGATTGTCGCCTTGGGGTGGGGTGGGGGTGCAAACACTGTCAACGTCTTGGCGTTTCGAATCAAAAGGGAGTTTCTTTCGGAACACGGTCACCATATTTCCATAGGCGTGTCTGTGCTTTTAAATAACGTGTTGTAATTCACCGTCTTTGATACTCTCCATAATTCCGCAATGTTTGGAGTTACATCTCATTGAACACACGTATACAAGAGTTCCTTCTTTTTGTTTCTTCAGTATTTTTAAAACTATTAAAACTAGACATCGCAGATGTTGGAAACAGACAACACAGCTTTTAGTGAAATGGACTGTGAGAAGCAGAGGAGGGTGATCAGTCTGCTTGTTTACAGGGAGCTTCCGGTTGGTTTGAAACGCCAATAAGTAGATGGTGTTAGGTTTAAAAATTATAAATTGATAAATGATCTTACTATTTTACTAAGTATGTGCACTTTTTAATAACTTTGATGCTTTTTCCTTTTTAAAATCGGTGGGGATCGGGGTTTACAAACAAGCGAGAGGGTGTGCGAACAGTTGGATAATAACAAATTTCTTCCGTTTGATGCATGTTTAATAATGACGATCCTGATTAAAACTCATCTGTAAGATTTTGGTATCTGATGTACTATATATCATCTTTGTTACATGATATTATCGAGAGGTATAACAATATGTACTGGGACCCCAAGTGGCCGAGTGGTCTAAAGTGCTCACCGTTCCGGATCACTGCCATCTCACCACTGTCTGCGTGGGTTTGAGTCTCAGGCTCGGTTAACGTGGGAATGTGAGAAAGCCTGCCAGTAGCAGCGTCTCGTTAGTCGGTGGTTCTTCCCGAAGTTTTCCAGGGTTCTTCCTCCACCAGTTATAATGGCCGCCATGCATAACCTATCATGTGCTAAAAAATGGCGTTAAATTCAACAACAACAATAACAACAACATGTTCTAGATTATACGTCGATCCAACTGCAAACAACGATCCTGATCTGCAAAAGCATAATGCGCCCGTAGATCAGGGTATATGTTGTCTGTTCTACTGATTACTCTTAAAACATTTGCACATACCCAGATCTGCTTGCACATTATGCGACGGCAGATCTGGGTCTGTACAGTTTGCAGTTGAACTGGTCTTATAAGCGTGTATAGACGGTATGCGTAATCGGTCATATCTATACTGTTTTAATTGTTTCTAAGTCATGGTACGACTGAATAGCCAGGAATAAAATGTTACTGTGAAAAACAATTTGAAAAAGAGGATTAAATACTGTTCCTAACGTCATTCAAAGAATCCATGTAAGAACTATTCCAAAGAATTTATTCCAAGAAAAAAAGCCAATTAAAATCAAGAGACTTAATGTTTTAAAATTCTTATATTCTTTAAAGAACTCTTGTAAGTGGTTCTCAAACAGAGGTTAGTTTTCCAATTATGTGACATTTTTATATTAATGTTGTTATTCTGTTAAACTGTGATTGTAACTTAACTAAGTAGAGTTTCTGGGGACAGACAGATAAAGCATGACGTATACTGCGTATGCATTGGAACTGTGCGTGTCAGTGATACACTTATAATTTTCATGTCTACTTCTAACATGCTGATTCAGCGATTTTTGCGCGTGAGCAACTCAAAAACTATGGAAGAATAGTATTAAATTGGCCGTTTCAAAAGGCTTCACATAGGGTCCGTCTGCTTGCTAAAATTCCTCACGTCTAGTTGGACAGAAGGTCATTTATAGAATTAGAAAAAAGTGAATGTAATCCAGGCACCAGCCAGCTGTAAGAAACAAAAAAAAAGGACATTATATGCGTGACTGAGCAAAATTCCACAACTAATTACCACCGGTAGTAATGTCGACAAGCGCCATTTCGGATTAGAACTAGTACAATAACGTTTTTATCAAAAGATTTCAAACCAGTGTCTTCCTTGAAATTGTCACTGTAAATTTGATATGCTCTTAGCGGACAATATTATCTACCATTTGTAATAATATAGGGTTAACTTGATTTGAAGAGCGCAGCAGTGCCACAGACAATTCCCTAAGATAGGTTTGATCTTGTGGGTGTAGCACCATTTTTCAGCACATGATAAGTTATACATGGAGGTCAGTATATCTGGTGGAGGAAGCACCCGGCAAGAAACACTGACCCATAGAAAGCTACTGGCAAACGTTCTCGCATACCTACATTGAGTGACCTGAGACTACAAACCAACGGACAGGAATGAGATGGGAGTGATCTGTAATGGCGAGCGCCTTTGACCACTCGGACACCTAGAGCCCCCATTTTCTAAGATGTCTGTGGGCACGACATCCATTATGTCGTGCCACCGACATCCTGTGTATGTATATGACATGACAAACTAATTCTATTTACATTTATTTAAAAATTCTTCGATATTCTTAGATTCATTATGTACATTAAGATGAGCTCCTCAGCTCATCTCTGCGATAAATCGATAATGTGTCTTATTTGACTTCTAAAGTCAAAATTGAAGTTAAACTGAAATTGTTTAATTGAATATAATTTAGTCTTTGCATGGCTTAATATGCGCTTTGCCTACATGGTATATATATATATATATATATATATATATATATATATATATATATATATATATATATATATATATATATATATATATATATATGTGTGTGTGTGTGTGTGTGTGTGTGTGTTTAATAACAATTATTTGCACTTTAATGCGCATCTTGCCTGCATTGTGTATATATATATATATATATATATATATATATATATATATATATATATATATATATATATATATATATATATATATATATGTATATATGTATGTATGTATGTATGTATGTATGTATGTATGTATGTATGTATAACAGATATTATTTCTGACCATTTTCTATTTGTTCCGTAAGAATATGATAACACTGTTTCTGTCGACAATATTAACGATTTTTCTGTAATAAGTAGTTATTTGTATCTTTACCTTTAAGAACTTCTAGATGAAAATTTAACAACGTTGCACCGAAGAGGAAAATAGGACAACCGATAGGTTGAAAAATTCCGGGTCAGAGTTTGATAAAATACTGCTTTAATTTAAATTTAACTGCACCCAATCTGGTTGTATCTAAAGACACAGAAGGGATACAAGCAAAAGATCAGACGCTTGTCTGGATCTCTGCAGGATTATTGATTCAAATTTTTCATTCTCTATGATAAAGCAGATTAATTTTGTTGGGCATTGAGCGCTGTTGTTACAGTACTAGAACTTCGTGAAATCTCCGGTATTTGATCTTAATGGAATCTTGAAATTCCACGACACCTGTGCGCATCTCCTTCAATCGGAATGTCGGTCTAGAATGGTCACTCAGGCCGTAGTATAACACACATACCGTCCGATTTCAAATAAGCTCTGATAATTGCTGCAATTTATCTGGAAAATAGTTTCTTTGTCAAGCTTCTTTGCTGCTTAAAGTGTTCATAACGTCAATATTTATAGATATTACATTGTTGTATACAATCACCTTAGTAATGTATTGTACAACAGAGCGCGCAACATCATTTTCTCACATACTAAATCGTTCTTACTTCTATCAGCATCTATCTAGTTCGTAGTGGACATACCTTGTGCCACCCAACCCTACCCGCAAAAAACGAGTTACATGTGCATTGCATGCTTGAAATTATTAGGTAATTCTTATTCATGTACTCTGATTTCCTGGCACATTTTAACATCATTTGTCATAAAATGTCCTAATGATCAAAGAAAACAATGATTTAGCAAAATGTAAACAATTACTTCAGGGCGACAGGTTCACATTCCTGCCCAAATTTATTGAGGTCTTAAGGTTCTATAATATTTTACATGTCATGTTATCAAACCACAGTTCCAGTTTGTAATGGATACCAATGTACCCACGTAACCTTTTCGAGCTACTTCTATGTGCGTCTTGTATACAGGGTATTAAACTTTAAATCCTAGATGATCTTTCTGTCCTATTTACAATGAAACATATCAAGTCAGTTTTTACCATTTTCAGTCAAATATAGTGACGTTTCGAATTTTGATATTTTCCTTAGTTTGTGGTGCCTAATGTAAGTGGAATTAGTTGTTATATAATTCTTTATCATTTTAAATACTGAATTTCTTTTTGTGGATATGAAAATGTATTGTTTTGTACTAAAATGATTAAAGATAGAATCTCAAATACAGTCTGATAACGTGAAACTACTCAATGACATTGCAAGCCTAAGTTGAAATGTACACTAGTCCAATTGAAATTTTCTTACACTTTTTCAAGAAACACGATTCTCTAACATACATGGTAAGGTTATGGAAAAGGATCTGAATGTACACACATAACTTCTCCGTAATGCTATTATATGAAATGATAAATAACACTCCTTGGCACGTTCCATCATGTCGACCACGCATAATAAAGAATATATGACAAACGCTAGTATAGCACGGCCTTGCGGGACAAATTGTTCATTTCTTCGTACAACTATAGCAGACGATCGACCAGACTCGTCTTCTATTGGGTAGCAATTTGAGAGGGCAATTTCTTATTGAAAAGATTCGTCCAATGCCGACGATGAACCAACTATTCAACAATATCTTGTTTCTCCATTTGAGAGAATTGGATCAAAGAATCAAGGATTATCGGTCACGTGACAGAACACCACGCTTGCGCGAGCCGGAATCCGATTCCACTCCGTAACTGACAGTATTCATGTACGCTGTAGCTTTCACACAATACGGATTTTAATTTGCAAATTGGATTTATTTCTGGGACATGATACTGTTTATTCATTCTGGATGCATACACTTTCAGAGTCACAGGGAAAGGTAAGGAAAGTGCAACTTATTTATATTTTGTTCGTACTATAGTTTATTACAAGCATGCAACATGTGTACAGACGTGCAGAGCACTGTTAAGAGATGGGCCATATGTGGCCTCAGAGATGCGCCTAATTGGTGCCGGTGAAATTAGTACCAAGATAGGAAAGAGGCTGACCTAACAATAAGATGATGGTGGCCTGCGAAATAACACGTGTCTTCCTTAGCAGGGCAATATACGAACTCTGCAGACCAATATTTATGCAGTAGACCCGGGAGGATGAGGGGCAACCAAAAAAAAAATGCAGTTTCAAGCAGCAACTTGCCGCCATACCTGTTTTTCTATCAATACTTCCCCGTGTAACTGGGTGCTTTTTTTAAAAACCACATGTTAGTCGTGTCTGGTATACCGATTATACTAACATTTATACAAGTCCCGCAGCGCTGGAGGTAAAATATATACTGTTTAAGTATTTTCTCCATGGCTTCTTGTTCACTTGTCCTTTGATGGAAACAATCTGAGACAACGTTTGATATAGTTATTTCTCGTGTGCGTGTCTGCCTGCATGCAATATTTATATATGCTTCTTTATGACACGTGCCTTTAACAGTTCTAGTTTTTCGAAAGAAATCTTTGCCAAATGTATAGATTTTTGTGTGAATTTATTTGTGTATTGTAGGTATAAAGAAATAGTTTCTTATGAAATATATTTCAAACTGAACTGATGGATTTCATGGCATTATTTTACTTGTTAAAGTATATGAATGCATGATTTACATACAAACATTTTCGCATTATTTCAAATGGCGCGACTGCTCGTTTGCAACTGTTTTATTACAGCAAGCTATAATCAGCAGTATCTTCGAACAGCAACACCAAGAATTACATCACCGTATTGTATTAAATTGACTGACACGTTTAAAGATAGTTCGTGGACCATAAAAGCGCAATAAAACAATTAAAAGCATCTAAACAGAGTTACCAGGAAAGTGTTTCAATAAAATAACTGTTTCTTCTGTAGAACTTCAAAGTTAAGTTAGATTTTGCACCCCCTGAAATGTTCGTAGACACCGAATTCGCGTTTCTTTTCAGTTTGAAGTGAAAGCATCGTAGCTTTGCTTTGCAGCTTGAAATAACTTGATAATGAAGACCTTTTTCAACGAAAGGCTTTCATCCAAAGCAGAATGATAGTTTAAATATATAGTGACTCTAATTTACTTTTTGCGTGAACTTGCACCACCGATAATTCTAAAAGCGTTTATCCAGGTACTGGATGTCTCTGAATACAAATGAACAAAATTATGAAATAAAACAACTATTTTAGTTGAAATTAGAAGTTAAAATCAAATTTTAGTGACACCTACAATAAACGTACAATGAAAACATCACAGTGGCTGACATTTCAGCAGACTAGCAATTACCAAAATTGCAACTTATTACTTACATAGTGAGAAAGAGTCGGGCCGTCTCGTAAATTAGTCAGCGAAATTAAAACAACCGTTAATCATGTTTATGATATTACATATGGTGCTGAATGCAGCTGTGACCACAACGGATGATAAATGAAGGATAGGTCAAAACTCGGCCTTTTGCACTGCCTTTCTAGAAACCAGCCTACATGTTCTTTGAAACAAATTAAGATTAATTTATCCCCAACTGTAGGCACCGGATTACGTTTAATATTTACACTGAAGTATATATCAGTATAAAGGACTGATACTCGTCAATTTCTACTGTATTTTTTTTAACTAAAAAAAATGCCAGTTGCACATTGCTAATGTTCCAGTAATTGAATGTTCAAAAAATATGCACGAATTAATACAACCGTCGCAGAAAATACACGTGCATAAACATTACTCTTTAACGATCGCCTGTTATATGCTGACGTTTAGATCGTACTGAAAACTTATCTAAGGACCCAAAGAATTAAAAATCACACAAAATACATATTTAATTGCGATGCTCTTATAGGAATATAAATTCCTAAGTAAAGATCTCTGCATAAAAAATATGGGAAAAGTACCCAATCTTAATCCCCAAGTAAAGATCTCTGCATAAAAAATATGGGAAAAGTACCCAATATCAATCCCAAGTAAGGATAACTGCATACAAAATATGGGAAAAGTACCCAATATCAATTCCAAGTAAGGATCACTGCATAAAAAATATGGGGAAAATACCCAATATCAATCCCAAGTAAGGATCACTGCAAAAACAAATATGGGAAAAGTACCCTATAGCAATCCCAAGTAAAGATCTCTGCATAAAAAATATGGGAAAAGTACCCAATATCAATCCCAAGTAAGGATCACTGCATAAGAAATATGGGAAAAGTACCCTATATCAATCCCAAGTAAAGATCACTGCATAAAAAGTATGGGAAAAGTACCCAATATCAATCCCAAGTAAGGATCACTGCATAAAAAATACGGGAAAAGTACCCAATCTTAATCCCCAAGTAAAGATCTCTGCATAAAAAGTAGGGGAAAAGTAAACAATATCAATCCCAAGTAAAGATCTCTGCATAAAAAATATGGGAAAAGTAAACAGTATCAATCTCAAGTAAAGATCTCTGCATAAAATAGTATGGGAAAAATACCCAATATCAATCCCAAGTAAAGATCACTGCATAAAAGGTAGGGGAAAAGTACCCAATATCAATCCCAAGTAAAGATCACTGCATAAAAAGTATGGGAAAAGTACCCAATATCAATCCCAAGTAAGGATCACTGCATAAAAATATGGAAAAAGTAAACAATATCAATCCCAAGTAAAGATCTCTGCATAAAAAAGTATGGGAAAAGTACCCAATATTAATTCCCAAGTAAAGATCACTGCATAAAAAGTAGGGGAAAAGTACCCAGTATTAATCCCCAAGAAAAGATCACTGCATAAAAAAAAAGTATAGGAAATTTACACAGTCACTAAATGTCGATAAAATGACATATACATGAGTACTTAAAAATTCTTAACATTTGCACCATTTGAAGACACTGACTTTTCATATGAAATACATATGGAAATGTGTATGTTGACGAGAGATTTTGTTTAATAAGACACACTCAACGACATCACATCGATTTTCCACAAAAGAAAGCCTTTGTGGCCGATTTACAGCAGGTAGTAAATAGCTTAGTACATGTATTTCCAAAGTCTCGTATATTTATCTTTCACTTTATAATTTTCTTTCACATGAGACCGTTCCGGTGGCCTAAGTGGTTGGAGCGTCCGCCTTGGATGCGGGTGGTCGCGGGTTCGAGTCCGAGCCGAGTCATACTCATAAAAAATTGGTACTAACATCTGCCTTGCTTGGCGCTCAGCATTAAGAGGTTAATGTTGGGAATGGTTGCCCTGATGTCATGACAATGTGGCGGAGTGGGACACGATGCTACATGTCTGTGGAATGATGATCCAGTGCTAGACATCACTATAAACTGCCACACTGCAGACACCGAAGCCATATGACTGAAAAATTGTTAAATCCAAATCACACACACACACACACACACACACACACTTGACTCTCATTACCGTTATTAAATCCGCATAAGGATTTAGCTTTTTTAAATAATGAGGCAGAACTCACAATAACGTCATTTTACTTTTAGTTTATCGCAGTTTATAGCGCTACGATACACATATGTAACAAACGTGTTAATGTATTGGTTATGTCATTTGCTGCTTTGTAGTAAGCTTTGATGTTATAAAAGCTGCCGCCGTTGGCTTTTCATTATTAAAATATTAATAAACTTTTTTCTATATTGCACGTGTTACCATTGTCATATTCTTTTTACGGTCATTTGGAACATTTCCTACATCATTTGGGCTTTCCAAGTGTAGCAATCGAATACAATCATTAAATTTGTTAAGGACAATGATTTTTTAAATGAACAATGAACTGTCATCCATCCATAACAAGGTCTTGACTTTTATAATGAAAGTAATTTCGTCAGTAAAGGATTTGTCCCTTCTCCTACAATGGTATTTGCATATTTCCTATTTTAAAATGTTCTGGCATGTAAAGAAATAATTTCATTCTTTTGCAAATTAGACATTTTTTTTCTAAAATTTCCATGGATGAAATAGTCATTAAAGGTTTACATATTGGACGATTGACAAACAAGCTACCATCAGTTTTAAAGGATAGAAAACTCTAAACCTAATCAAGCTGCTGACTTACAGGGTGACGCCTGACCGCAGCCTGTAGTAAAGTGAGCGCAAAGTAACGTCTTGAATTAAAAATTTTAACACTGCCTCTCAGTTTTTCTTTAAATATTTGACACATGGTGAATGTACCCCTTAAAATCTGCAGTCATATGTATTGCTTTTACAGGAAATTATTTACAGAATGTTAATGGCGCATTGTGTTAAAAAAAAACGAACCCCAATACAAAGAAACTAAACCAAAACAAGTAAACAAACTGGAACTTAATGTCCATTTTCATGTTAAGAAGCTCAGTAACTACGTGCCTTGTCACATTAATAACCGTGGGTGAGTTAAAGAAAGGCAGCAGCGCCTTGGGTAATGGCTCTGATACGGAATTGCCGGTACGCGGTAATCAGGCGAGCTGCATGCATTGGTTGATCAGAGACGATGATGAAAAGAGATACAGGCGCAGAAAAACAATGACACGCAAATCACCACAATATCTGGAGTATCTTTACAGCATAAGCGTGACCCGGTAAAGTAATTCTGGAGTTTGTGTACACACGCTGGGTCGGCGAACGTTTTTGTTTTCATGAAGAAAGTGGGCTCAGTCTAACGCTTTATCTCGCCTTTTTCGGATTCAAGGATTTGCACAAAATTTCAACAATGGCTTGAACAAAAACATTACGATTGACCTGACGATGCTAACAAAAACGACATCGTCTTCGTTCTGTTTCGCCGCCTTCTTCGATACAGGCAAGACAATAATGAGGTATACTCCACGTAATCGAAGATATATAGATATACAGAAACTTTTCAGACTGTGTCTATTTGTTGAAAGTCTCTCTCTCTCTCTCTCTCTCTCTCTCTCTCTGTCTCCAAGGCCATGTGGTAGACCCCTATAATAAAGGATGCTATAACAGTCTTTCCAAACATGGCTGTCTGATATGGACTAGATTTTTAAAACATGACTTAATGATCGGAGATGCGCAAGTTTGAGATGATTTTGTTCAATGATTTGTTTCACTGTTGTCGGTTCTCACTTTGTGTACATGATCGACTAATAATGGAGATTTCTTTCTCGTGTAACCTGTACTGAACGATTTGTACAGAATTTTAAGTATTGTACAAAGTTTCTGTTATACATTTCCTGTAATGAGGGTCCGAAACTGGAACTGAATATGGTCATGGTTTAGACGTCTTAGGGTTCTTTGATAAGTGCTTAAAAGGAGGGCAATAACATGTCTAAGACTTCTTGATTCTCACGTACATGGGAAATGAGAACAAAATCAACATATGGATACCATAGTATCCATAAGGATGAAGTTCTGAAAATTATGTTATTTCTTTGCATATAATTATAACTTTTTTTGTAGGAATTCACTTGTTCGAAGTTTCATAAATTCATCTTTATTATTAATTTTTATTTATTAGAGATTTTATTTCAGTGTTGATGTGTCAGCTATCAGTTTCAGACCAAAAAGTGTAATGAATTGTCACACTTGTTAATATGTGACTTGAATAAGAGTACTTTTTCAGAGATTTTATTTTGATTTTCTTTACATTAATCTAGACTTCTTTCAGTTCGATAACTTTTTTCAAGTTGACGGCAGCTCGATTGACTTTTACCGTCTGTACTTGCTTATAAATCAAGTCAAGCTGCATATCAGGGTCTATGGTGTTTGTTCTTCTGATTACTCCTAACAAACCGCACTGTCCCAGATCTGCATGCGCATTATGCGACGGCATTTCTGGGCCTGTACAGTTTATAGTTAGACACGTCTTATACTCGATTATATACGGTACTGGACTCGACGTTTGAGAGACGTATTTTTTGACCGACGTGTCTTGTTCCTTTGGGTGCTTACTTGATGGAGATTTACGGAGGGCAGGCTGTTTGATGAAGATGCCTGCATCAGAAGTCCCTTCTCGCGAGAAATGAGTGAGCAATGATAGCTTATATGACTTAGTTTGACGTAGATGACCTTTGCAGATTACTTCTTAATCTGATGGATTATTCATCAAAGATTACTCGTACTGGGAGACAGTTGAATAGCCGAGTTGCACACACTATGAAACACTGTTCTAGATAAGATTGCATCTCCCGTTACTTGGACTCGTTGGAATGGTAAATCATTTAGAAACGTAGCTCAGTTACTAATGTTTCATCTAATGTTTCAGTACGGAACAGTTTACACTTCACAAATGTACTCCGATAATATACCATTACTTGGTTTTTATGTTGTTGCTTTTGCTGCTGTTATTGTTTGTTTGTTTCTTACCGTACCCACGGGCACTTGTTATCGCGCCCACAGGCACTTGTTTTTATTCATATATTAGCTGTTCCAGTGTTGATAGTGATGCGACGAAAAAGATGTTGGGGGAAGGAGAACATTTTGTTCGGTATCCAGAGAAAATAATCAAATATGTTATTATTTCCCTTTCAGTAATGCTTGAGACTTGAGACAGGTTTTGAATGAGATGGATGTATTGTTCTAAACAAGTTAAACAGTGAAAAAAGTGTATTCTAGTTCAGCTAGACTTGCACATAATCAGTAGTCTCTTAGCCAGGCTGAGTTTGTGTGTGTGTGTGATTAGGATTTTTAACGTAGCTTTAAAAAAATTTCAGTCATATCGCTACGATGTCTACAATGTGACAGTTTATAATGATGTCTAGCACTGGGGTATCATGCCGCAGACAAGTAGCATCTGGTCCCACACAGTCACATTATCCTGACACCAGGCCGACCAGTCCTAACACTAACCTCTTAATGCTGAGCGCCAAGCGAGATAGCTGTTTGTACCATTTTTTGTAAGTCTTTGGTATGACTCGGCCGGGGTTCAAACCCGCGACCTCCCTCATCCGAGTTAGCCAGGCTGAGAATAAAGCAGATCTCTTAATATACTCTCTTCTACTTAGAAGAGTATCTACCTCCATCATAAACTGCTCTTCTGAACACCTCGGAATATAACGAATATAAAGAGATTAATGATTTCTATACCCTTAAAATCAAGATGCAGTATTGTTTATTTAGATGGATATTTAATTTCTTTCAAAATGTTTAAAAACTTTTATCGGCAATCATGACTTCTGTTCATCATTGGTACGCAGTAACTTAATCAGTGGAGATGTAACAATTGAAGTTGATACTACTTCAAAAGCAGAAAATATTTTCACAGTTCTCATTAATGAAATATCTACTTTCACCTTCAGTCCCATTGTTATGCGCCGGCAGATCTGTATCTGTGCAGTTTTCAGTCGGACACTTCTTAAATGCGAGTAAAGTACAGTATATAAATTCGACATTATTTTATTAAAGCACCTGTCAGATGTGGTTCTCAAGAGAAATCTTCAATAAAATCAGTTTGGTACCCCGAAACTGTTACTTGCGCAACAGACTTAGAATTGTACTTTTCACGTTTTCCTTGCAAATCAATGCCTAATGGTTTTTCTTATAATACTAAATTATCAAGATTTTCAGAAGAGAGGAAACAGTTACTTAGATTTATGTTTTTATGAAAAAATGTTCTTGATAAGAATGGAGATGTAAAGGGTTTTAGTCACCCAAGAGAATCCTTGTCTTTGGGGCTGATAAGAGAAATGCAATGTAAGGGGAAGAAAAGCAATATATATATATATATATATATATATATATATATATATATATATATATATATATATATATATATATATATATATATATATATATATATATATATTTAAACTCCAAATATTTTACTAATTTAAAAAACAACCGTTTTACCAAAGATGCGTCTTAAGCAAAAGAGATAGTGATACGTGACTATATTGTCGTTTTTGATTGCTGTTTGTTTGGTCTCCACAGTGTTAATTATCCCGTAAGACAGGCAATTATTAATATGTTCGTTATAATCATTGCCAAATAGGAAATAGTTACTGGCTGCATTAGGGAAATATTGACTTGCATATTATCTCTGAATCGATATAGTTTCTTAAACTATCGTATTTTATTGACTTGATCCATAGCTATTCAATGTTCCCCAAAAAATAAATAAAACAAATATACATGGGTAAGTCCAAAGCATGGTTTAATTGGATACTGTTTTAAAAATTCCTTGAAGCATTTAATTTGATAACAATATTTGTTATTGTATTTATTTATTTATTTATTTATTTTATTTTATTTTTTATTATTTATTTAACTGATTTAATTTAATTTCAAATGTTAGATATGGCACTGTCAGTCAGCTTTTCGCAAAATGCAGTTCCTCTTTCACATATGCAGACAAACTATAGAAGTTACATCGTCAGGAGCGAAGCTTATAAAACTGATTAATGCCACCAGCCTACTTTGACAGAGACGACAAGCTAATTTATGAAGCGCTGGCACGTGCTCTTTCGCCTTTTCATTCCTAATATCGGGGCCCTGAGTGGCCAAGTGGTCTAAAGCGCTCACCGTTCCGGATCACTGCCATCTCACCTCTGTCTGCGTGGGTTCGAGTCTAAGGCTCGGCTAGCGTGGGTACGTGGGAAAGCCTGCCAGTAGCTTCTCGTGGGTCGGTGGTTCTTCCCTGGATTTTCCAGGGTTCTTCCTCCACCAGTTATACTGGCCGCCATGTATAGCCTATCTTGTGCTGAAAAATGGCGTTAACCCTAGAACAACAAAATCATTCCTAATATCAAGTATAGTTTTTTGCTTTTTTTAGCCTCTCAAACAATAGTGGATGGTAAGCACATAGCACTGATTGTGACTCCTATAAATGTGCTCATTATAAATTTTACTTTTCAAGTCTTAAGATATAATTATTTCTATTTTCGTTAAATTATATGCTCCCCATTTTTAAAATAGTCGTCCATAATACGGTAGCACTGTTGAAGTTCATATGGTTATCAGTCCGTGTCTTATAGTTTGCGAAGCCCAAGGTGCCATGCTGGCAACGGGGCCCGGCCGGTGGAGTAACTATAGTATGCCTAATAATTTCCCCGTTGGAACGCGGGGCCCAAGACAAGTAGTCCGATAAATCAGTCCTCCAAATCTGTTTTGATACTGATGGACGATATGTTTGTCTGATGTCACCCGTTTATTAAAATGTGCAATTTTGCTGCATGCAAATCTTTCCGGAACACACCCGCGTACAGTTTAGCATCTTCGCTAGCCAAGGTTTCGATAACCCTACACCTTGGCGGATCGAACAGCTATATCGGTGCTTTCTACTAACGAAATCTATCGGATTTCATATGTTGCTTCACCTAGTATGTACTGCCAACTAACCACATGCATGGTGCAATCGGCCGAAAACGCTGGTGGTAATTGACCTAAACAGGATACTTTGTAAGTTCCAAAGTATGACTATGTACCAGAGGGAAGCCATTACAGGTATATCTGTGCGAAAGGTATTTGTGCAAACACGGACCGGCACTGGAAAAGTGCTTATTTATCAGTCCATTAAAGTTGTGTGCTTCCCTTGTCTCGATCACGTAGGAACAGTGTTCAACTTTGACCAAGTTAATTTTGATTGGATGCGGTGGCTTGCAGCCACATCCAGTGAAATTCACAGACCCAAAGCACAGAAATGTCTGTTCGATATGCCAAGGTGTGGATAGGCACTTAGCGGTATTTCGTAATAGCCATATATAGGCCGATAAATCAGCCCTTTACCCGTGATGATATTGATTTTGGGGTGAGGGATTGATATCGCGTATTCATTAAAAGCTGATATTATCTGCATTCAAATTTGAATGCACACATCAATGAACATTTTATACACTTACCGATATTTCTCGTGGCTGTGCAGCTACCCTCGGCTGAAAGGTTCTTTTGGTGACATGTAGATTATATTTACTGAGCAAATCATATGTTTGGTTACTTGTAAATCCACATGGAATAGCACAACCATCTGTCCTGTGGCCATTTTTGATTTCGCGTTTGATATGGCTGCTGCCAGTTACCGGTATGTGTCTAAAGTGTACGCAGGTTTGTCCCGGAATGATTTGCATGTAGCAGAATTGCATATTTTAATGAACAGGTGACATCAGACTCACAACATTGTCCATCAATATCAACACAGATTTGTGGGGTTGATTTATCGGACTAAGCCATATCTAAGGCGAAATTCAAAATGGCCACAGGACAGAGGGCTGTGCTTATTCCACGTCGATTTTTAAGTCTTAAGACATAGGATTTGATCCAGAAATATTATGTCCATATCGCCAAATGAACCCTTTAGCCGAAGGTAGCTAACAACGCGAAAAATAATGTACACCGATGTTTACAGACAAGATTGTCTGCAGATTTTTGCAGGTTCCAATGAATAGGCCATATCATCCCCTAAACCAGCAGTTAATATCACTAGGGCTGATTTATCGACATACAATGAATCGCATTGCTCGCCCCCTAAGGCCGGTCCTGATGGGAAACTTAATATAAGCATTGGCTTTACCCGACGGAGTCGAACACAAATACAAGAAAGCATTCACTATTTTCATGCATATCATGTTTTTATATAAAAAAAACACAAGAAACCAATGTATTGGGCGCCATAGTATTTTATTTCCATTTCTTTGTTATCATTTTGTAGCCAGACCGCAGTGAGTCATAGAATCTCCTCTAACAGTCAAACCTGCTCATTTGTACACTACATCCAACTATTTATCTAAAACGGAACACAAATCTTCGTATATTTAACTTTTGAAATGTATATAAACATTTGTTTTCAGACATTTAGTTGCTCTGCCCTATTGTATATCGCACATTTATCATAAATCTCAGCTTCGATTCAGTGAAACAGCTATAAGCGATTATTATTTTCCTGGTGAACCCACTCATTCGTTGTAGGATATTTACAATAGTACTGATTTCTTTCGTCTTTCCTCTCCATCCGTCATCACTCGGCACATGTAGACAGAAGAATCGACATGTAAAATAAACTTCAACAACAGCTAATCCGTTTGGTAGAAAATAGTAAGCTGCTTTTTATTTTGCATAAATGGAGGTTAAACGAAGACAATTAACCACTACTTGCACATGTATGGGGAAATCTAATGTAGACTTAACGAGGGTAAAATCACTTAGAAGACCAGACATACACCTGTATGCATACGATTACCTAAGAATCCTGTTGCCTTGGGCGATACCACGTGTAAGATGACGATGTCTTGGGTAAGAAACACCCGGGCCTCTCCTAGTTCTTGTTCAAACAAAATTTGTCTTTTATAAAATTAAAAAGTGTTGTTCGGCTCTGGCCCCCTTACGCACCCGGGACCCGGGGATATATCCCCGGTTGTCCTCCCCTCTTGTCGACCCTGGCTCGGACACCTACCTAATTTAACAATTCAGATGCCTAAGCCAGCTCAACATGTGTTGGGAATGTACAATATTTTTCGCTGTATAATCTTTGGTACATTTTCGTTTCTCATGGGCGTATTTCCACAGCAATTTACACAACGACAGATAAATAAAAATAGGCAAATCTTTGTTTTGTATGCCTTTCTACACACACACACACACACACACACACACACACACACACACACACACGCACGCACGCACGCACGCACACACACATACATACATACATACATACATGCAATTTTAACCAAAAAAGAACTCATACCATTCCGTTTATTTATTTATTTTACAAAAACGTGTCAAAAACGACTAGCAAAAAGCACTTAGTATCAATATTTATGTTGCAGTGTACAGAAAACACTAAAGTATCAAAATGTATGCTACAATCTACAAAATGGCTCTAAAACATAAACATGTATGCTTCAGTGTATAAAAAGCACTCAGGTATAAAAATGTTTGATAGAGTGTATAAAAAGCATTAACGTATCAAACTTTATGCTACAATGTGCAAAATTTCACTAAAGTATCAAAATGTATGCTACAGTGCACGCCCGTTTTATAATTTGTCAGAGAAGTCATATAACAAGACGTTGCTAGTTTCTTGAATGTTCAGGTAATTATATATCGTGATTGTAATAGAGTATTTAATCGCCAATCGATTTGTACCATCTACATGTACACTGAGTATCTCGTTCAGTGCAACACCGATCATTAATAACACGCATGATCATTATCTGGATTGGGAAACCACTTGTACTCAAATTCAAAGCAAAATATTTTACGCATTCTTATAAAGATGTTAACCGAAAAGGATCGTTTGGTGAAAAGTTATTCATCACCAAATTACTTATTTCGATTCCTCTCATCTCACCCTTAAACGACGAAGAGGGTAACCCAAGTATTTTGCATAATCATCCACTCTCGAAGTCACTAATGAAAAATGTGTCTAATTTTTTTATTTTATTTGGAGGGGGTTAATTTCATCTCTTGTTATCATTATAACACTTAAATAGCTTAACCGGCTATTTTTGAACGGCTTAATCTGTATAATTCTTCCTTTTGGGGTGTAAAGGCTAACATTAGGGAGATAATATCTGCTCTGTTATCAACCCCCCAGTGAGGGTTTCTCTTTATTAAATGCAAAATAATATGCATAACACGTTGAAAAATAATGTCGCACTACCTAGACACTTCATATAATTCATTGTTTGGTTATAATTTGTTTTCGCTCTAAATACTATCAAGGATATATAGGTGCGAACAAAAGAAAGAACGAACTAACTTGCTTTGGGAAAAATAAATAGCTCTGAATGATTTATGTAGAATTGTTACTTGTTTTGACACCCTGTAAAGCAGAGAGCAATTGGACAAGGGCTAGATCGAACTCGAACTATAATTTCATCCCGCGCTTTGGCTCATTGAAGCTCAAAATTGGGCTTTTTCTGTCAAATTAGGTTCTATTGACTCGCAAATGCTCCTCGGTTTGTCTGGAATTACGGATGAACACGCAGTTATAGCTTTAATTGGAGAATAGGATTTCACGATTTAGTCGTGTCTTCCTTTGTGTGTGTATGCGGCGTGTGTGGTAAATTTATAAATAGATAGTGTGTCTGTGTGTGTGTATGTGTGTGGTAAATTTCTAAATATATAGTGTGTTTGTATGTCATTGGTAAATTTCTAAATAGATAGTGTGTACGTGTGTGTGGTACATTTCTAAATAGATTATATGTCTGTGTGTGTGTGGTAAATTTCTAAATAGATAGTAGCTGCGTGTGTGTGGTAAATTTCTAAATGTATAGTGTGTCTGTAAGTGTGTGTTAAATTTATAAATAGTGTGTCTGTGTGTGTGTGGTAAATTTATAAATAGATAATCTAAAGCTAAGCATTTTGCAGGTTCTTGCACTTTTCTTCGTGATGTAATTTTCCACGCCCCTCTTTTCTTCAACCCATTCCACACCCACACCAACGAAAACCACCATCACAATCACTACACTCTTTCCCGAACAAAATATAGGGCGTGCATCAAAATTTTATATCAATTTTTATACAAGTACAAGGCTGACAAATTAAATCTTTAAAGTTAAATAATGGACATTGGCAGCAAATGTTTGAGAAGGGAGCCGGTGATTTAGGTTGCATATAGCTGAAAGAAGTGGCTTCAAATTCCAGCATCCAAGTCACTTGCTTGATCAGGTCAGAATGTTGAAGTTTGTTGTTGTTATTGGATTTAACGCCATATTTCAGCATAAGATATATGGTGGTCAGTATAACTGGCGGAGGAAGAACTCGGAAAGAATCTTGGAAGATCCACCTAACCGCGGGAAGCTACTGGCAAGCTTTCTCATATATCCACATTGGCCGAGCCCTAGCCCTACAATGTAAGACATAGCACATCATTGTATCCTCAAGGGGGCAACACCCAGAGTAAAAAATCTCCCTGGTATTGAAACTGGGGCTCAGACTGGGTAAAAAACAAACTTTGGTATCAAAACTGGGGGACAAATTAAAAATTTGGGGGTCTCTGAAGCGCAAAGGGAAACACTGGCACATGTTATTTTGTTTTAGTACTATGTTTTAATTTCCAAATAACGGTCTTGTATAGCGTGTTCCGATGTCGTTGACATCGGAATTGGTAGTCAAAGTTCCAGGAATGTCTCACACATTTGGCAGCCCATATCAACACTCTTCCACAAACTGATATGTAATTAATATGCTTACTGTGCTATTTTTATCCTGGTGGAATCAAAATCTGACATTTTCAAATGGACGCATTTTCATGTCCCGTTGATATACATTTGAATTTTTTTGAAATGGTATGCCGAAGTAAGTTCAAGTATGTTCATGTTGAGAATATGTTTCTTGAACGAAACGAAACATTGCTTACAGTCCCAATAGGCATAATATATTTTTTATTCGTTTCGTTAAAGAATAATGTTTCAACTGAACCCGATTTCGGCATTCCCGGCTTTCATCGCTTTCCGGTCAACTAAAATGTAGGCCAACGAAATTTGAAAACAGGTCCATTTCTTTTGTGACAATTTGAATTTATGAGAGAAAAGACATCAGAGTAAGTAAAGTCTGACTAAACATTATGACTTTACTTTGTAGAAAAGCGTCGTTATTTTAGTTGCCAGTAATGTGAAATAGTCCTGAAAATTTGAATTTCGTAACGATGTTAGTCGACATCAAAACACGCTACACAGCGCCGTTAGTTAGGATGTAAGACCTTGACGCCCGCAACATAAATATCAGCGTCGAGGTCTTACATGTAGGACTAGCCGAGCCCTAGACTCGAATGCACGCTGACGGATGTGAGATGGCAGTGATACGTAACGATGAGCGCTTTTGGACCACTCGAGGCTCCGAAGACTGAAGGTAAATTTCGACAACTGCAGTTTCGGACCTTCGCTATGTGGATATGTTAGAGATATCAGTGCATAAATCATATACGTAAAAACAGTCATGATCGTCTTCGAGGCGGATAGATTATGTATATATTATATTACTACTGACATGATTTGTTGGCTTCAGAAAAATATGAGTGACATCGTTATGAAACTTTGACATATATTTGAACATGGAGAAAGGTTCACGCTTTAACGCGCGCCCTTAATTTGAAATGGTCAGCAGAAAGTTATAGTAGCAGACGACGTGACAGTAGTACCTGCAAAGTTCAGTTAAGTAGGAGCAGTTAGGTAGCGTGAAACCTTCCAATTTATCATACTAGTGGGACTTAGGAAGAATAGTTTAAATTGTTAAGTGGTAGGATTACACAAAATATACGTTTGCTGTGTTTTATAGAAATGAAAAATGGCAGCAATAATGGCATGATCTTGTTTGCGGTGGTTGGAGGGGGTATGTTTTTTCTAAACTTAAAAACGACACACAACAATAAGGTTCACAATTCAGATATTTAAATATTGTACATAGTTAACTGATACCAGTGTATCAAGGTTATAGTTTTATATAGTTGACTAATTGATGAATTAATGCACCTATTTTATTCGTGATAATACCATAGCTTGCATTGTGGTACGCAAAAGGGCCCCTGATGGCGACCTTAGTAAATGAGAAAGGGTCATTTTACATGCTATAAAAAACGTACGCCTTTGTAAAATTACTTCATTTCGATAAACATCTGCGATGGCATATCAGCAAGAGTTATCTTCACGTCGTCGCATACCATAGATGTAAGACATGCACAGGAACCAGGCTAGATGTTAATGTTTGGCATCAATTATTGAATAACTGATAGAATAAGGTAAGAATTGCTATCAAACCTCCTCTCTATAGGGCTTAAGCGGATGTCTGTGTGGGAGGGAAGGAGGTGAGAAGAATTTGCAACTAATATTGTGTGCTTTCGAATGAATAAGATAATAACATTCACACTTTCATATGCACACCTTTACACTTGTAATACTTTTTTAAACTTGTTTACCTGTTCATGGCTTTTTTTGCCAGTAACCAGACCAGTGGTTTTATATATACAAAAGTCACGTAAAAACTGTCTATTCGGAATAGTGTCTCCTGAAGTATCAAGGGAGTGAAACGAAACCGCAAGAGACATAAGGTGAAGACGAAGACGACATTTATGCCCTGATTATGCGTGCTTATAATAATTGTATATGTCAAACTATATTTCATGGTTTTCGTGTGTTTGTATTATGATAGTTAGTTTTGATGTCATCTGTTATGGTTTCTCTTTTTGCTTTAGTCTCTGTTCCATATTGTGTAGCGTTCTTGTCATCTTTTCTCACAGTACCAATAATCACTGTGAATCTTTAGGCCCTCAATTCTGTATTAGCTAAAGTTTTTGAACATTCAATTATTATTATTATTATTATTATTATTATTATTATTATTATTATTATTCATTTAGGATAAAACCAAAGCTCGATTTTCATCAGTTCATTTTCAAGAAATGTTTTATTATCGTCATTTTAATTATTCCCCAGAACAACCACAATTGGCAAACAGTTAGTTTATGCGTCAATTAAAAAAAGCTATCTCTCACAGAAATATTTTCAGCAAAAGAAAATATCCATAGACTTAAATAAAAGCGCATTGAAATCTTGATTATGCACATCTGTTATTCTGTACACATTTGATGTACCTCCCCCTACACCTTTACAAGTGGAGTTTTAACATTAATGGATATGATAGAAATATGTGGACGACCACAAAAGCTCCACATGTAAGTAAGCCATCCTTGTGATGACGGTACTCAGGGTATATGATCTTTAATGGCGGATGGGGCTTTTGATAACTATATTATGAGTTGCCCGCTGTCAGACACAGTTTTATGAGACAAATCAGCAACTGAGTGATTGCGATGATGTGTCTGTATAATTGCCTCAGTGACACCCTGTGAAATATTTTCTCACATTCACATATCGGTTCAATATTATCGTTGATTTTATTTGCTCCAACGTTAATTATCTTTATAATATAATATAATATAATATAATATAATATAATATAATATAATATAATATAATATAATGTAATATAATTTAATCTGCACAGTTCATGAAATAGTTAAATGGAACCCAAACGAATATATAGAAATTGGAAAGTAGATATTCAAAATGGTCTTTCAATTTTGATCAAACCCAGAATGTGGGGCTAAGAAGTATGGATAATTGGAGCATTCTCTGCTTTTTAAAGAAAACAACATCAACAAAACTGGACTTATTTTATGCATTTTAAACTATACTAAGAAGTACTTTCGGTCATATGGCGGCGGAGGAAGAATAAGTGCCAATCAGAACGCCGTCGACCTTTTCTTTTGCGACCCAAACACATCAAATTTACAAGTACATTTCAGGTTTTATTTCAACGGCAAAGGCTAAGTAATATTCTGTTTGGGGTGGGAGTTGGTATAAAACAATTGAGAAAGGTGTGTGAACTTCGATGTAGTGCCAGTGCAGATTGTAGTTTTGAAATGTTGTCAACCGTTAAGCAATAGTATATGTGATATTACAACCTTACAATCAGCGCCAAAATAAAATCTGTCTAGGCTCGCACAGTTTCTAGGTGAACCTTAATGAACGGCTGTTTGATTAATGAGTTGAGGATGAGGTTGTTTAGCTTGTCAATCATATAGATGATTCCCCGTCGTCCATCTCGGTCCGTGTACATATTAATCAAGCGGGAGGGAGAGATATTTATGTGGGGGGCATGCTGGAATTATAGATATGTCGATAGCTTGACACAGGATCCAGAAGATAAGCGTTTATCATTACTGTCATAACTCTATCTGATATGTTGCACCGAAAGCACATCTGAACTTTACTAGCATGTACCATGCATCAAAATAGTTTACATACACACCACCCCAATTCCTTTATATTTCCGAATGTTGTCTGAAATTCTGATGACCACTCGTGTTGCATTCTTGCGTGATAAATTGCCAAGGTAAATTAATAGAGCAGTCACAAAAATAGACTAATCAATGTGAGGACCCCAAGTTGCTATTGAAAATGCTTTGTGACCTTTTCTACGAGAAGCAATACACCACGTCATTCAAAATAGTATTTCAACAGGCAAATAGTGTCTGCTGATCATAACAAGTGTTTAGTTATTAGAAGTTCCTTTATGTTGATTGTATGATTTTCTGAGGTCAATAAACGTACGACTTTAAAGCAAACCAATTGCAAAGTACTGTTTTCAAACTAGTTAGCAATCAAATCAACCGGTAATAAATATATCTGTAATCAATTCAACCTTTCCCAGAATATATACTTTATACATTTCATGCACCTTTAAACGACTTTCAATGTTGCACGAACCAACAAATAAGGCACAGCATGGCCACAAAAGTAATACTGATTAAATTATAAAGGATTTCCTTTCTTGATGAGGAGGGTTCATAACAAAAGAAGAATTGCCATAAGAAATCAAATATAAAACAGTTGCATCTATTACAATAAAATGTAGAACGATTGCCCACCTCCCAGGCAAAACAGTTTTAAAAATCGTCGCTTACAAAGAGATTTGGTAATAATTATCATAAAAATAATATATTTTAAAGAATTTTTTATATTTGAAGTAAAATTAATGTAGAAAGCATTTTTGAATTACAAGCGGAGTTAGAGTCATACTCAGACAAAGAGTGTAAGAAATTATGTATTACAAGCCCTTTGCTCTTACTGTAGTGTACGGCGGAATATACTGAACGCAACTAGTTTCACAGCTTTCAGTAAATCGCCATGAAACTTTACACATGCTATTGCCATCATTTAAAGATGTACGTATCGACAAGTCATTTTACTCGGGCAATCTTTGGTATAATTATTGTTAGTTTTTGTTCTTGTAATTGCATGCATTGTATGACAAAATGTCGTTAGCTCAACTAGTCCAACATTTTGTGAGCCTCCAAAACATTATGGTCACCACCTGAAGATGCGCTTATCAACAAATCGCTTCTTTTCTTTCTTTTTTTTTTTTGGAAGGGGAGATAGAATTATTGTTCTTTTTGTCTTGTAGCAGAATGTTGTGTATGACAGAATTTCGGGAACACAACTAGTCTCAGATTTTAATGAATTGCTGTGAAACTTTGAAAATTTTATGGTCATCGAAAGAAGATACGCGTACCAAAACTAGCTACAGCAATCGTTTTCAAGGAATTGCTGCATTTTTCTTTCAGCTGCATGCAGTGTACGACAGACTTTTGTGAATAGACTAGTCTCACAAACTTTTAATGAATCAACATGAAAGAAGGGTAATAGTATTACCGTCACTAAAAAAGTGTATATGGACAAATCAATTTGCTCTTACGATTCTTGTTAGAGTTATTGCCCATTTTTTTAAACTTGCTTTTATGACAGAATCTTGTCAGTACAGCTAATCTGACAGTTCTCATAGGATCGCCATGAAACTTTGCGTATGTTATGGTTATCATTTAATGAATTCTTGTTTCAGTTATTGCCATTTTCACTTAAACCTGAAGCTGTTTTCGATGGTTCATTGTGAAATTTTGTACATATTATATGTGTGTGTGTGTATGTGTGTGTGTGTGAGAGAGAGAGAGAGAGAGAGAGAGAGCTTCTGGTATTTTTGTTCGAGTTGTCGATCTCTTTGGAATGGAGCTTGATAAAGTGTATGCCTGAATATTGTTAACCCAACTAGTATTACAGCTTTCACTAAACCGCCAAAATATTCAGGACATTTTATGGTCATCGTCTAAAAGAGATGTGAATTTCACCGTGCTTTCTCAACGTATCTCGTTGTTGTTGTCATATTATCTTGGAGCCGGATGCAGTGTAAGGCAGAACCGTGTGAACACAACATGTCTTACAGTTTTGTATGAATTTTCATCAGCAGAACATTAAATATTGGCAAATCTTTGTGTTCCCTTGCTTTTGTAAAAGTTATTGCCGTTTTTTACTTACACATGGACCCTTTGTGGCAGAATTTTGTAAGAGTTATTGCCCTTTATGTCTTAAAGATGAAGGCTATAGACGACCGAGATTTGTGAATGCAACTACTCTTGGACTTTTTAAAAAATGTTGTGAAGCTTAAATACATAGTATGGTCATAATCCGAAAATACGAATGCTGACCAATCATCGTACTCACACAATTTTCAGAAGAGTTGTGCCATTGTACTTTAGAATAAGCTCGTCTCCGTTATATGGTACGGGTCGGAGGCGCGAGAGGTGGAAGTATACTTACGTGAGCACTCACCTTTCCTCTATCTACTATTGAAATATAATCGGTTGACATTCAAATTTTAATTTATATCATTTTGCAATTTCACATGCCATTATTTCAGATAGAAATTCGTACTTACAGATGTTCAGTATATAGAATCATATTTCATAGTTTAGATTATGACACCATAAAAATGCTCCTTTTGCGCCACTGCAGTAAGAACTAAACGTGTAAATTTTTTGATCAAAGAATTTTGCAGAATAACTTTTGTTTCAGGGTAAGTTACTTGACCAGTCTTTGTCAATGACTTACACTCTGGGTAGTAAAAGTACAAATAGATTGAGGTGTCTAAGGGTCGAAGATCACGGTAATAGTAAGTATGATAAGAAAAAAATGCTTTTGCAGATAAAATTTAGTTCAAGAGCGCGTACCGTTGGTCAATAATATACATGTCATGCTAGTACCATTTACAGAACTGTTAAAAAGATGGAGTGGGTTTTCAATGTGCCGGTGAAGAGTTAGACACTGACCTGTTAAAGAGTTGGACACGGTCCTGTTCAAGATTTGGACATGTTACAATTGAACTGTTGAACACGGTCCCGTTGAACTGTTGGACACAGTCCCATTTAACAGTCCTGTTCAAGATTTGGACATGTTACAATTGAACTGTTGGACACGGTCCCGTTGAACTGTTGGACACAGTCCCATTTAACAGTTGGACACTGTCCTGTTGGAGAGTTAGGCATGGTCCTGTTGGAGAGTTGGGCATGGCCCTGTTGGAGAGTTGGGCATGGTCCTGTTGGAGAGTTGGGCATGGTCCTATTGGAGAGCTGGGCATGGTCGATGAAGAAATAACTGTTAGACAATAAGGAATGTGCTGCATGTACACTATTTCATATTCCATTATAATTTAGTTGACTTGGTATTACGGTACAGAAAAATGTGTGTTCCTATCTGTTTTATAGGCACACTTAACAAAACAAATGGTGGACTGAATTAAATTGTCTGCCTGCAAAGACACGTCATACAAGTTGCAAACAAAACAAAATAACATATACTCCTGACATATGTCTGGCATTACATCCGACATGTTCATCATTTTAAAAAATGTAATTTCTGAATCAAGTATTACCCTAGCATGAAATCAATAGGTCGGAAATCAGGCAATTCATTCATAGTGACAAGATAGCAAGGGCCTTGAACAACCCTGTTTGACATTGTATAAGCAGTTGGGAACGTTGTAATCACTGGATAATTTGCAAAATTATCTCCGATTACCTGTATCTTAACCGCAAAAAATACACATTGAAAGCATGCAAGAGATTTCGATAAAAAGCCATGTAACTTTGTAGATAATTCACATTAGATTAATAGTTCTCTATTTGCAGACTGCCGTCCGCCATCTTTAATGTCAAGATTTTAACGATTCAAAAGACAAATTAAGACCTTTGCACAGAATGCTTGAATTCTGACAACATGATAACATGGTAAGCTAACCGTGGCGAGATTAAGAAAATTAACTTTTTTTACGGGAAATGAAAACAAAAGAATGACTTAGCTACAAACATGTGGTCAAACATTACTATTGGTCAATAGAATGGCCAGCTAACCTGAAAGTCACTCATGCTAAGCTGATTTATTACCTTAATGTTCGTTCTTGATAATATTGAGCACTGTGTATGTGCAGCACAGCAACTGCAATCAGCGCTTCCAGATTTTCATACAGATAGATGGAAAATGGCTCATCTTTCAATTAGCACTTGTAACAATGTTTGTTCTAAAAAAAAAAGCTTACTCTCCACTTTTAATGGTATATATATATATATATATATATATATATATATATATATATATATATATATATATATATATATATATATATATATATATATATATTTGTATTTATCCGTGTATGGGTTTGTTAGATTTTACTGATTATTTGTCTATTGTGGAGAGTCGATGTTGGAAACATTTTTCTCAACCCAGATCAAACAGTCAATTTCTAGGAGCAGATGTCATAATTCGCAAGACTTTATGCTAGCATGGATTAGTTACGTAAAATAGATCCTCTCTAATTTCTTAACATTGGGAATTCTCTGGATATGTTAGGTATACGTGCTTAGTAATTTGAGATAGGAATAATTGCTTGTATTAGGTGTTTGGATCGTTTTTTGTATTGCATGACATGAAGTACTAATATTTGGCTCGAAAAGGCTTACTAATAAATCACTCAAATGTGAAAAAGAGAAGAAAATGAGCAAGTGTGAAATTAGAGTTTCGCGATGTGCGGTCGTTAGGTGATTTTAGGCCAAAAATACTGTAGATTTTACGCGTTTGAGAACCTTTCTGCTGACACCAAATTTTATTTTGCGGCCCATGGAAATAGATGAATAAACGGACTATAAAGCCACGCCTACGCTGGTGTTCGATTAATTCGGTATGAGACGCCGTGCGCGTTACTGTGGGTTTAGCGCCGTTTTTCAGCATTGGCTGTATATGGCGGCCAGTATAACTCTTAGAGGAAGAAACCGGAAAGGCCCCTGTAAGAGCTACCAGCCCACAGGAAGCTACTGACATGCTCTTTCCCAAAACCACATTGGCCGGGCATGAGATTCGAACCCACTCGGACAGACCCCTCCCCATGCCTGTATCTATCTATATAACTGTCTATCTATCTATCTATCTATCTATCTATCTATCTATCTATATATATATATATATATATATATATATATATATATATATATATATATATATATATATATATATATATATATATATATATATATATATAATTTTGCATTACTTCTCACAAGATCATAGAACAACCGTTTACAAATCAACACATGTACTTAATTAATCGGCTTTAGCTCTCAGTCAGTATGTGAAATCTGTAAGTTGTTTTCAAGTCCGTCTCTTATGCGGGAGGTCGCGGGTACGAACCCCAGACGAGTCATACCAAAGACCTATAAAACAAATGGTACTAACAGCTGCCTCCCTAGGCGCTCAGCATGAAGAGGTTAGTGTTAGGACTGGTCGGCCTGGTGTCAGGATAATGTGACTGGGTGGGACATCATGCTACATGTCTGCGGCATGATGCTCCAGTGCTAGATATCACAATAAACTGCCACACTGCATACATCCTAGCGATATGACTTAAAAATTGTTAAAGTTACTTTCAAAATCCAAATCACACCCACACGTAGTGAAAAATGAAAATAAAAATATGTGGTAGAGATGGGCTTGCTTATTGCGCAAAGTACAACAGAAGCAAACATATTTAATTTGACTGCTTATTTGTTTATGTGGAATCCTGTGAGATGAGCGTTTGGTGATTTGAATGAATTGTGACATTTGTCCCATACGATAAAGATCAATGAAAAATATCCTCATGATTTATGTTACATTCTGCAAAACATCCTGTACAAATTCATTTTTAACTACTGGATAGATTTGACTGTTTCTGTGAACCCTTGCTTAGTTCTGTAACATCTAATATGCCCAATTTAAAGTGACAGGCTTGATTCGTATTAGATTGGTCTTATTAGGACCAATATCTGTGGCCAGTCAGCAGAGAAGATCTGGTACGGTGGTGTAGATGTGGGATGACAGTGAGAACGGTGTAACGACGTTTTAAGTCTACCTCAAAACGTAAATCCACAGATTTTCTATCAAAGTTGGGGAGTGGGTGATTCTATGCCAATATCATGCAGGTAATTGCATTAGATTACCGGTCTGGAAAACAACATGACGAACAAACAAGCGCGAAAAAGACAACCTCATTTGTAAGTGCAGACATGCTGGGTATTTGTTTTCTCCAGCATTGATATCGTGTCTGTAATGATCGTCATTACGTGCGAAATTAGAACTGCCGATCTGCGATCTGCATAGGTAGTCTACAGGTTATTATCAAAATGTACAGAAGGAGCAAGCTGGTCTGTTGTACAAAATATGATTAAGACAACATTCTGTAATATGGCTGCTTGCTCCTAGAAAGTCACTGGGGGCAGAAATAGGAAATTATTGGTTCCTTGAAACTATCAGCCAATGCAGTACAGCTAGACGACTAGCGAAACACTTGGTCCCAAGGTTTTGATCTCTCAAATCAAATGTATATATACTATCTGATTCCAACCGTTTTCACTTCGGACGTCGAATAAACATGAGTAAGGATTAGCTGATTGGTGATAATACGGCTTCGATAGGCTTGGTCTCTCTAATGGAATCGATTTAAACGATAGTCGTGTAAACTGAAACGATAGTAGCGCAAACCAATACTCGTGCAAACCTAGGTCTGATAAACGAAACTGAACTTAAGCTACACAGACACGATATAAAGCGTAGCTGCAACGATTCTAACATGAAACACCCATTTCATTCATTAAAACGGGAGGAAATTTCTCTAGCCTATTGTCAAAACATTGGGAGAATTTTTATTTGCGATTACAATTGATTGTTCTTGCTAACGATGCCTAATAGGAAGTTCTGATATATCGGCGGGTCTAGGTATGTGAGAGATATCGTAATATTTCCACAATAAGCAAGACAACGTGCAGGTTTCATCGATTCAGGGCAAAAGCTATCTTGTATGCTAACATTTTTTAAGCAGGTAATGACTGCAGTGGCACGTATTGGATCAAAGCGATTACTGCTGAAAATGTGTGTGTGTGTGTGTGTATGTATATATATATATATATATATATATATATATATATATATATATATATATATATATATATATATATATATATATATATGATATTGCGAGTTGCATATATTCAGGTGTCTTAATATTCAGATTTAGAATAATGCACAAACGTTCTCTCTCTCTCTCTCTCTCTCTCTCTCTCTCTCTCAACAAATATGCATAAACACAATTGCTCATGCGATGTGTATCTCTTTTTTCAAAGTTATGAACAATACAAAGAATGTTTTAAAATACGAGAAAAGTTTCGCACTGAATTTGTGGTCGAAAATAATTTCTACTGCTTTCTTGAAAACATAGACCACCTGGCAAGCTGAAAGTTCATCAGACTCATTTCTCATCATAATGCTATTATTGTTCTGCAAAATCGTTAGACTGATCCGTCAACATAATGTAAGCAGAAACAATTGACGAACAATCACTGTCTTTACATATCTTTTAACGAACCAGTCTGCTGGTGCATCTGCGTGTGGTCCATTATCTCGATGATACGAATTCCAGAAATGTCTATGTCACACCCCAGGTAAGTGGTAAGACAAATATCTGATGAGTTTTTTTCTTAAAAATAAAGCATACATAATTATTTAACATTATTTGTTTTGTTTGCCTGCTCACATGACATAAAGACCTTAAAGTTGTTCAAATGATGCTAATCTAGTATCAAATATGATCAACGTTACTACCAATAAGCAACAAAAGTACAACAACGTCTTCATTAACACTGTCCAACCCGTCTCAGTACGTGTGCTTGTGCGCGCCTGCACTTGCACGTGCGTTTCTTAATACCACATCTTTCGAAAGACTTCTCCTAATACCACATCTTTCGAAAGACTTCTCCAAAAACATCTTCTCTACCTACTCCAAACACGACGCTCTTTAGATTTTACCTAGATCTGCTTTCTTGTTTTAAGACCTACCTTTCTAATTTTTGTCAGTAACACATGTCCTCCATCAAAAATAGCAGTCATCACTGCGGAAAAATACGCACACAGTCACACACACACACACACACACTGGACAATTGATCAGAAGAATGTGACTGACGCTGACAGAAAGATTGATTGCATCATGACTTTTTAGTATCGTCCTCCAATCTGTCCTTGAGTATATTTGGCGTGCTCGCTAGCTCAGTGCTTGAAGCGCTTTCAATTGGGGCGTCTTAATTACGTTCATTGTATTGAAACATGCTAAAAGGTAAATAATCTATATTTCAATTTGTCAAATTCTGCATTTCATTTCCAGTGCATTAATATTCGTATAAAAGTAGAATATATTCAATGAATAGAGACAATGCTACTCGTATAAATGTATAATCTATTCAATTATACCACCTTTGAGTTAGGTGTAAAAAAAGGCATAAGTGTGGCATTACTTCTCCGTCTGCACTTCTGTATCTTACTGGAAAACTGGCGGTACACATTTATTTCTGATCTGTTGGTCTATCCATCAGTGCGTCCATGTCTTTACAAACACTCCAGGATGTATTTATCTCCTGGTTAAAATTGGTTAGCCATTCGAGTAATCTCGTATTTGTTTCGATGGGATATGTGAATGGGTGGGACATCATGCTACTTCTACCGCTTTCTCTGTGTGTGATTAGGATTTTTAACGTAGCTTTTAAAATTTTTCAGTCTTGTGTGATAGTTTATAGTGATATCTAGCACTGGGGCATCATCCAACAGACATGTAGCATGATGTCCCACTAGTTACATTATCCTGACACCAGGCCTACCAGTCCTAACACTAATCTCTTCATGCTGAGCGCCTAGCGAGGCGGCTGATAAGTCTTTGGCATGACTCGGGCGGGTTTCGTACCCACGACCCGAGGCGGACGCTCTAACCATCAGGCCACCAGAGCGGTGTGAGATATTGGATCTTGTCATTTATAGACCTTTTACTTCATAATACGGACTATTATTTATTAAAAATAGCCTATCAAACTATTGAAGACCTCCAGAATATATATATATATATATATATATATATATATATATATATATATATATATATATATCGAAGATATCTACTTATTTCCTGAGTAGAGATACTTAAATTATGCTCATCGCGGACTTTTTTCTCTCACTCGGGATGAGTGATTGTCCATAACTGATCTTACCAATGAGTAACTTCTACCGCTTTTTTTGGTCAATGCGGGTTGTCGCACTTGCATTCTGAAATGTATAGATATTTTGAAATTGGTGTCGTTCATGTTGTGATTTCTGAGTGTTCTGTCATGACTTAACGTTAGAAAATACTTACATTTTTAGATTATGCAAAACTTGTTGTTTTTCGCTCTTTCTAGTTGCGTAGTTTAAAACCCTCGCGTCGTAACACTATCGTGACTTCTGTTAGCTAATGACTGAAGCCGAACTTGTGCTAGAGCAATTGCAGAGCGAGTGTGACAGTTGAAACTATTCCACATTTTGATTTAAGTTTTTACTGATTTGACTGAAGAATCAAATGACTGAACAAAACTGCTTTGAAACTTTTAACCAAATTGGAACTTCCTTAATAACAGTTCATAAATCCAATTTATTTAGCCTCCATTGAGTAAGTTCTTATAAATGTATCCCCGACGCCTAAGATTATTGTGAGGTGGAGGACGCCAAAACAACCGAAGGAAACCACAGCTTCTAGCTATCATTTACCCTTGCACGTGTCGAATCAGTGATTGAACCCGGGTCTACAGAGGCCTAATGCAAGTTGTGTGTGCTTCCCCAACTTTAAAAAGTAACCTTCAAAGAAACACAAAAACGAAACAAAGCAGCTAGAAACTATGAGTTCGCCAGCACCGACCCTAGCTACGACGTCGTAGCCTCAACTTGATTTGTTGTGGTTGAGGCTACGAACTGATCCCATATCATGTAATGGAGCAAAAAAAAATCATCACTAAAGTGAGAAAAACATACAATGTAGAAATCAACTACATAAGTATAATCATGTTGTGAAAGAAGTTTGGCTATTTTGAATTTATTAAGCCCTTTCACGATAAAATAAATTGGCATGGTTATTCTAACCGTATCCTGTCCGCCATGACAGATAACGCGATACTCTCGCCGTGACCCCTTTTCTACGTAAGGCTTGCCAGACCATATTTTGGATATTCTATGCTATATTATTATCAATCAAGTGCGAATAATTGCTTCTTGGTGGAATTTCAAATTTGCAGATAAACCGTGTTTACTTTTAATGCGCAGAATTTCTGACCCAAACGGTTACTACGATTTGTTTACATTTCCAAATAAGGCGTCAATGTCCTTATATGGCACACAAACAAACGAGGATGAGAACGGAAGTAATCATTATTTGAAATAATATGGCGGACGATCTAAACGAAAATATCGGCTAAAAAAGGTAAACGAGATTTTGCAACTATTTCTACAATGATTTTCGATACTTCCGGTATTAAATAAGAGGACTACTCAATTTATTGGATTGTATGCAAGGAATATGTTTAAAGTGTTATTATTAGGCTAAAAGAGCGCCGGGTGTGAATCACACCCGGCTTGCTCCATTAACACGTATATGCTCATGTTAGTACCCTGTCCACGAGGTACGAGTAAGGTTACTAATATTAGTACTACTCCGACCCCTGCCCGTGGACGGGGGTTGGACGCATGATATTGTTATACGGCTATTATCACACTGTCTATAATGGCTGTCCCAGTTACGTAACTTAGTAAACCTTGAATGTCTTTATACTAATAATGGCCAATCTGAAACATAACATGGCCCTGTTAAAAGAGTATCAGATTTCCTTAATAATCCAATTCCGCATCATTCATCTGACTCGTTTCCTTTACGATTAGGGCACCTGGCAGCTATGACGATCTTTTTGCCTGCAGCATAAGGTCGGGGTAGGGAGATAAATGAAATCGTCAGTATTAGCCCCCACCCACCCACCCCCACCCCACCCCCGAATCCTTGAAATTTATTGTTTTATTTTCTTCAAATTCATTCACTAAGTTTTCAGATATTTATCTTGAAAAGACTTCGTTCGTTTGGGCTACTCCCTCATTTACTAGAAACAAATCTAAGGATTTCAAGAAAGCTTAATTCAATGATAATGTTGTATTATGCTATTACTTTGAAGCTGCTGTTTTGCGTTGGGCTTTCACTGCGGGACGCCACGTGTGTAGATGAGAACAGACGCATAACAGTGTGAACTCAAAAAAAGATAAAGCCATGATTAAATCTAACGCTAGCATCTATAAATTTATTCTCTCCAAAACAATGAAGACATTAGTAAAGCTATAGTATTTCACAGTTTCTCTACAGACGGACATACTCATTAACAATGAGATGGACGTTTTGAAAACATCAATACATACATTTTTATTTACTTACTTTCATTTACACCTTTAGATCTGGACATTTAGCTATTAACTTAAAAATATATCAAGCAATTAAACAAAAATAACTCGGCAACATAAGAAATTTTGATATTTTGAAATTCCAGTGCTACATTAATACCTTCGAAATATCCTTGTGACAAAAGACTTTACCATATTATGGCATACGTGGTTATGTTCGTAACTTATCCTCCACAGCGGCATCAAAATAGTGATTTACGCATGAACGCAAACGCTCCGAAAAACAAACATTAATTTGGTAATGATGTTGACAGCCTTGCTCACCTGATATATTGAGGAAGCGTTACAGTAGTAGTTGTAGTTGTTGCGACGGTAACAGTGGCAACAGCAGAACTTGTTACAGCTGCATTAGCACCGCAGCAGAGGTAACAGTTGCAGTACTCATAGTGCCGGAGTAGTAGCAGAAGGTATAGCAACAACAATTTAATCAGTAACATTAAATTTACGTATCAGCAGCAGTGCCATTAGTGTTCACATTTGTATGTTTGTGGGGTTTTGAAAAAATATTTTTAACGTAGCTTTAACATATCGCTACGATCTCTGCAGTGTGGCGCTTTATAGTGATGTCAAGCACTGGTGCATCATGACGCAGTCATGTAGCCCACCGAGTCACATTATCCTGTCACCAAGCCGACCAGTCCTAACACTAACCTCTTAATGCTGAGTGCCAAACGAGGCAGCTGCTGGCACCATTTTTATAAGTCTTTGGTATGACTTGGACGGGGTTCGAACCCGCGACCTCACGCATCCAAGGCGGACGCTCTTCCCACTTAGACCACCTGAGCGGTCTATATTAGTGGTAGCAAAATCAGTAGTATCAGTAGTATTAAGTGTGGTGATTGTTAGTATGGAAAGGAATACTAAAGGGTTGACAAAAAACTTTCGAAGTTCTTCATAACGAGCATTTGATTTCTACCTGTTACGTGGTGTTACATTTTAAACACAAGGTTACAATGTTAAACGTTACGCTCATGATTAACCTATCATGAAAAGGAAATTTTTACTTTCTATTCTAACAAATAATAGTATATTTTATATTGCCAATAGATTGTCGAAGAAAACAATTTAACATCATCCTACTTTAAAAGAATAATTCACCCTAGAAGTCAAGTTCACGTATTTGTGTCATAATTTATCTTTGTATGCGAAGGTTGTTCGGTGTTATGACAGATACTGGTAGTAAAACACATGGCAACATATTGCAAACTGTATGTTTAATAAAACAGCGTTAATTTCCTCCCATGACAATACCGTTTATTGGAATTTCGTTGATGCTAAATATGCGTACGACGCATGCCTGAAGACTACTCCAGTATTAAAAGATGTGATTGCGACAAGTTAAACCCTTAGAGACATGTCAGAAATTTAGCTTAAATATTAATATTTCCTGGTATCTAATGCTTTGTCAATAATGACCTTGATCTATAGGTATATTCTGGTATGACACTAGGTGATGTTACCTGCTATAAGTGCTGAAGTTATTTTTTTTTTTTCTTCTTTCTTTAATATTCTGAATGATAAAATTGTTGGTCATCGTCATAATTATTTTCTAATGTTGAAACTTAAGACTTATATGAAGACGATAACTTTGACAATGTCGTCGACTACAACAAGAACATAGGTAAAGTATGATAAGAATTTATATCTGCATTAATTCTGCTGCTGTTGTCATCTTAATATATGACCATCTCCATAGACTAGCAGTGTCAGAGCTTCCTTGACGTTAAAATATGCCTATCATATATTACTTAGAAGCATTATCTCAAGGTTACAGAAAAATGTGACTATTCATGCTTTAAAAGCACTTTATGTAGGTATTAAGTGTAGATATTTCCTGATTTTTTTACGTCTGGACGGCATAACCTACGCTTCGGTGAGCATCTTTCGCTCAGAAAGGATGTAAATTAACGTTCTTCTGTTGAATCTATTAAATGACGTACAAGATGAAAGAAAATATTATTCTTCGACGATGTAATAGTGGAGGCGATGATTGTAGTGTGATTATAATGGTATTGTTATTATTACTGACGATTCAAGACGAGACGAGACGAGACAAGACGAGACAAATTCTTTATTACATTCAGGTTACAATGTGCAACAATGTGAACTATAATATTATTATCTCACTTTGCATGCGTATACATCAGCCATGGACGGTAGAAGACAAAAAATTGACAACAGTAATTGCAATTTAACTCAGATGACAGCATTATTACACTGCAGTTATAAGATCAAGTTGAAACTTAATTACATAGATATTGATATATTTCGAAAGATAAGTTATAATTACTAATTACCGAACACAAATTAATCTCTAATCAACGCATTACTTTACAATGATGAACCTCTGGTACTTTTCTCTTCCTTAAATAAACAACCCCATACACAGAAAATAACAAGGCTTTTAAAGTGTTGATGTAAAGCAATTTGATATATCAATACTATTGATACATCAAACTGTGATCCGCCCATGGCGCAATAATGCGCTTATATAAACAGTCTTGAAACTGTGCTGTTCATGTCTATAAATCAATGATGAATGTCCACTAATTAATCATTAGTGACACATGACAGTAACGATAAAAAGTATTAATAATCCCAGTTTTCTAAATGAATTTAATATGGTACACAATTTCATCGTAATCCTTTCTGCTTTCCGTTCCCCTCTCCCCTAATCTCGCAAAAGGTACAAAATACGTAGAAATCTGGAGTGAGAGAGAAAAAGAATTTGGGCTGGATGAAAACCTTGAGACAGAACTGCACCAAGTATTCCACAAGAATAAGAGAGATTTTATGATCGGCAGTAATGTTAATTAAATCAGAACAAAGAATCAGATCAGTTATGAATATATTACATATTTTAATTACGTCTTGTTGGTTAGTCAATTTCCTTTTTTCTACACAACACTTATTCCATGCGCCTGTACGTGAATTGCTGAGCGTTCAGTGTTCGCAGTACTCTACTTTCTTCTTAAAACTATCTTTCTTATATAAATCTTAAGTGTGTCTTATATTGATTTAATCAATGTGAGTAAAATAGAGGCTCAAACAAGAAAACAATCACGTTATCAATATGCAAATGTGTTTGTGAATAGCCTTTAAAGGCACAGTACTACATTTTGTAGCGGCCACACTCAGCAGGGATGTGATTTCATTCATTCACTCATTCAATATACACTTGCCTGTAGCCAGTTTCAGTTTTAACTCTGTTCAAAGGGCAACTATGTGTATTTCTATATGATATCAATAAAATATGTGCATAGTATGTAGGCTGTATCAATGATATACTACCACTCGTTTTATACATTTATACATCTCGTTGTAGATTATATATTGTTGTTGTTGTTATAGGGTTTAACCCCATTTCAGCACAAGATAGGCTATACATGGCGGCCAGTATTATAGGTGGAGGAAGAAACCGGTGAAAACCCGGAAAAAACCACCGACCCACGAGAAGCTTCCGGCAAGTTTTCTCACATACCCACATTGGCTGAGCCCGAGAATCGAACCCGCGCAGACCGAGGTGAGATGGCAGTGATCGCTTTAGATATATATACAGAGAGAGAGGGAGAGAGAGACAGAGAGAGACAGAGAGTCTACATCGTCTCTTTTCTGTAGGTTTGTAATAAATTATCTAGACTAGATACGAACATCCACGCAAGATGTTAATATCCTCACAAGAGAGTAGTTTATTGAGTTTTTCTGATTCGGGCAGTGCAGATTTTACATGAGTGGGATACCATGGCAATGTGTTAATTAGCATTGTCATTTTTTGTCCTTTCAGTCCGATATTAACCAATAGAAATACCGCCATCTTCAAGATATTGCAATTCTTCTTACACCACAGCAAGCATCGAACGGAAGTTCTTCCCTTCAGCTTGCCTCGCTATTGCACGCTCATGGATATAGTGAACACTAAACTTTAATCCCAAATCACATACACATGTAGTGTTTCCGTTACCCTCATTTGTGCATCAGAGACTCACAAAGCTTTAATTTGACACCCAGTTCTGACACTAAGTAAGGATTGTCTTTTTCTCAATCGGTCCCCCAGTTCTGACACCAGGGAGATTTAAACAAAAAGAAATTCTTAATCGTACATCCCTAGGTAAAGCATTGTGCATGTTGAATTAAGATTATCATCGCTTTAAATAAGTTTCACACACGTCCTAATTTAATTGCCTCTGACTCTAGTTATTTGAAGGTAACGATATATCAGATTCTAGGCAAATAATCTCCCTCTTGCCAGGTAGACGGTTTTTACAAATCAGTAATAAAACAGACAATATATGTCCGCATCGATTGCAACTCTTGTTTAGAAACTTACACATTTTGAAAATATAAATTCAAACGTTTTGAAATAATATTTTCTATGTAATGTGACGTTTGGCTACCACAACTCACATCAGCGGTCACTAAACAAGGCCTGATATTCTTCCCTTGTGAATATCAGCGAAGGCATTGCCTCTTGTTTACATTGTCCCGGAGGTCTTGAGCAAACTCTTGGCATGGTTAACAAATATTAGTTTTTTGGAGAAAAGCTTGCTGCTTTGCAGCTACACCAGCTGGGTGCCAGTCTATATCCATACACTGATATAATGGTTTGTTAGTGTTTGGTTTGTTTTGTCTATTCTTCAGTTAGGCAAAGTGCACATGTAATCATGATCGAAGCATTAGAAATGTGAACAACTAAAACCCAGCGAGAAAACCACGCTTGACAGTTGACAGCTTTTCAATATCTCCTTGAAGAATACATGCTTCCACCTTGATTCTGCATTTGTAAACTTGGTATATTGTAGCTTTTACCTTGTTTTAAATATCAAATATGGAAGTGTCTCATTAAAATATGAAAATGAATGCTTGAGTAAGTGTGACTTTGCTCTCCTGACTTTTGTCCATGAAGCATATGTCAAACTGCAAGACCGCTCCGGTGGCCTAAGTGGTAAGAGCGTCCGCCTCGGATGTGGGAGGTCGCGGCCTCTAACCCTGGCAGAGACATATCAAAGGCAAATGGTACCAGTAGCTGCCTCGCTCTGGCGCTCAGCATGATGAGTTAGTTGTTATTACTGGTTGGCCTGGTGTCATGATAATATGACTGGGTGGAACATGATGCCACATGTCTTCAGCATGATGACCCAGTGCTATACATCACTATATACTGCCACACTTCAGACATCGTAGGATATGACTAAAAATATTTTAAAGCTACGTTAAAAATTAAAATCTCTCTCTCTCTCTCACACACACACACACTACGACTGCTGCCATTCTGACAAAAAGATATAAAAAGCACGGAGATTATTTCAACCTTCAAACCCGCAGTTACTACTCCATATATCACTGGCTTCGAAATGGCATCGAGCCGGTTCAGGTAAAAGAGGGTCATCGTATTATGCAATACTTGTCAAAAGTAGTATCTTTGCTGTTTGACTTTGCAAATGACATCTATCATGTTAAAACAAGCAAACAACCAGTTATATATCTCTTTGTGTTGTTGTAAATAGCGAGCGAACCTGTTTGATTCAATCACATTTGATTACTATGCCGAGAAATTCTGGGTGCATTCCAAATCTTCCAGACGTAAGCGGCGAAATGTAAACTTCCTCTTCATGTCGTCATAGCCCCATCATTCTTGTTATCAATGGTCTAAACACTCGGTGCGACTGATGTTACCACCACCATCAACAAGAACCACTAGTCAGCTTCTCTGTGAAGTGCGCAAGGTGGTTTTCTCAGTTTGTTTCCGAGTACCTTGCCAAGAACTGTACACGTCTATTAAGAAAAATCATAGGCAATTCGACTCCTTGTACTTTCCGCTTTCAAGTCGGCATAAAACGAGTAATAAAGTTAATTCTTGGCACAAATCTTTCCTTTTAGACGGCTGGATTTTAACTAAAGCCATTAATTAAAATAATCATCGTGGTCTGTAAATAATGTAAACCTATTTACTCATGTCAACCATTCTGCTGCTGCAGCCCTATCGTTCTTTTTTTTTTTTTTCATAATTAAATTTACATGATGAACTTCCTTATGTATCAAATAGTCAAACTTTGTATGGATACGATCTGGTTTGACCTTGACATCTTTATGATCGTCAATCTTGCGACTTACAGAATTATACATTTATAAATATCCAACATTTTAACAGAGAATATGCGAAAAGATCGAAGCGTGTACGTAGATACACACACACAGACACACAGACACACACACACACACACACACACACACACACACATATATATATATATATATATATATATATATATATATATATATATATATATATATATATATATATATATATATATATATATATATATATATATATATATAGAGAGAGAGAGAGAGAGAGAGAGAGAGAGAGAGAGAGAGAGAGAGAGAGAGAGATAGGGTAGGGGTAGGTAGGTGGGTAGGTACGGAGAGAGAGAGAGAAAGAAGAAAAGATTTTCATCCACGAAAATGGATACATATTTTTCGTTTCAAGTGCTCAATATCGACTAGTATGCATATTCATCAAGTAGCTCTCATTTAAAAAATTCATACTGATTACCTGCACCTGTTTTTCCAACAAACGTCTCATAACATATGACATAAATATTACATCCTTTCTTACATAAAAAAACTAAAATAGATAACAAAAGAACAATAAGTTACTTACTTGAACGAGAGAGCAGAAACAAAGATGATTATTTTGTTGGTGTGGTGGTTGTTATTACTGTAGCTAATTACATTTATTTACTCTAGTATTACTTCAATTGAGCTGTTGGGGTGGGTGGGTTGTTTGGTGAAATCCAGACCAGGTCTTGCGTAGGCAGTCATGTCCGCAATGCACTACCATATTTAAAAATTAACCAGCGAAGATATTGTAACGAATGTTTCAGATAACAATGACGTTATTTTATTGAAAATCTGTTGGATATAGATTAATTTAGAAGTTTTGCCCACAACTATTAGAATTTATTGCCTACAGCTTACTATCATTTGTGTACCCCGCGATCAGGTCGTAGTGTTACTTGTGCAAGTATGAATTATTCATATGGTGAGCTCTTTCGAAAAAGCAGAATATAATTTTAAATATCTAATTTAAACGTTCTGTATATCATCAGAAACGTTCACCTTCGTTAATAATAACAAAAAGTGAAATCCAGTGTTTTCTGAAATAGTCATACATGTGGAATTTTATTTTATATCGTTTAATTAAGAATTAATTTTTTTTTCTCGCATATGTGCGGAACTTACAATGTTAACAATGTTATTTTTTTATACAATTTATTAATGTTATAGTTGTATCCTCTGTGATCGTGCTATGTGCCCAAACTTGTATCCCTTTGTGATTGTGTTATATGCTCCAACTCTTATCCCCTGTGATGGTGATATAATACCTAACTCTCAATCCCCTGTGATGGTGATATAACCCCTAACTCTCAATCCCCTGTGATGGTGTTATAACCCCTAACTCTCAATCCCCTGTGATGGTGATATAACCCCTAACTCTCAATCCCCTGTGATGGTGATATAATACCTAACTCTCAATCCCCTGTGATGGTGTTATAACCCCTAACTCTCAATCCCCTGTGATGGTGATATAACCCCTAACTCTCAATCCCCTGTGATGGTGATATAACCCCTAACTCTCAATCCCCTGTGATGGTGTTATAACCCCTAACTCTCAATCCCCTGTGATGGTGATATAACCCCTAACTCTCAATCCCCTGTGATGGTGATATAACCCCTAACTCTCAATCCCCTGTGATGGTGTTATAACCCCTAACTCTCAATCCCCTGTGATGGTGATATAATACCTAACTCTCAATCCCCTGTGATGGTGTTATAACCCCTAACTCTCAATCCCCTGTGATGGTGTTATAGCCCCTAACTCTCAATCCCCTGTGATGGTGATATAACCCCTAACTCTCAATCCCCTGTGATGGTGATATAACCCCTAACTCTCAATCCCCTGTGATGGTGATATAACCCCTAACTCTCAATCCCCTGTGATGGTGTTATAACCCCTAACTCTCAATCCCCTGTGATGGTGATATAATACCTAACTCTCAATCCCCTGTGATGGTGTTATAACCCCTAACTCTCAATCCCCTGTGATGGTGTTATAACCCCTAACTCTCAATCCCCTGTGATGGTGTTATAACCCCTAACTCTCAATCCCCTGTGATGGTGATATAATACCTAACTCTCAATCCCCTGTGATGGTGTTATAACCCCTAACTCTCAATCCCCTGTGATGGTGTTATAACCCCTAACTCTCAATCCCCTGTGATGGTGTTATAACCCCTAACTCTCAATCCCCTGTGATGGTGTTATAACCCCTAACTCTCAATCCCCTGTGATGGTGATATAACCCCTAACTCTCAATCCCCTGTGATGGTGATATAACCCCTAACTCTCAATCCCCTGTGATGGTGATATAATACCTAACTCTCAATCCCCTATGATGGTGATATAACCCCTAACTCTCAATCCCCTGTGATGGTGATATAACCCCTAACTCTCAATCCCCTGTGATGGTGATATAACCCCTAATTCTCAATCCCCTGTGATGGTGATATAATACCTAACTCTCAATCCCCTGTGATGGTGTTATAACCCCTAACTCTCAATCCCCTGTGATGGTGATATAACCCCTAACTCTCAATCCCCTGTGATGGTGATATAATACCTAACTCTCAATACCCTGTGATGGTGTTATAACCCCTAACTCTCAATCCCCTGTGATGGTGATATAATACCTAACTCTCAATCCCCTGTGATGGTGATATAATACCTAACTCTCAATCCCTTGTGATGGTGGTGTATGCCCTAACACTTATCCCTTGCAATCGTCCTGTATACCCTGTTTCTTATCCAATGTGATGGTGCTATAATCCCTCACTCATATCCCCTGTGATGGTGATATTTGCCCCAACACAGATCCCCTGGGATGTTCATGTATGCCCGTAACACTTATCCCCTGAGATTTTGCTATAATCCCCAAATTCCTATCCACTGCGACGTTGATGTATGCCTCAACTCTTATCCCCTATGATGGTGTTATAATCCTCAATTCTTAATCCTGCGATGTTTGCTTTATGCCCCAACTCTTATCCCCTGTGAGGGTCTCCAACTCGTATGACCTGTGATGGTGATATATGCCCCAACTCTTCTCCCCTATGATGGTGCTATAGTGCTATAGTCCCCAACTCTTATCCCATGTGCTGTTGCTGTATGCCCTATTTCTCATCTTTAAAATTTACTGTACATTTAAATGTTGTTTCTGTCAGACACGATGACAATTATGATAAGTTCCGTGGTGGAATTTATATATATAAAAAAAACTACAAAACAAAATAAGAACAAGTGCCGATATTTGTCTACCGATCAATGTTGGTTGTCAAGACTCATGACATTCACAGCAAACTTCGTAGTTTTAGGGACTTCTCTCGAAGTTATTAATTGTTAGGTTTATTATTCGGTTTGAGCGCAGCGTTTGACACTGGAGCACCGTAGAAAAATATCATCTATTTCAGTTCTAGGTTAAAGTCACTTTTCGAAAACAAGTAACTTCAACGAGAGTTGCTGTCCTTGGCGGGGACGACCTGCGTACAGTCCCTGCTCTAATATTAAAGCAAACAAAAATTCACCATGAGAACACAGAATGCTTCATGTAGGTTGTTTAGCACGACCTCAATAGACTTACATTCAGACTCTTCCGTTATTTCTAGCATAAATACATTCATTTATCCTTGTTGTGAACAGCACTCTTTCTGACAAGCATTATATTGTGCAGGTGCCATTTGAAGGTAACCCTTTGATATCAATTTCAAGTTTGACAAAGGCAACGGCTGCTACACTCGGTTCAAAGCTATATTAATTATATTCGTTTTTCACGCTAATACCCATGTCGAGGAAAATAATTCTAATTCAATGATATATGCAACTGGAATGCTTTATATTTTACGAATAATTATTGTAATGTAGCCACCGTCATCATCAACATAATTACCATCATGATCGCCATCGTTTTCAGGAAGAGATGATGATGATGATGACGACGATGATGACGTTGATGATGATGAATTAAACGAAATCTCTAAACTGGCATGGCCAGAGTCCCTCGCCGACTATACGTTAATCTAGTTCGGAAGTTAGGACGCGCATTCTCAGTTGCACACGGACAGTTTTTCCTTAAAAAGTTAGCACATCGTCTCAGTGAGTCTGAACAAAGATACTCAGAGTTCATTCTTTGAAAAATGACGGCCTTTTTTACGCGATCGCAAGTAGAACAATACGGTGTACGATTTTTTTCAAAAGCCCTTCAGTGAATATTCTTGAATGTTTGCACGTACTGGTATTTACTTGAAATACTGATCTTTTATCATTCTTGTCGAATAGAACCGTCGGTATCTAACACGCCGGAAAGTGTAATTTATAACTTTAAAATGCCATTTGTGAAAGTTAAAGACACTTTCCAGCACCAAGGTCTCGTATTCGTATTCTCTGTAAAAATGCCCTTCGGGAACGGTTTTCGAATGGCTGTACATATGTTTCCTGAAATCATCAGGTCTTGTAGAAGAGAATTAACAAGGTTGTACATTGTGATTTATAACTTTACCAGCTTAGTTGTAATATTAGTGGTAGACACATGAAATCATACAGGTCTTATGTTTTTGAAGTTCGTTACAAGTTCTGGAAGTGTTGATAGCCTATTTTTCTGGAGGTGGGCCAAATGGATGATAATGTTCCTTTGATGTCACAATCAAGTTTTCAAGAAGGGAGGGGCGTTTGGATGATTCTTTAATATTCACTCTGGTTTGCATTCTTTTCTCGTAAACGCATGCTGTGAAATGTGGATTTAAACGAAAGAAATGCTTATAAACAATTAAACCTGCTGTAAACGTAACGTCTAGTAAGGAACCACCTCTCTGATGAAGCCATATTTTTCAAATTCATTGCACCAAATTATCTCCTGCAACGGACCATTTTAGTCAATTCCCAGATTTGACTTCATTGTATTGTTTAAATCTTGCGTGTATGCATATACGAATGTACCGGCACAGCAACATAATCATGGCTGTTTAATGTCATGCAACCACTGGTTACAAACAATAGTGGCAAAGTCAAACTCCTTGCTAAAAGCCCAAGGAAAACAAACCCCTTCAACTAAAAGTAAATATACGTCCTCAGATTAAAGAGAAAAAGTAAAGAAGCTGCAAAAACTAAAGAAATGCATACAAAACAACGATAAAGGCAGAAAGGTTAAATTGCGAAAATACAGGACCAAAATGTTTTCTGTATGACATCACTTTTTAAAGGAAAATCAACAGGATCTTCTCAGCTTTGGATCAGCGTCAGATGATGTATCCCATAATACAACAGCATATTAGCAAATTCAAATACCTTCTATCAGTTTTCTTTTTCCTGTGCTGAGAGTGCCGGTTAACCATGTAAGTACCATTGCTCTCCATCCACGGAGAACCTACATTATTCGCCTACTACAACATGCAGGAAGTCGAATCGGGCCTATTCTGCATCCCTGAAAACACAGGGAGATTATGGACTCTCCTGCAGTGAAAGAACGGTACCCGAATAAATTTTATTATGTAGAGAAAATATTATAGCTTGTTTTATCCTGTCGTTTATGTCTGGTTAAAGCAGATGGTACGCGATGGATGCTGTTGCGCGTGTTTGCTAAAACGATCCATCGAAATAAGAAAATTTATATATTGAGTTCACACATGTCAGCATTATTGTAAGTGGTTGTTGTTTAATTTTCAATACACTCCTATCAAGCATCACCTCCTGTTTAACTTTTTCCTGGTGCTGTTTGAAAGATGTTGGAAGGAAACTGGATGTAATTTCTTCCGAATCAAAGTAATCGAGTTATGCATAATATCGATAATTGAGAAAACTGTGTTTTACATTATTAACGATTTTTAAGCATTATGAATGTTGAGAGACTGAAGAGTTAAGAGGTTTTGCTTACTGGCGATCTGGCAAACCTGCTGTGAAGGTGCAATCAAGAGTAGCATAGCATACATGTGTGTTCAATGCCCGTCTGTTTCGTCCCGTAATGTCTACACAGTTCCTATTATATCCTTTTGTACTGACTCGTTGAAACAAACTTCCTCTATTGTATTAATTGGGAGTTGGGAGTTATATACGGAATCTACATTTCATAGTTTTCCTTGCTGAGGCCAGTGTTCCAAACAATTGAAATCTATTTTTATTGGAATATTCTAATCACGAGTTAAAAAGGACAAAGGACTTTGCGAAGATTCTTGGAATATATCTTAAAATCATGAACTAATACAAAGTTGTTGATGATGTTCATTTAATTAAAGTCGCGTGGAATAAGATGAAGTTAAAATAGTTCCTGCATGTGATGTGAAAATCTTAATGACAGATGCTTTACATGGTACAATGTCAAATATGTAAAAATCAAGACTTTGGTTGTATATGATCATTTTATAAGTTAATGTGACCGAAATCTTTGAAATAAACATCATGTAAATAAAGAGGATCTCGTAACATAAACATAATTGAAAAAGTGTAATCAAAATCAGTCGAATGGTTTTAAAGTTGGGAGTATTTAAACAGTAAAAGAGGTGTTAACTCATAAGAACCAAATTAACTTCTGATTTGGACGATATCAACGATGATGAAAATCATTTTTAATAATTTGAATATTTATAACAGTATATATGACATTTTCTTTTTCCTTTTCAAATACAACAGATTCAGATTAAATTCATGATCAGATCAATACAACTTGAATTATTACAAATCTATTGATACTATTTACGAGATGGAAGTATTTCTTTTTTTAAAACAATAGGAGGTGAAGAAGAAAAATATTCCAGTGTTTAGTATATTCTTTGTAAACACAACTTTTCATACGTTTTTAGTGAGATATGAATAAGGTCCGTCAGATTTATCAAACTTTTAGAAATTTCAATTAAATCGTTTAAATTTAAATTTTCGAAACTGCTTTAAAAGAAAGGTCGAAATAAACATTTCTTATATTTACATTATACAAAATACACAGGTAATTAGTAAATATATTGAATTTAGTTTCTTCGCAAAAGTCCTTATATCTTTCTGAACTCCTCGGTATTTTCCCACTATACTCAAGGGACGCGAAGTGCAGTGAATCCAATTAATTATGACACATTTATTCTCACCCCATTCGTTGAGATAAACGGATAATCTGGATTGAACCAGTATTGGTAGATTTTATATATAAATATATATATATATATATATATATATATATATATATATATATATATATATATATATATATATATATATATATATATATATATATATATATATATATATAATTTTACAATAACAGTGTAGGTCACTCACTGTACGAAATGATCACCGTGTTTTGGCATGAATGTCTGTAACCTCTAGGCATTGGTTAAAAGTTCATCAAATTGACCATAACGCTTTGGCCAGACGCCCATGAAGAACGGCTTTCTGTTTCTTTTCAAAGCCTTGCACGGTACGGTAAACTTTGACATTGTCCTTTTTATAGGCTAACAAGAAGAAACCAAATGCTGCATCAGGATCGTGTTCTTTTTCTATAGCTTTAAATGAGAAAATAGTACCATAACAAGTAACTGTTCCTTCAATAAAAATCCAGGCAAAATAATTTTTAAATGAAAAATGACTCACTAGTACATACTTAGAGCTTTAATAGCAAGATATGAAATGGAAGAATGGGATACCCCCAGCACTAATGGGATACCCCCAGCACTAGTTTATTGTGTAAAAATGCTGTAACTCTTCAGACCGTACAATTTGAACAGCCTAATTTAGTACTTTATATATATTTTTGTGTTACGTGTTTAGGCTCGAATAAACAGTAACACAAGAAAGAGTGAAAACAATAAGTTTTGGAAAATATAATTTGTTTCCCTGTAAAAATTCTGTAAAAAATGAAGAAAAAAATGTTTACTTACGGTTTTATAGATTCAAATCCAAAAATAATCCAAGAAAAATCCACGAGTAAAATTTTAGGAGTCCTAATAATAAAATGTTCTAATGATTTCAAGTTCGAGTCCCGACGAAACATCCAAGATGGAAGACGATGACGTATACTGTAACCTGCAGTGTTGAAGTTCCTTGTAAAAACAAGAAATATCACTCCGGTTTTGGAAATCCAAATAAATTTTTATAAGAGCTGTCTTTGCTCAGAAATTTCATATGAGCACACGTATTTTCCATGAAAAAGAAAGAATTAATCCTTGTGAATACCAGTAATTTGAAATAACTCCAAACGGCACAACAGTCACTTTCCAGTGTAATAGCCCAAACAAAGGTTATATCGTATTCTAAAACGCAAAAGGGGGTCAAGTGATCATGTTCCAGAACCTTGTCGAAATTATTTACTTGATAAAGATCACGTACACCAAGTGTGGCCTTAACGAAAACCAAGCATTTTACTCTAAGAAATAAAATTTTTTAAAAATTGTTTACATTTTACATCAGTAGTCGCATCATGACCTCGACAACAACCAATCATTCCTCCACCATTAATACTGACCGCCATGTGTAGCCTATCTTGTGCTGAAAATGGCGTTAAACCCTAAAACAACAACAACAACAACAGAAATTCAAGCTATTCATGGTCGCAGACATTTGCTCTGTGACACGTTAATAATATTACATTTAATTTACCTTGGTCATAAAGGTGGTCTTTTTCGTAGAGACTGATCACAGCGCTTCTCGCATTCATCGTATAGTTAACACGAGAAATCTATAGTGACACAAAATGCCAACAATGGCGAATATAATAATTAGACATTTTAATATAAACCAAAATATATTGTTTTTTAAAAATTCTATTTGTTCTGTTTAGTTTCCTGTACATTTTATATTTTGACTTTTTAAGATGGTTGAATAGGAAAACTGCAACCGTTAATCTACATATTACGCTAGCACACTGGTAAATAATGGTTGACAGTTTGGTTAAACGTCTCTACACTCTGCCATGGTTTCCCTTGGCAGTTCTGGATGACAGCGACAACTTTGAAGACCTCATTCCGCCTCAGCGCTCTTACTCCGGTGCAATGCTTAAAATGAACAATGAGCCCACCTGACGAACTCGTTGTAATCATTCTGTTTCATGCATCGAGCTGTTCTTCTTTGTGCACGAAGCAGGGTTCGCCATCCTGTACAAACGCAATGTCTTCCTTTTCTTCCGAGTCCTCAACTGACATGACATGCTTGACCAGCCGTATTAACACAAGCTAAATGGATCTTAAAATGGTGCGTACACTTTTTGCTTTTTTTCTCGGTCTTTTTTAACCCTCTTATAGAAAAGATTCCTTACGTGTTTGCTCTTGTCCATTCTCAACATTTTTATTTCCTTTTTTGACAGTTGCTTTACAAGATGTCCTATTAATTCCTGCACGATGCTATCGTTAGCTATAGGCTTTCTCCATCTTCAGCCGTTAAGGTTATACGTTTCTTAATGGTCATTTTTGTTTTATCTGTCCAGCAACACTCAACCATTTTTGGTGAAGAAATAAGCAGCTGTACTGCTTGAAATTACAGCATAAAAACTTACTGCTTTGTCATCGTCGGGAAGACAGCATTTGTTATTTTGTTGAGAGCTTGCACCGTTGGCTTCGATAACCTTTTGGAATTAGGCTCGTTTCTGAGACGGTAAAATACTATAGCTACTATAAATAACGAACAGCGTATATCTAATGGATTGAATGAATAGATTCCCCATTTTTTAAAAGATAATCGAAGATTTGTATCGGACAGAAGGCTGTTCCTATTATCTCACATCTGGCGTGTTCGAGAATAGATGACGATCTGTAATTTCTTATGTGAATTTGTTTTCTCTTGATGTATCATCGGAAACAATCAAAAACACCCGATGTCGAGTGGTTGTAGGACATATGTGGCGGTAATGCAAAGGAATGATGCTATGTTGTTTAGGCCGATCGATACTGGCCAAACATACGTGTGATCTGTATCCGTCATACAAGAGAAACAGTAGTTGGGAAGGAACTCCCCCTTATATACAAATGATGTGATATTCTTCAAGATTCATAATCATGGGACCATCCGCTGTAAATGACAATACCAGAAACATCAGTTGCTCACATTAAAATGGTAACCTCTCATTTGCTTACCAGGAAATACAAAATAAACCAGAACAGGTGTACCTAAAACATTTTCAGCCGACAAAACAGTCACGTTATGTGACATTCCACTGTTAATTGCGACTGATTTGTACTTTTATCGGCGACTACATAATGAGGGGTATGATTGTCAAATATGTCTTCTCGTCTTTGTTGGCTTAAATTCATGTAAATTATAGAAAAATAAACACAGTTTTTTTTTATTAATATCAATATGTATTAAGATACGTAATATTTTCTGGACATGTTTGGTATGCATACTTAAGGCATCTGGACGAAATCGAAGCATTTTGTTTGCTTGCAGCAAAGCCCAAAAAGCTACTGTCCACAAAAACTACGTCACCTGATGCATATTACCACGTAATGCCAACGACATAAAATAGCCGCTACGAATATATATATATATATATATATATATATATATATATATATATATATATATATATATATATATATATATATATATATTATATATGAACTTTATTAGTCCTTGCTTGGAAAACACCCTGATCTGACAGTAAATACATGGAGTAAAACATAGGGACATTCTAAAATACGTTATGCTTTTCTTGATTTTTGGACACAAACGGTACCTTTGCATGTGTGCGACGACATTTAATTTTCTCAATTTATTGTGATCAAAATTTCTTATAAAATCAAATATTTTGGTTACTTCTCCCCAGTTTTGGTATGTATGTGTAAGGCATATTTTGAACAGATCTGATACGAGTCCCTAATCCGTACTTGACATGACAATTCAAGAGTCCATAAACCATCACGGGTATGATAAATCAAGAGTCCATAAACTATCTCGGACATGATAAATCAATAGTCCATAAACTATTCCGGACATGACAAATCAAGAGTCCATAGACTATTCCGGACATGACAAATCAAGAGTCCTTAGACAATCCCGGACAAATCAAGAGTCCGCAAAGTGTACTAACATGATAAGGAGTAAGAATGTTTATACGAAACAAGACACGAAATGTTCATAACACATTACTGCATTATTGAAAGAACCTAGAATTACAGAGGTGCATAGCAAGTGATCGACAGCCGGGCGATTTTGGGATCTAACTAGAGAGATATATGTACCTATGCATGTTGGTGTTGATGTTCATGTATATGTAGGTAGGAAAATAGGTCAGAAGATAATAACTGATCAACACAAACTGATCAATAGTTAATAGGAAAGTAGGAACTAGAGGAACGGACAAGTAAGGTGCTGTGATATTTTATTATAAAATTAAAAGAAATATTATCGCTAGTCTTTAACTTGGTCGACACAGATTCGAAACGAAATCTCAGAAAGATTACATATTCTTTATCGCAGAAGGAGCTTGAATGAGCAGAAGGAGCTTGAACCATCTAGTTATTTTTAGTGGGAAAAAACGAGTATTCTGAAAACAATTATGTACTACTTTTCCATGAATTATCAAGTATTAGTAGCAATATTAGCAATGAAGGTAGTATCCACAACAGTAGCTGTAGTTGGAGGAGGAGGAGGAGGAAGAAGAAGAAATGAAAGTGTTTTTTATTCATGATATCAATTTACAAGCGTAAACAGCTACAATATAAAATGTCAAGTGTAAACGGCTCACTGTTCGGGTGTAGTAATAATGTGCTCTCTGAATGGTCTTTTTATACAGTCTAACATTTTGGAGCTAAGGCCTGCTCTTCCCCTTTGGTTGTAATAGTTTGACCCTAATCCAAAAACTTAAACATAAACACTGTGTAATACGGATGTCATGATCGCACGTTTTAGTAGGAGCAATGGCAGACATTAATGACCTCATGGTTTAGCCTTTAAACGGATTATTCAATAGGGGTTGTTCCATTCAAAAAGATATTGCCATACGTTTTGTACTTGAAGGAATTTTTCTTTCTTTGTTTTTGTTGCTTCTTTGGTTCGCTTCAAGCATGTTATGTCTCATTCAGCCAGACTCCCACATGACTCCAAGAGATCCACGCCTGGTAGTCTCGTTCAACCAGACTCCCACGTGACTCTAAGAAATCTACGCCTATTAAAAGTCTTGTGATGGCCTGCACTGTACATCTGATTGCTACCGGTATGTGTCATTCGTCATTGTATATAGCAGTTTGACTTTCTACAACATTTCGTGCGTCAACGAAACCACGTTTTAATATATAAAAAATCCGCATGTTTATCCTCGATCAGGGTTAGGTGGCCAACTGGCCTTACAATGAAATATTCATTAAGCCCTACGCCCTCAAACAGACGTCGGTGCTACGGTCGTGCATGCTGGTTTATCTCTTTTTAAAGTGAACTCGGCTAGCCTTAATTAATATTATAATGCAAATAATCTGTTGGCCAGTTAAGTCTGCAAATTTGGCTGTTACGGTCTACACAATAGACCTTCTTTTCATGATTAGTCTTGAACAACCAGATTCTCGCGTGACTTTGAGATATTTTCTTCTAGTGAGAGTTTAACAAGGGCCTTTTACAACGAACCTAATGCCCCAAACAGGGCTTTCCAAAAGTTTTTAAAAGTGATCGGTCGACAGACGAAATTCACTGTCATATTTATTAGGATTTCGTTCACTTAGAAGAGATATGGTGTGCGCTAATTGCTCTCATGATCTGAACAAATGCGCATGATGCATGCACAAAAATATCTACTGTTCAAGTTGATCATGGACTAATGAATGAAAGGTCATACGGTCACGTTACTCTTGCAATCTGGTTAAAATCAAATATCCACTGTCCTACGTGAAGGTCTAACAGCGACCGCTTAGGGGTCACGTTCTGGTAACCTTTGAATAAACCAATAGAAATGCATCTTTTCGAAATCTGATAGTGAATCAAATCTGTCACCACATATTAATGCTCACCAGCCATTTCAGTCTCCCAAAAGCGAAGATATAAGACTTCATTTGATTGGCTGATAAAATTAGCGATTATGGTAATGACATAGTACGTTTGAATGATTCAAGCTTACTTGAAACAAGGTATTCAAGCGATTCGACTATCTACGGGAATCCGGTGCGGTTCAACGTTGATCTATTATTGATGAACACTATGGAACGGTATCATTACATATCGATAAAAGATTTTCCCGAATATCTTACCGGCACAGCAAACGCAAAATAAGAAAGTTTCCATGTCGAATATGCATCCATGTAGTTTCCATTCAACAGCTTTTTGATGTGGCGGAGTCAGCGAGAAGGATTATATCCCCACGAATACAAAAGTGATTGGGGAACATTTTCTGAAACTCAGTTGCCACCGATTATGTTCTTTCATTCATCACTGTTTAGAGAAGGTATTTTAGCCGACGACTACGCGGACACGAACCCTGTCTGGTCGGTGTTTGGTTGTCGAGATCTCGGTGACTACCATGATCTGTATGTGCGCACGGATGTGTTGCTGCTCGCGTATGTTTGTAAGACTTTTCGTGATACCGCAAGACGTTTGCAGAAGATCGACGCTGCACATTACTTCTTATCACCTGGAATAGCTTCGGATGCACTGCTATCGAAAACTCGTGTCGAGAGTTTAAATTTTTTACTGACGTCGATAAGCATTTATTTATTTAACGTTGTATCTGCGGTGGGATTTCCATGTCGAGTCGCGTTTACTCGACTGTGGTTGTCTCCAGCGAAAATATAAAGAAAAAAAAGGAGTCTGTACAAAAGGATCTCAGTCACAGCATGTATTAGAGTTTATTCGACGACAACGACCCGAATTTGCACACACGGAAAATCTTATTCGGTCAAAGAACCATCGCATGGGTGTGCATCTTTGCACCAAGGTAATTTTGTCCCCGTTGGATACCAAGTGATTGATTTTTCCTGGTGGAGTATCTATTTACATGTACTTGCACACACAGATCGCAAAATAAATTTTGGTGCTTATTATGTATTCGATGAACGACTTGTAATTGCTAAAACAAAACCCCTACTTGGTGTTGACATGATATTTGTCCCTGCTTGCGCTAATTGGTAGTGCATTGGTTGTCCTGGAATGTCGGTTCGTTCTGAGATTGTGAAAACACAGTAGCAATACCATTTAAATTTTCGTTTAACTGGATTCACCAGTAGGAGCCACAGCCATGTTCACGGCCCACGTGCGTATACATGTCTGAATGCATGTGCGCCACTTTTCGAATCTTTGGATGTTAGTATGTATTGGTATGTGCGTCTGCGTACTCGATCATGTGGGAAAAACAAATAATCAGCTTGGAGAACTTCATTGGGGCTCCTCGCATCCAACTGTCCAGGGGAAATATTTCTTAGTGCAAGTAGATAAATCTACCTCAACGCTGGTTACGCCAGCCATGCTCTGGCAACATTCGAGGTAACGTTTTCTCCGCTCGCTATATTTTAATGGGCTGCTTTACCCTTCTTGTAACCGCTGTGACTGTAGCGATGACCAGTTTTTATCCGTCTTTATATTTTTAAGTTTGCTACTCCTCCAAGTGCACTCTTAGCCTCATGCATCCTTGGACGTACGGTGATTCATTTTCCGATGTGCTTGTCCTGCGATGGACTAAACCCGCAATAATTGTATATGTGGCCCTGAGTGAGAAAAATAAGCTTCTAGTCATTATATTTTCTCTACGGTACCTCGCATAGCTTCGTGAACGAAAAAGCGTTATTACCCTCGCCAGTTTTTTTATATCTGGAAAGTCTACAAAAGCAAACATCTTTGCTCCACACCTGTAAAAGTTTCAGCGATTTCGGCTATATCATTACGCGTTAGAACCCTAGTTTAATTTAGTATGAGTTTACATGCGGCATCGCACACAGTATAACTTACACAATAATTGACATTCATCATGGCATCATGAAAGTTCGTGCGCTTCTTACTGGCCCAGCCAGATATGGGAAAACTCAACCGTTGCTGAACCTAGTGATGTTTTTGAACAAACCGCCATCACGTGATACTCACCTTTCAACCCGTTTATGCTACGATGGACCCTCATTAATTGCTTTAAATGATCACTCCTTGGCTCTCCACACTACATTGTACTCTAGACTAAACGAACTGGGACTACATTCATCATTACCGAAATGTAAACAGAAGCGAAAAAAAGAAACGTTGTTTCAAAGCTGGCCGGCGTAGAACAGGAAGAAGAATTCCAGTTATCTCCCTTATTTCGGCTCAATAATTTAAAAAAAATTCGACCGTTAATTTAGATAACCTAATTCAAATCCCTATTAATTCGTCAACCTTTGTGTCAACTATCCAGGAGAAACCTCTGCATATTGCATTATTCAATGCCCAGTCAGTAGGATCACCGGAAAAGCGCACAGATATAGTTAATTTTATCAACGACCAGAATTTTGACGTCTTTTTTCTGACAGAAACATGGCTAAAAACATCAGGCGATGAGTCCAAGTGTGTGGATCTAACACCCACTGGTTACTCCATCAAGTCGTTCCCCCTTAATTCTCGCGGAGGTGGAATTGCTGTCATCACAAAGAACTCCATGATAAAAACGTCTTAAACACACCACAACATTCAATTTCGACCACACATCGTTTGAACTAGTCCAAACCACACTCACACTGGACAAAGGTCAGTCCATTTTTTCTGCCTATACCGCCCTCCTCCTAGTAGAAAAAACAAGCTGGCTGACTCTCTCTTTTTGGAGCAGTTTCCGAATCTCCTGGACTATGGAAATTCGATAGGTGGCAACCTGATTATTCTTGGAGATTTCAACTTTCACTTTGACTGTCCCGGAAACCCAAATACATCAAAACTCATAGATTCCATTAATGTTTTTAACCTCAAACAGTCCGTTAATCAACCCACCCATAAACATGGTCACATTTTAGACTGGGTTCTTCATAGACCTGATGATAACATTCTACGGTCCTCCCTGGTATCCCATGACCTTGCATCAGATCACCTCTGCATTATATGCCATCTTGACGTATCAGTCCCCAACCCTCCACCTTTATCTGCTACTAAGAGAAACCTCCATATGATAAATAGAACCAAACTAATGCACGACATCCAAGCTAACCTAACAACTTGCTTACCTCCTACCGCAGAACAACTCGATAACTGCCTGCGTTCGTTGCTTGACAAACATGCACCAGCTACCAAGTGCATAGTATCAATTCAAAAGTGTCCTCCATGGTATAGCAGTGTTAGGGACCAGATTCGCACTGCTAAAAGAGGCTTTGGCTTTCCACCAGACTCACTATTCATAAGCAAATCAATGAAGCCGCTAAGAAGAATGTCACAAATATAGTCCATGCAGCGAAATCAGCCCACTACATTACTAAGATCATGGAAAGTTCCAGCTGCAAAGAGCTCTTCGAGATTACTAACAAGCTAATGTCAAGGAACAAATCTACACCACTTCCAACTACCTTCTCTCCAGTCGACCTTCCGGACATGTTTGCAAATTACTTCCGTGACAAAGTACAACCCATTAGAGATAAGCTTGACACCACAATTTCAATTGACTCGTCGTCACCATACAGTTGGGATGCAGAATTTGAGCGGCAACCATTAGCAGCATTTGAACCTGTCTCTATGAATTTCGTACGTACAATCCTGATGAAGAGTGCACCAAAGTCATGTGAACTTGATCCAATTCCAACATCACTGCTGCTTGAGTGCTTAGATCCAGTATTGCCTTCATTAACTGATGTTATTAATACCTCTCTCTCATCCGGGGAATTCCCATCATTTTTCAAAACTGCCATTGTAAAGCCTCTGCTGAAGAAACCAACACTAGACCATAACGATTTAAAGAACTACCGCCCAGTTTCTAATCTCCCATTCATATACAAAATCTTAGAAAAGGTTGTTCTATCCCAGCTTGTATCTCATCTAAATTCAAACAGTCTTTTTAGCAATGTACAATCTGCATATCGCCCTTGCCACGGTACTGAAACTACTCTTCTAACAGTAGTTAATGATATCCTCTCTGCGATGGACAGCGGCAAGATTACAGTCCTCACCCTCCTTGATTTATCTGCAGCATTTGACACAATAGACCATGATATATTACTTCACCGTCTCCAGCATGTATTTGGCATTCATGATACAGCCTTACTGTGGTTCAAATCCTACTTGGTCAACAGGACACAAATTGTGTCTGCAAATGGAATACACTTCAGCCCAGTTGATCTATGTTGTGGTGTTCCACAGGGGTCTGTTCTTGGACCTGTTCTCTTCATTCTATTCACTCAGCCGCTCTCAAGTGTCATAGATCATCATCCAGTGTCTCACCAATTATACGCTGATGACACCCAAATATACAAATCTAGGCCACCCAACTGAAGTTGATGCTACCATCCAAGGTGTAGAGAGGTGCATTTCTGATGTGAAATCATGGATGACATGTAACAAACTGCAGATGAATGATGATAAAACTGAGGCCATTCTGATCACAACACAAAGACTTTCTCATTCACATACTTTACTTCAAACAATAAATATCAGCAACACCAACATTAAATTCACACAGTCAGTACGAATCCTAGGTGTTACTCTGGACAGTACTCTCACATTGCGCCAACATGTCATGAACATATGCAAGGATGCATATCTTGAGCTGAGACGCATCAGCTCAATTCGCAAATATCTTTCAGTTGATGCCACTAAAGCACTTGTGTGTTCATTAGTACTTTCAAGACTGGACTATTGTAACTCAATTCTGTCTGGTTCATCTCAATATCTACTCCAGAAACTTCAAAAAGTTCAAAACACAGCCGCTCTGATCATTCTTAAGTAACACGATCAGAGCACACCTCCCCACTGCTCTGTACCATACACTGGCTATCCATTCGATCCAGAATCAAACACAAAATTTGTTCTCTGTGCTACGTTTCACTGTCAGAATCTAGTCCAACATACCTATCCGACCTCACCCATGTGTACACACCAGCAAGATACGCTCCTCTTCTGACAACCGTATGCTCATTATTCCCACTATGAAAACAAAGTCATATGGACAGCGTTCTTTTGCATACCAGGGCCCAGCAACGTGGAATGAATTGCCCACTGAACTTAGACACAAAGACACAGTGATCACATTCAAGATGGCTCTCAAAACTCATTTATTTCGACTGCAAGAAGAAACTTAAAGACCTAATAATGTTTCCTACCTTAAATATTCTCAGCATGTTTTTTAATGTTTTCTAATTTCATGGTGTTTGTTTTTGTAATCATATCATTATATGTTTTTATCTTATAGGTGTTGTCTAATGTTGTAAATCGCTTAGAGCTTCTAAAGATTAGGCGCTATACAAAGTCCTCATTATTATTATCATTATTATTATTATTATTATTATTATTATTATTATTATTATTATCATGAAATGGTTAATGTGGTATCGGTTGTACGTGATCGCACCATGTCCAGATGACCAGCCGTGTTGTTATGTATCCAAGGAGATCTCGGATGCGCTTGCTCCGTCAAAGACATCATCGTCATCCACCACTGCGCTTTTCTCCGCGATTCATGAAACCCCTACGATTGATAATAATCATCTTGCATACGACGATGTGATGCTTGAACGGCAAGACAACCCCACGAGAAGATTTTATTGTAAATTACATCCCAAAAGCTCAAAATGCTCTATCACAATTCCAGAAGCGTAGAATATTCCGAACGAATTCCAGGTTTTGAGTCCATTGATGTAGCAATAGTCTTAAGTGTTCCGATATACTAAAAGTCTTGATGTATCAAGATGATATAATCCAGAATATCTTTAAAAAAGTTCACAGTAATCCTATAGTAGTGTTTTAGTTCAAAATGTCACCGTGCACTTTGTGATTCCATGGAATATTTAGATAAATTTTTTCTCTCAAATTATATCTGAATACAACTAAAAGCTCTGATCATAAATTCCCAAAGGCTGATATTAAGGTATAAATGAAGACTTCGTTGAGAAATCCGCTTTATATACATTCCCACGTGACCTATGTGGCAATAGCATTTTCTTAATGGAATATTTCACTAAACTGTACACATATTCGCTTCCAGAATATTTATAAAAAATCCATAATCAAGATTAGATCTTTGATTTAATTTCAAGTAAATATATTTATAACTTATAAACAATACAAAAATCACGTACACACTAAAATTATATCCTCAATCATTGACAAAAGTCAAGCTACAAAATACAAATTAAATATATGTAACTAAATATTTGCCGCATCTTTTTCCAAGAACGACTGGACAAAATACGAACAGATTCTATTAGAAACATTCGGACAAGGGAGCAAAGTCTTAAAAGAGTGCGTCATCAGGCGACGAATGGAAGGAATTGGGTGAGGAAGTCAAACAATATATAAAAAGTCAAAGTGGGAGACAGCAATTTCAAGAAGTATTCGAGTCCGGAAAAAAAACCGTTGAGAGACCACATCCGGAACAATTATCTGATACGTGTATCAGGACTGCACAAGGTTTGACCATTATTAATTGCGCGAACACAGATCAGCAGCGGGTCCATGAACTCGTGGTCAGGTTGGAAATCCTCCTGGGGTCGGTTCGCGTCGACAATAACGCGCCAGAAGTCATTAATGGGGCACGCCACTCAGTCAGAGATTGCTCACTGACTACATAATGGACCCTGAGACGTTTTGCGCGTTAATATACAAACTCTTTGAAGAGGTCAGTTATGTACATAACACTGATGACGAGTCCTGAGGATACGCTTCGTATTTTATGTGAGATCATAGCCTCACACTTCTCACTTCATAACATCTCATACACACATCGTATCTCGCGTACGCACATCGATATTACGGATTTGTTCTTCGCATATGCACTTCACTCACTACTTCATATATCGTACTTCACATATACAACCCGCATACCCCTTACTGCATCATGTCATAGTTATCGTGAAGCCAGTTTCATAGTCCTCTCCTTATTTATATACTTTATAAACAGTCCCATTAGTTTAACCTTGTTACTACTAGTCAATATCCAGCAGTATTGGCCGTAATTAAGTAAACAAATTCACCTCTTCCTTATATGGTAAACACGTGCCCGCGTTCGATGAGCTTCTTCTGACTACTAAAAAATAAAAATGGCCAAGGAAACGTCGGACGACGACCACGTCATAAATCTTATAGATACCAGAAGCCGACATTAACTTCACCGTTCAGTTGACACCAGTGCTTGATTATCAGTAGATATAGCTATTATCCATAGGGGAATATATCTCATCCAACTTAAAAAAAGAATATTCGAAAGAACTGAAATTGCAAGGAGAGAACAAATATGATTTATGGTAGTGTTGAAAATGGATGGCTTGTGATCGCAAGTTGCTGCTGAGAGAGAGAGAGAGAGAGAGAGAGAGAGAGAGAAGCTTCTCTTTCATGTAAGCACTGCACTTTTACCCACTCGGATGGTATCGTTTCATCTTGTACTAGAAATTTAATGAAACACAAGCGACTCCAAAATGACTCTACATCCTTATCTGAGGTATTATACAAGACCAATGAACCACAATACTGGCTACAGTCATGGCTAACAAAGCACTTTCAAATTTACCTGCAACCATGTCAGCAGCATTAAGACAATCACAACGATGCCCAAAGACAGGACGTTTCTGGCTCATCTGGACTCAATGATAGCTTCAATTTTGATTGACATATCTCGTCATTTTTTTTTCAAATAGGATTTTTTCTTATGTTTCTTTGTCTACATGACATTTCATCCTCTTTAAGAAACTTAGTTTTTTTTTTTTATTACTGAATGAGAATTACCGCATGCCCACGAGCTTCCACTGCAGTAAAGCATCGTGTATTTTTTATTTATTACTAGGTGTTCAGGTGTCTTTCATAAAACGTGAGTGATAAGTAAAATGTTCATTGAAACTTTGAAAATAAGTTTTCTTTCAACTGAATATTCCTGTAACATAACAGTGTAATTAATATGCTTGTTTTAGTATATAATAAGACTTATTGAATATTAAACATATTGGACCGTCGTTCATGTGGGGATGAGTGCCTCGCAAGTACACGCATTCTTATTCATCCCCATTTGTCCTCGGATCCATTATTTTTTTATATACTCAGTTAATAACCTACTACTGTTGTCTGGAAAATATCTCAAATGCAGTGGTTTCTAAGGCTCAATTATTCAAGTTTTCCAAATTCCATTTCATTGCATTGAACATTAATAGTAATAATACAGAATGAATAAATACAGGTAAACAACTAATTTCAATTAGACTTACCGTTCATACAAAATCATTTGATCAACTGGTATAATAGCTGGATATTTTTTCTGAAATGACATAAAATATCCAATATTTCTGTACAAATATGTAGACCTTACAATGTTTCGTATGGCACACATTGGACCTTGAAATGTGATCTTGACTTTTGAGCTCAAATAAATGGCAATATTACTTTTCAATTCAGTATGTCAAACGATTTCAAAGTATATATATATATATATATATATATATATATATATATATATATATATATATATATATATATATATATAATGAACTTTAATCACGAACTTCCGATCAATTAAAAATGAGGCCCGGACTTTTGTTCTGCAGACCTTTGCATGATGGTTCGCTCGGCGTAGATCTCTTGAGCCACGCCAGAGTCCGATTGAAGGAGACTACTGTACAAGACTCCCACGTAGCGTAGATTACTCAGACAGAGTCACTCCAGAGTATGGATGAAGGAGACTTACAGCATGTACACCCACATCTATTTCGTAGGTGGACTAGACCCTTCTACCCAGGCCAATGAAAAGCTAAAGTTCATTTCCGTCGGCATATACAAGTAGTGATGATGATGATGATGATGATGGCGACGACCACGATGATAATAATAATAATAATAACAATGACAATATTAACAATAATAATAGCAGCATATTCGTTGTTTTATTGATCGTTTGTCAATATACGCGGTGAAGACATTGCTCAAGGGCAGACTACCTAAAATTAATTTACAATCCATTATTTGAATACTTTCCATAAAACATTAGCATCAAATTTCTTATCACAACATTCTGTATCTGCGTATACCCTCCCCAGCAGAACCTATGTAAATATAACGGTAAGGGAAAAATTACAATTTTCTATTTACAAAACTTGTTCTCTTTCTTTTTATATACTCTTAAATTCCTTGGGGGATGACTATTGTTTGCCTAAGTCTGCTATAATCAGTTAAATATTTTGACATACTAAGGTCTCGTTTGAAATATTCTCCTAATTAGAGACACGGGTCCTTCTCTTTGATAAATTTACCAAAAATAGGATGCAGAGTTAATCTGAAAAATTATGTCAAAGTTCATTGATTGATAACCCTTGTTCGTTCTGATGTTTGATCATTTAGAAAAATATATAAACTATTAATGTACCCATTGACATTACATAGTCCTCGATAACTTATGTACTCCCACAAAACAAACATCGCCCACTTTGATTGCTTTAAATTAACATTCTACATTTGCCACATGCCATGCTATTATTGACTTTTAAGCAACAACAGCACGATTTTACTAAAAACTTTCTTAAGAATATACACTTTACTTGAAATTAATTATCTAAGAACACGTCATAAGTTAATTTTTCTTTACAATTTAATGACAACAATTTTTAATTTAGGAAGAACTCTGCAATTTCCCCAAATTAAATCAGTTTAGTCACATAATGAGATGGACTGAAATAAATTTATCGCTTATAGTTTGAATCTGAATAATTTAAAGTCATTTGGTACGAGTTAGGTGTATGTTTTATTGTGCTTGACGCAGTCACTAAACTAAGGTTCTCTCGTGAACGACATTTCTGTATCAATGCAGTGCACTCTGTGTGTGTGGGGTGTATATGTACGTACGCACGCACGCACGCACGCACGCACACACACACACACACATACATGCATACATACATACATACATACATACATACATACATACTTATTGTACTGCAATTATTGGAGGTATTGGACGATCATAATACATACATACATACATACATACATACATACATACATACATACATACATACATACATACATACATACAGACAGACAGACAGACAGACAGACATACATACATACATACATACATACATACATACATACATACTTATTGTACTGCAGTTATTGGAGGTATTGGAAGATCTATGATTATTAGAGTTCCTGTGAGATTTTAACAATATTAATGAATAAATTACTCGAGTAAAATATATTTCCTTGTCTACGTGATCATTGCTGCGACATCAATCCAAAGTATACATCCACTTTCGTACTATCAACATTACAACAAAGAAGGTGCTAAATTCCTTTGTTCAAAGGTATTGTATAAATATAACTTGCAAATATAAACATAAAACCACATCATTTCTTCTTATGATCTCGTATGAATATGAAACACTCGTGCGTAAATAAGGTATTCCCGATTGAAACGTTTTTATAAATCAACGTTTTTACTACGTTCACAAGTCTCTCTCATGCAAAGCGCAATGTTTTGTCAATAAAACCGTGAGAGTGACCTTTCATGTTATGCATGAGAGGAATCAAGAATGTGGAGGACGCAATGGATTATCCGATTAAGACCGACACTCCTCTTTTTACGACTTTCGACATCTCACGTATATTTATCAGATATTACAGTTTATCGGGATAAAGTCCGGCTCTCTTTTCAAGAGAACACAAAAGAAATATGCTAAACATTCCTGGATGTTACAAACGTGATATCGAATGCAAAAAGAGGATGTTCAGTTTGATTGGTTTCGTGCATAACCAGAGGGTCGCTCTGTGAATGATAGTGATTAGTGTTGTTGTTTGGTTTATTTATTTGCTTGTTTTTAAGAGGAGTATCACGGAAAAGACTATCACATGCAAATAACATTACTAACATCGGTGTTTTAAAAAAAAAACGAAAAAGAACACGAAACGAACAAACTTGCAAATTGTAAAATATGTAGAGTTAATCTTCATCGGCCGTGTTTGTTTTTGTTGGTTGTTGTTGTTGTTGTTGTTGTAGGGTTTAACGCCATTTTTCAGCACACGATAGGCTATACATGGCGGCCAGTATTAATGGTGAAGGAAGAACCCGGGAAAACCCCGGAAAGAACCACCGACCCACGAGAAGCTACTGGCAAGCTTTCTCACATACCCACATTAGCCGAATCCGAGACTCGAACCCACGCAGACAGAGGTGAGTTTTTGTTGGTACTTTGACGAGTATTTCTAATTTAATTATTGCGTGACTTTTAACAAGAAATGAAGGATAAACCAAAACAGTAGATTTGACAATGATTCGCATTAATTAATATTACTGGCCGCTTCAAATTTAAGACATTTTTAATCTATTCAAGATTAAACAATGTAAATCCGATGTAATGAAATTGACTTTCTTTTTATATTTCCTCTTTTCCTTGCTACTTTATCAAACGCATTCTGTGAAATTATAATTGAAGTTTTGTTCGTGACTAATTTCAGTGGCTTAAAGGAAAAAACAAAAGATAAATAAATAAATAAATAATACCGAAGGTTCGTTAAGTAACAAAATATGGATATGTCCTCCCTTCAGACGCTCATGTCTCCTTTAAATGATTTCTATAACTATTTACTTTGTGGTCGTCACGCTCAGTAAGTAACAAGGCAGAAGGCTCTCTCTGTATGCTAAATTACATCCAACTTTTCAAATTATAAACTTAGCATTAGGTCGAAAATTTAGAGATAACCTAGCAAGTAATACCAATCTCCTGACAAGATAAGTTTCATCTAGCATAAATACAAATTCTAAGTAGTTCATAGAATAAAATATACGCTCGATATTTCCGAAACGGGACCTTTTTTCAGTCTTTGCCGCAGAAGTAAACTGAATCCGAATAAATCAGCTCACGTAATATTTGCTAAATTCATTTTGAACCTAGAGATAATAATATGGGTTCAATGAAAATCTTAAGCATTGACTTCTTTTTACTCCAATGTTTTATTGACGAGGCCCCTTTTTTTCCACTGTATATAGTCTGCCTCAGATGTATGGCAGGCCTAAATATTACCATCGAACGCAGAAGAAAAACAAACTTTAAACATGGAAGAACTATTGCACTCCGGGTTGGGTTTCCGTCTGTCTTAAACTCTGTTTGGATGAAGTTCGTTTGTCATTAACTCCCATGAACCATGAGACAAGAACAATTTGCGAAAAGTTTGCTGTGGTCTGCGATAAACCCTGCGTTGTTTTTAAAAGAATCCTCGATACGGTAGTATGCCATTTCTCCCCCTCTGGTTTCTAAAGCTGTAATGGTTTCCATCTAATCTCCATAATACGTGTAATTACTTCTATACCAATGATTATGCGGCCTTATGTTAACCTCTTCCGTTCCAAAGTTTCTTTTCTGATGTGTGGTGAATAGTACGGCTACTTTACTGTAGTTTTCGTTAGCATAACAATAAATGCTGAACAAATTTATGGTCAAAGAATACCAATACATGTCACACAACAAAATATTTGCTTCAACCAACAAGTCAGTCCACTAATCTGTTGAATTAACTGTAAATATATGCTTCTGATACTGCGTTAAAGGAACCATGTACGCGTTCTATCAGCAGTAACGCTTTTTCATGACAACTACCACGGCGGCGTTGCAGAGCATACTTAGGGTATTACCAAAGTAATGTGTGCAACAGACGACGTTCTGGCATTCAGACGAAATCGATAGTGATTACTAAACCCCATGAGTATGGATACAATTACACAACAACACTTTCAATTTTGCGGCACAACCTCTCGTTGAAAGCAGACATTGATATTGATCCGTGGTAATGACCAGGTCAGACAGTTTTCCCGGCTTTAACTGACCGCTGTCTGATACTACGCAGTTGTTTGAATAGCTAGCTACGTTGCTGCTGATCAGTGTACTTGTAGTCCTAACTCACTGTTGTACTTCCTACAACTGGTGGATATTTGCTCAATTTCCTTCCGCACGTCGTGAGTAACCTTTCACTTCGCATATTTCATTATTTCTAAGAATGTGGTACGTATGATAGTGTGCATAAAATTAGTAGGCACCTGTACAATTAGCATGGATCTTTTAATATTGACTGATTTACATGAAAGCACTGTTTTCGACAGTTATATCTAAATGTTTTGTCCTAAAAAAAAGTCATTGAATTAGGACTGTATTTAGTGATTTATTCCGACCCAAAAAAGCAATAGAGGAAAAACGGTATGTTATGAATTGTTTTATTTTCACTTATCATACAATGTGATATTTACCTAAAAGTATTATTTAATTATTTATGTGAATGTTTGTGCGATCTCTCTCTCTCTCTCTCTCTCTCTCTCTCTCTCTCTCTCTCTCTCTCTATATATATATATATATATATATATATATATATATATATATATATATATATATATATACATACATACATACGCGCATCGTGTGTGTGATATATGGACTAACACGCGTGCCTCGTTCGCATTCCACACGCAGAATTGTTATTTTATTTATCATACAATGTGATATTTAACTAAAAGTATTCTTTAATTATTTGTGTGAATGTTTGTGCTCTCTCTCTCTCTCTCTCTCTCTCTCTCTCTCTCTATATATATATATATATATATATATATATATATATATATATATATATATATATATATATATATATATATATATACGCACATCGTGTTTGTGATACATGGACTAACACGCGTGCCTTGTTCGCATTCCACACGCAGAGGCACAAGCGCATAAGCTCGCAACCGCGAATAAATGCTTCCTTCACAGTATAGACAACTATTGTATTGATTGTTGAATTGTAATAAATCCATTATGTGGGATTTCTTTATCAATGAAGCATTTTTTTCAAACTCGCTATGAGAGCAAGTGATCATTGTGTCCGTGTTTATCACACTTTGATAATGTTAAAAGATATTGGTACAGTTATAGTATCAAGTAGTCGATACTTCTTATTTCCTTGCTTGTATGCTATTTATTATTTTGTTTGCTTGCTTCCTTTCTCGTTTGTTTGTATACTTGCTTTATAGCCTTACATCTGTTTTTTTTATTATTATTATTTATTAATAAATGTTGCCATTCATTTTGATCTTCAAATGGATATATTTTAAACCTGCGATTGTGAGTTTGCATCATTGAGGGAATATGCTTGTATTTAGAGCTCACGTTATTACACATGTATTAAGTACAAATCTATCACACAGCAGAATGTCCTCCCCGATTTACTCGGTTTTGGATCCACCGTTCCTCTGATCGCTCTTTCAATCGCACACAGCATTGTCCAGGTGGATGGAACTATTGCACCATTCTACGCATGCTGCAATCATATTCTCTCTCTCTCTCTCTCTCTCGTGTTAGTGTTGTTGTTATAGTTTTGCTTTCTTAACACTATATATAAACGGTATTGACAGACTTTTACGCGCTTTTCTGAATATTAACGAGAAATGCTAGTACGAACAAACTCTTTTCAGTAATTCTTTTTATACTATTACCTCTTAAGGTATGATTTAACTAAAATAACTAAGAAACATAAGAAACAATATTCTTGTAACCAAAATACATAAATATTTACCCATTTGAATCTGAATATGAATGCTCACGCCGTGATGTCAAACACGCATTTCTTATATAGCCCTCTTGGCACACTGGTGAAAAAGCTCCGTTTTTAAAGATTGATGGTGGAAGAGAGGTCATGCTTTCCACATAATGTTATTGTATGATATTGTGGGAGGACTGGACAAATTGAGGCTGTTGCTGTTTATATTTTTCTTCATTTTTCAGGTTCATGTCACCAAATGTTTCACCTTAGATCAGGGAGATCGAATACAAACCTGATGACTGCGCCGCCGCCGCCGCAAAATCAAGATAAATATTTAGGTTAGTCAAAAATTTATCCTCCAAATGTATTTATTTTAGTAGTTGGGCAGTGGGGACCAATACTAGTAGTAGTATTAGTAGTAGCAGTAATAGTAGCAGTAGTTATTGTTGTTGCCGGTGCTGTTGTTATCTTTTATTGGAGTACCCTCTAAATAAGAGAGCCGCAGTAGTAGTTACAGCGCAAGACTCGCGTCCAAAACCTAGTCTTGCTAAATTACGCCGAAATGGCCATCGTGGTGTGTCTCATGGCAAGGTACTTTGTTCGAGTTAACGTAGTACAACAGTGTATCTGTTGATGAGCATGGAGACACCAATCAACCATTTTACTGTCTGGTGCATGCTTCGACAAAATGCAAAATGGGTTGGGGTGGGATGGGGCGTGTGAAAATCCCAGCGCTCTATTCGAATGTGGTTGATGATATCAAGCTTAATGGCGATTTTGTCACTTACTGACAGCAACGTTTTGATCTTTTTTGTCGCAACATTGGTCATAATTATCGTTCCGCTTACAACATCACATCTGTCTGCATAGGTTCGAGTCTTGGGCTCAGCCAACGTGGGTATATAAGAAAGCTTGCCGTTAGCTTCTCGTGTGTCTGTGGTTCTTTCCGGGGTTTTCCCCGAGTTCTTCCTATACCATTTATACTGGCCGCCATTATAGCCTACCTTGTGCTCAAAAATGGCGTTAAACCCTATAACAACAACAACATCACTGCGTACAGGTGCCTTCACAATGTTTGTCCTGTATCAATATTTTTTCATACCAGAATACCGTTCTATACTGTTTAGTTACTCTTTCCTAAATCCCACTTAAAGAGAGAGAGAGAGAGAGAGAGAGAGAGAGAGAGAGAGAGCTATCAAACTCCATTCATTAGAATATCTGGTCTTACTCTAATTTTTCATACACCGAATGTGCAACACAATAGTCCCACGGTGTCAGTTAGGTGCCCTCATTAAAGCGATAGGGATGTGAAGGTCATCCAATTAAGATAAGTTGTGGAAGTCCAAGGCATGCACACATTCCTTTTTATAATGGCATTTGCTGGAATTTCATCCTTTATCTTTATGAAGACTTCTCCTGGATTCACTTAGTACAATGCTGAATCCTTAGAGATCAGTTGAGTATCAACGCTCGGAAGTCAATGTAAGGAATGCTTTAAGGTAGCAGATGAGTACCAACACTCCAAAACCGATGTAAGGAGTGCTATAAGGTAGCAGTTGAGTGTCAACCAGGGACGTCATTTCCACTTTTTTCCGGGGGTGTGGGGACTTGGGGGGGGGGTAAAACTTGACGGGCTTGTTCATTTTCGTATATAGGCAACAACAATTTTACATTTTACAGCACATGCAAATGGGGGGGATGCCCCCTGCCCCCCCCCCTCCCCATGACGTCCCTGGTATCAGCGCACCAAAGCACATGTACGGAATCCTTTAAGGTAGCTGTTGACTATCAACGCCCCAACGCCAACGTAGGGAAACGTTTATGGTAGCTGAAGCTACAATACATTATTCTTTTAAGCCTCATTAACTGAAATGTCGCTGAAAAATATTTTAATTTCTATTTATACTTTTAATTTATGATATTATCGAATTAACATATTTTAACTTGACAACTATTTCAATAATAAGGTGTGTAATTTACTGAAGCTACAAAGCGTTATTCAAAAGTAATATAAGAGCGTTCGTCACGATCTGGAACCGCACTGAAGCTTTTGATACGTAATATATCTATTGGTGATAAAGGTTCATGTGACAAGTCGCTCGGAATTTGTCTTCTTTGTCGGTTTTTTCCCATCATAAAGCTCAGTGGTGTCAGTGCCTCCTGATAATATTGTCACTGACATCTTGAGCAGCACCTTAGCATATATAAAAATACTAGTTTTTTCAACAACAACCTTAAGCCCAACCCCCAACCCCTTTAACCTCAGGCAGTTAACGTAGCAGAATGCGACATAATGGGTCGTTATTAATTTTTTTCTCATTAGAGCACGTTCTGTCAGGATGGCAGCACCAGAAATATTTGGAAATCTAAAACAAACCCAGCTTGGGATTGTATGTATGGTCTTTCAATGTCCTCTTGACGCACCGCTGCTTTCAAACTGCTCCCGCATACGTCGAATTTGCCCTGAATATTTTTTACCTTCTTTTAAGTATACTTCATGTGGTACATTAAAATTTCGTTTCAAATGCATGCTCCAGGAAGAATGTCAACGATCTCCATCAAACAGTAGTGTCATTAAAACTTAGATCATATATAGCAACGTAAAAATTTATGCATATTCTCCATAAAACTTGTAACAGAAACGGATAACAAACAGTTCAAACTTGTTTTTTTTTATCAATCCTAAGCAATTTAAACTCTCACTGAGTCTGTGTCAAAGGGAAAATTACAAAACAGACGAACAATAAACACAAACGACAACGCTGAAATTAAAATCTTTACGTGCTTATGGATCTAACAGAAGCATTATTTCAAAATTGTGAATATCGCGCCTTATTGGTTTGAATTCCGATGATAACACGACAACCTAGTTGGTATAGCCTACGAAAGGATGGAAAAAGAGCGCTTTCTATATCTTAATATAAAGTAACGTAACCTTAGATTATATCCTGGGCAATTCATTGTCTCTTTAATAACAACAACACCCACCCCATCCAAACAATCCTACTAATACGAACAAGAACTGAACAAGTAAAAAATAATTCGTAAGGAATGATAAAGCAATTGACCGTATTAACGAGGAAATAAGAGGCATGTGAGGGATGGGATTACATTGAGTTTAAATTATCCGAAATGTACATCAACTCACAGCAGGACTAAATCCAAGCGATAACAGCTATTTGTTTCTGTATTGATACATCTATGATAAGGTCTTGTTGGCCTGCGGTCTTAATGCGAAGGTGCATTAGTGCTAAGAAATTGAATCTTGTATATAGTTACCTGTATAGTGTTGGGTAAAACAACCGACAGCTATTTAGATATATCAGTGGAGAAGCTGTGAAGCTTTCAAGAAGAAGATGATAAAAGAAGATTAAGTTGCCGAAGAAGATTGCCGAATAACCAGCCGTCACTTGAATAACATGAACTTTTAAATCTGGATACTTAACTACTTCTTTTCAGTTTAGTTTTACCCTAATTTTGAAGCACAAAAAATTATATTTTATATTTGTTTGTTAGATTGTCCCTTCGTTTCTTCGCTTGCCTGCTTGTTTGTTGAGTGATGTCTTTGCTGGGAACGCATTTATGAAGTTATGTGTCTGGAAGGAAATAGATCGCAATAAAACTGAAAATAACACCACCGTTGTTTGTGCTCTTGAGTGTGTGACTTTGTACTATATATATATATATATATATATATATATATATATATATATATATATATATATATATATATATATATATATATATATATATATATAGATCCTTATAAAATTATATATATATATATAATTTTATAAGGATCTATATTCTTCGCACATTTGCGGGATTTTCTACCGTCCAAAACTGATACATTTAGAAAAAAGCTTCGTCAGGATTCCCCTGAGTCTCTTCCTGACAGCTTAAGTTAGTCGACTCCCATAGGAAGAAAAAGACGAAATTGCTGCGATATTGTCCGGATAAGCCAGCTTATGCGGGACGATCATCCGCCTCGATGTGCGAAGAATAGATTGTCATAAATAGTAAGGTGTGGCAAATAACAATGACGTTTCAACTATCAGTGAAATATATGTAAAGTCAAATGTTATCGTTATTCCGGCAGCTTTTTAATGAAAATTTTTAAGAAAATCATGCCATTTCAATGACCTCAAGCTATTGCATCCACTGCTTTAATGATGACGCTTCATTGAGTGGCAGTGACGCTGTTGAAGTTATTATGACGTCAAAACAGCCAAGACAACATGCCAATTCATTATAGCCACTCTTTACATCAGAAGTCTTTTTCTAACATGTTTATAAAAGGGCAAAGGACGTTCCGATTGCTCGTGACCAATGATATTTAACACGTTTTATAACGTTCGCATGAGGGCTCATTTAAGATTCTCATTTTAGTAAGTGCTTCATATGCAGTCTGTGTGTAAATGTACTTTACTTTCCAATGTAAATTAAACATAATTCAGATTATACCGTTCCATATCATAAACGACAAATGATAAAATAAATTATAATTTCGATATTAAGTAATGCATCTGAAGAAAAATAAATATTTTTAGTACGCTAAAATATCAAGACATCAAACTACGGTATCGGTTTTATGTCAAAACGATGTGTTTAATACCATATTAAGGTTACTTTTTTGATTTAGTGTTTCTTGTTCCCTATTACCTTATAATCATACAACTTTATTAGGAGTTTTACAGCGTAAACTTGACAAGGTATCCACTGCATCCACAGTTCCGTATTGTACCTATATTTTACCCACGTAAACAGAGCGTCCGCCTCGGATGGTGATGTTCGCAAGTTTGAAGCCCGGCCGAGTCATATCAAAGACTTATAAAAAATGGTACTTGCAGCTGCCTCGCATGGCGCTCAGCATTAACAGGTCAGTGTTAGGTCTGGTCGGCTTGGTGTCAGGATAATGTGACTGGGTGGGACATCATGCTACATGTCTGCGGCATGATGCCCCAGTGCCAGCCATCACTATGAACTGCCACGCTACTGACATCGTAGCGATATGACTAAATTTGTTAAAGCTACCTTAAAAATATAAATCACACACACACACACACACACACACACACACACACACACACACACGTGCGAAAAGTGTAGAAAATTGACCTAAATATGTTGTCACATATTGCAGAGGTAGATCTGGTTCTAATTTGCTTACTTACTGATTTCAAAAGAAAGAGTTAGTGCCCGATCTGTTGGCAAATTATCCACAAATGAGGTGGCTAGATATCTTTGGATATATACGGTACTTCCTCACAGCCATGACGAATACTGAAAGACAATGGTGATTAAGTATTCATGTCCAGTCAATATGTATTTTTTTTTTCAATAAATGAACACAAACAAGACATAGCTTACGTATCCTCCATGCGAGAAGTCGAAATACACGTTGAATACTTTGTACACTCGTGACTATGTATGTGAAAGACATTCTTCCGTTATTGGTTTATGATATAAACGGAATATGTGCTATCTTCAATAGCATCAGCAGATGTACAAAAATCAGGTCGTTACAATTCTTTATTAAATTTACCAAATGCCATTACATTGTTACATCAAGATGCTTTGTCATTACAAAACCAGACCCAATGTTTTGCAGTGTCATTGTTTTCCAATCAACACTTTAAAATCAATGCCCTTCTAGGGCCCGACTAATACTGATAGTCCAGACGTATTTATCACACCGATCCGGACAAAATCCTGAATTGTATCAGAGCGATGTATCTGTCTACAGACTGCAGACACTAAATGCGCTTCTCTACTTATTGCAGCCACAGTTCGGTTTAGCGACAAAAGTCTACCGGTCGCTATTGTAATCAGACTTGTGATACTGTGTCATGTTCTATCTGGATAAACAATGTGTTAGGCTTAGTGTGAAATACTTAATAGGTAAGTCGATTTTATTTGGGATGGTCATTTTTACCATACGATGAATAACTTAACTAGCAAGTGATTGATTATACTTTTGAGAAACTGGGAATGTAATACTCGTTGTTTTTTTTTTTTAAATTATTATTATTATTATTATTATTATTATCATTATTATTATTATTATTATTATTATTAGCAATAGTAATAGTTGAAGTAGTAGTATCCACACAATAAAATTGCCTGGTATATTGAATAAAAGGCAGATCCATACATCATCTGTGACCAATTCAAATGAAATTATCATTTGTTTATACATGTATTAGCATCTTCCCAATTATCTTCATGTGAATTCGTCATCACTCTCATCGTTGTTGTCGTCGTCGTCGAAGTTCAGCAGTGCTGCCGAACTCAGCCAGACAGACTTCGCGGGCGATCTAATTAGAATTTCTCAGGTTTATATTTTCCGATCCAAAAACACTTAGCTTGATACAGAGCGTAGGAGAGAGAACAAAACATGAAAGAAGCTGGAGTTTCTCAAGCGAAGTTAGGTATCTCAGTCTGGTTCCTTATCTTTAGCGCTGAATCCAACAACCGTATATCCAGTCTAGAATCGATTCCATAAAGTTCTTTCCAGGCTAGACACATAAAACATCAGATCGGAATTTATAACTCGATTCGAGATGCGCTATAGCTCTTCCTACTCGTCGGGTTAATTCTAAACACCTGTAGTTTTGTGCGCTGTAGGTTAAAACAATCGCTTGGGAACATTTCAGGTTATGGCCTCAACCCTACAATTACATGCATTTTTAACATCTAATAACTCCCTAACTGTCAATATTTCTTGATTCTGATGGAATAATTCACTTTTGTATGTTAACTGAAATTTTGAAATACTGACTGAAATAATGTCGTACTACACACATACGCTCGCGCGTGTACACAAACACGTGCAAATCTGAAGGAGTTGTAATTATGATCCACACACTTTAGTGTTCCTTGTAGGTTGATATTGCATGGTCATATTAGTGTATGTTGGAAAAAATTAAGAGAAAGTCTGTAAATCAGCGGTAGCTTTCAATGTTTATAATTATTGTTACGACTCTATGTCTTAAGCTATATAATTGAAAGAAAAATCAACAAATAATTTATTTCTCTGAGTTAAAAAGTAAAAATATAAGAGACATGTAAATATTGTGAATTAAATCCCAAATAATCCTACATGTCATATCACAAATACAAAAGTATATAATATTCCGAATGAATTCTTCTCAGATTATATCTGAACACAAGTATAAATGTTTTCATTGACTGATCATAAAACAGGAATGAATAATTTGTTTATCAACCCTTATATATACAAATCCCCACTTGACATACGACACAATAGTTTTCTCTAATTCTGATAAAATTTCACTAACTAAAAAGCAATGTGAGGCCTTGAACTCAAATTTTAGGAAACATCTTTACTACTTACAATCATGACAAAAGTCGGGTAGGCAAAAAGTCTATCCATAACCTTCAATCACGGACAAAAACTAAGAACACAATATAAATATGCATAATACTGTATATATTATTTATGATCAGCGTTTGTAAAATAAATTCATGATTCATTTCTGGATCCGCAACTTAGATTAGCAGACAGTCCTGCTATATTTCGTTCATGCCTAAAAACTAATTAGTCAAATTGTTATCCGCTCATATCTAACAATTTTTGCTATTTACTGCAGCACAGTTTCCACTTAATGAACTCGTCCTCTCTGTGAAAACGAAAAGGTGCGAGAATGTTGATATTATTATTATTGTTGTTGTTGTTGTTATTATTATTATTATTATTATTATATGCTTTGCTCTTTCGCACCAAATAGGTTGAATTCAATTCCGAAAATATTGTTTTATGGATGCATATCTGACAATATATACGCGCTATTAACACAATTTAACCTCTAACAAAATTAGAGTTGCAGTTCCTCTGGCAAACATCATCTCTGCAGTCTTTTTTATTATTATTGCTTAGTTCTCTTTATTTTATTATTTTTTTCAACATTGTTTTTACTTCAATCCTCAGTTCTTTGCCTTTCCATTCAAATCGAATCGTGTGTTGGTGTATTTCACCACAAATAGAACTCAGCATCCTTATACCCATAATCATAGCAACGAATAATTGTAAATCAATATCGCTTTTTGTCTATTTTGTAGAAAACCAATTTTCCATGTATATCCGTTTGAACTTCCAGATCGGCCAGCACAATAATGCTGACTCTATTTTTGGAAACAATTATCTCATTCGTATTAATAATTAATTTGTTATCTTTGCTCTATCTCAAGGAGAGTGTAACCAATTTTCTCAATTAGTATATAAATCACCAATTATAGTAAAGCACACCGGAAGGTAAGGTTAAGCAGTGCATGCTGGGAACATGCTGCTTGAAGCCGAGTCTGAATTACATAACGCAACTCTCTCTCCCTCCCCCTTCTCTCTCTCTCTCTCTCTCTCTCTCTCTCTCTCTCTCTCTCTCTCTCTCATGAAGCAATTAATTAAAAGCAACACATATAATAGATGTAATATTCAAATGTGTACATCTACTTTAATTTTTTTACCATTATCGCAAACTACGATGTCATTCTTTGTGCATAGTTAAATGCGATAACTTACAATTAGTAAAGCACAATAATGGCTAGAAGGATGTGCAGTGCGATCGATGACACGTTTCAGGATATCATGATTTCATGAGAGATACCAAAAACAAATAATATCGATCCCGGTGTTGTTAGGTAACATGTTAACCTTTTGCATTCAGCTGCAATGTGATTGTATTTGACTTGGCTTGCACTCAATCCTTCATCTGCCCGGTGATTGCATTTAACTTGTTTTGCACTCAGTCCTTCAGCTTCCCGGTGATTGCATTTAACTTGTTTTGCACTCAGGCCTTCAGCTTCCCGGTGATTGTATTTGACTTGTTTTGCACTCAGGCCTTCAGATACCCGGTGATGGCATTTAACTTATTTTACACTCAGTCCTTTAGCTGCCCGGTGATTGTATTTAATTTATTTTGCACTCGGGCCTTCAGATTCCCGGTGATGGCATTTCACTTATTTTGCACTCAGTCGTTCATCTGCCAGATAATTGCATTTAATATTTTGGGTCTGAAAAGTTAGCGTCACTTTTAACAAAGGGCACAATACGGTTCAATCGATTTTTAAAAAAAAAGAAAATAACCTAATACACTGTCCTTTAGTTATATTCAGTAAGAATTATGCTGAGTTAATGTGCTTGTTCATTAAGATTAGAGATAGGAAAAATATTAACTTCCATTAGGTTTTAAAAAATAATTTAGTTTCTTTCAAACTAAACTGACAAATGTTCTATCCAAACTAAAACAGCGTATCACGATAATATGCAGTGAAATGTAATATCTATTGTGATATTTGGTTCAATAACATGAACAGTTTTTGTGTAGTCTTCCCAAAAAGTTTCCAAGTTACTTGAGCAGCGTTATCCTGGCAATACGACTACCGTATATTCCCGTGCAGAACACCTCACTACCGTATACGAACATTTGCCGTTGAAAGGAGCGGTGTGAGATGAGTGCCACCCCGATCGGATTATCACTCAGCCATTTTCTTCTGGTCGTGAAACAACCTCACAGTTGGTTTCAGGATTACACGTCAATTTAATGTTTGTGGCGATTCATCTCCTGCAGAGTACAAAATATATGTTACGATAGCAAAGGCCAACAATGCTCCTTTTGAGACTTGATCTCCTTTTGTTATGTTGTTCGACGTGAACATAATCACTTCAGAATATAGTTCTCAATGACGACAAATAACATTCGATGTTTCTTTTATTGAACCGACAACAAAGGCCGAAGATGGTCTGACTGCATTGTAATAATTTTCACTCAAAATCATAGGTAATCTCGTTCAACCAAACCTCTTGTGTGGCTCCTTGAGATCGCCAAATCGGAGCTTCCTCGGCTTTTTCCGTTTCTGGCTTGACCGAAACGACTTCGGTTCCTTCGATTGGGACAATAGTCGATCTGAACATCTTACTGCCATCTCCGTCAGGTCATGAAATAACATAGGAAGCAGTTGTAGGAATACACGTCAATTTGGGTATTTCGGACTTTGCCTTTGTCTCCTTCCGCCACTATATTGTCCCAAGTGAGCGAAAGTATTCCAAAATATAGTTCTCAAAGGCGACGAATTATATCATAAATTTCTTTCTCGACTTGACGGAAAACGCAGAGAATGTTCCGAATCGGACCGTAGTATTCGCCATCAGCCAGTTGTTATGGGTGTTTTTCTTTTCCGTCAATTCGAGAACAAAACTTCGAATGTAATTAGTCGCCATTAAAATCTCTGTTCTGCAGTACATATGTACATAGATCACAGTCGTAACAATCCCTGCTTTTGTTGTTTGATGTGTATTAAGTTGATTAATAGGATAGCACTACAACTACTTCCGATGTTATTTAGCGACCTGACGGAAGCGGCTAAGCGATCGCATAGTATGGCTGAGATCTTACGGAGACAGGTTATAGTCTGGTTCATCGAGATTAAATCATAGATAGAATTAACGTAGATCTGTCAGTGCATTATGCGACGGTAGATCACAGTCTTCGTTGTTTGAAGTTGGGTGCACGTTATGCTCAGTCCAATATGGTGATATTGATTAAAACAAGTTAAATATCTCACAAACTTTCTGCAAAAGAGCAAGGTTAAAAAATAAGAACTGCATTCAAAACCACTTCGCAAATTTGTTACGATCATATGTAAAGCTGATTGCTAAATTGTAAAAAGAAGAAATTCTTTCGTTTCGAACACGTCCTTTTAAAGTTTTCATGACCAAAGCATTTAAACAATTCGTTGATACGAAGACGTACCAGTCGAACCTACCAACTGCAGGGAATGTTTTAGAAAATAATAGGTATTTATATGTGTAAAATAACTCTGCGCATATAGTATTGCAAATATTTACTTAAATGTAGTATTTTTATTTACTTTGGGCTACATTGGTATGTGCCTTTTTAACATACCTTCGCTATCAGCTAATTTTCCTGTGCATTTTTCTTCATTTTTTATTTAAAGTGCATAGTGTGACTTAATATGTGATCTTGCTATTCTTTAAAGGAATTTGAAAACATATTTACACAACAAAAAAAAAATGATCCGAAAGGCAGTTTAGCCACTTTTAGAATATGTGCACATTGAATAAATATGCTTTGATTTGAGTGTACGAGACTATGTATATTTTCGCTGTGCCATGAAGTTTAATTTTCCATACAGGTATTTTTCCTGAAGCAATCAGAAATGCGTTTAATACTGTCTGTATGTGTGGAGTACGGTAAACTGGAAACGTATATATATATATATATATATATATATATATATATATATATATATATATATATATATATATATATATATAAAAATGAATCTATTATCAACAACCCTTTAAGAAATTGGAGTTTTCGAAATACCTGTAACAGACATCACAAGAAACAAGTTGCCGAGAGCAAATTGCACTTTGATTAACACTTTGAGTGCTAAGATATTCTTTATGTTTTGCTTTTTTTGAAATAATTTGGATGAAGATTATTGAAACATTTACAATTTTCGCAGAGTACCTGTCTTGGCGAGTAAACTGTGACTCACTAATGATATTAATTCAGCGTCATCTTTCGTATTTTAACACAGTTCCTCTATAATCTACGAGGATGCTGAGGTTCTCTGTATGTCTACAGAGTGTTTGGTAAATGTATGCTCATGGCACTGACAGTTACGTTAGACCACCAGACGAGCACAATGGTCGAATGTTGGGCCAGATATCGCTCTGATCGACAACATTAACCTTAAGCTGAAACATACATTGTACCTATTTTTCATCTCAACGAAAACGCCCGTACCTTGGACCAGGGTATGCCATTTTGCTCAAATGGGTCAAATGTCACGAAAGTACATCTTTGGAGACAGCTATGGAAATTAATTAAATGTGTATATGTTTCATGTGTTGCGAGAATGCGGGCATGTTTTTCTAATTACACCAACATTCCTATGGTACTGATAACTCATTAATGTTACTTCGTTTTCATAGAATAACTGTTACTTCAAGATTATAAGTTTAAAAGGTAAACAGTTTGCTCTTTTATATACCATAGTTTTAATTTCTAGATTCTTTTTTTTTAAAAGCGAAACGAATAAACACAATGGATACAATGAAATAATTAAATATGCATTCATGCTTGTACACGACCAGCTCTGTTGAATAGGGAAGGTTGAAGCAAGTTAACTGATGCACACACACACACAAATGTACAAAGGAAAGATTTTTGTGATTTCTTTAAAAACAGCGCAATTACAAAACTGTATTAATTGTAGGAAAAGATAAAGGAAATGAATTAAAATACCAGTATTTGTTTTTGTTTTTTCTTTAACGTTTCTCTCAAGCAAATGATAGTCAAGTATATAATTTTGCAGGTAGAATTATTATTATTATTAGTAGTAGTAGTAATAGTAGTATTGGAAGTGGTCAGATCAATTGCTTATTAAGGAAACACTTCGCAAAACTGCTCCAGTCAGAAGCAGTTTATTTCTTAAGATTAAAACGGCGACCATTCCTTTGACAGTAGTGCATAAGCGTCATTCGAATGAAATATACCCAACAATTCATACGAACCTTCACATGACATCAGATTAATGTGATCTTATTGGTTTTTCGGGGGGGTTGTTTTCTTTTTTTGTTTGGTTTTTGTGTGTGTGTCTTTTTGTTTGTTTGTTTGTTTTTTAATATGGTTGATACTACTCTTGCAAAATCATGTTCTTTGACTGTATCCGAAACTATGCGGCTATGTAATTTTTCCAGTTATCTGAGTTTGCTTTATTTCAGTACACACTCCGGCAGATTTGTCCTCATTGCCTTAAATTTGTGCGACCAATCAAAATCGAAATCTCCTGCATAATGGAACTTTTACGGACACTGATATGATGCACTAGTGTTCTGTTGCCCTTTCGATTCACCAATCGGATAACAGCTTTCACATTTACGAAAGTGAAAAGGGTCATTCGGAACATATCATTTCTAACAATTACTCTCCCGAAAACGAAATGCAACACTTTATCTGATAGGCTACTGAAAACAAGTTGACCGGTAACTCCAAAAGGTCACTAGAACACGAACCTTTATCGCTCCATGTCAGATCTGCTTAAAGTAGATCGAGATTTTAAGCAGCTTCTTTGTGCGACTTTGGCGTCGATTCTTTTCCTACAGATTATAAATAACACCGGAATACAGTCGCACAGATAATAAGATGATCTGTCTGCAAAGGTTCATATACTGTGTTCTTGGTACAAAACCGAACGAGATCGACGGGGTGAATTATAATGACTGAATGACAACAATATTATAGTTTCTTAATTTGCAAAAAAATTATTAGCCTGTTTAATACTTATTTATATCTGGAATTTGCAGGAAAAGAAAATGCAATGTACGGACCTTCTTAGTGATATATTCAGTATCTTCTGTCAAAATAAAATACACTGCTCCGAAAATATAACCTTTGAGAGGGCATCTAGTGTATTTTAATCCATGTATCTTTAACGACTTAGTAAAAACATTTCCTCGCGGCGCGGAATACGTAACGATAAGCCATAGGGCTTAAAATCTCTCAAATCTAACACGTGGACGACTCAAATTCCAGACTTTGGGAGAAATGTTGTATCTCCCCAGGCTGTGTACAGATACTGTGCCTGTACTTTGGGACCCACTGAACCAATTTACATCCGTGACAAATTTTCTTGAGGGCGTAAGCAATTAGGTATTATTACCTAATATCAGCCAGTGTACTTGTAGCTCACCTTTTATGTTGTTGACAGGAAAGCACTTCGAGAATATGTTTCGAATACCGCTTGCTAACCTTTGAAACAATGAAACATATTGTACAATATCTGAATGTATTATACCTGTAAATACTGGTGCTGCAGTGGTATGGGTTTTCAGTACGTGAAGGATACCACTCGCTGTAGACTCGTTACTTCATATACTGGTAATGCGACTTCTTTTAGTTACAGTGTGTGCCGTTATGATGAAAATATCTAAGCCCAACTACCTGCTACCACCTTGCGGCGGCAAATCAACTGCCACCTAACGCCAGTCAGCCACCAATACAGCAGCCTCTCTAAAACAGCGCAGCCGGCCCGCTGCTCACGACTATTACTACAGCACGCGTTTGGATTTTAGAGATAAATTAGACATTGTGTATTGCATTTGGGATTTGTATTTTCCCGTTATTTCAATATGTTTAAAGGATACTCGTTTAATTGCCATATTTACAAATTTGATCACAATTAATTGTCATCGGAGGTGCAGTTTGAATTCGTTTGAGATTGTAAGACCTGCCTGTTTGAAATAATCTTTATGTTATTCCTTGCTGCAGAAGGTTGTGTACCCCGTGTGTTGTAGTTTGGATTGTATTCCAGGGTTAAAGTGCGGAATTTTATCAACGGGTAATTATTTGTCATTAATTTTGATGTCTGTGAGATAATTGGACAATAGAAAACTATTTGGTTCGTCGTCTGTATAAAACGGCGATATGCTGTAGAGTCAATAGAGAACATGTGCTACACTTACGCGCACGGATATTTTCACAAGTTTGGATATATCTCTTCCTTATCGAAAAAGGACATAAAAGGAAACTCCACAAGACGAAAAGCGGCGAATGGTCTTCAAAGCTGAAGACAATGAAGGTTAGATTTTTGTTCTTAGATTTGTTGAGGGTTTTTGAAAAATGAACGTTTTTGACGTTTTTCTTACCTCTGATTTAGATTGACTTGTTTTAAGTTGTTGCTGTTATTGTGATGTTTTTCTTTATGTTTTTAATTGAAATACATAGAAGTAGTTTTGCTTGAATAGAACATGGTTTGCAAAACAAATTGTAAACAATAAAGGAAAAATGGTTGACGAAAGTTATACGATATGCAAGGTGTATGTGATAACTAAACCGAAACGTCATTGAATTTATTTTAAAAAATGCTACGTGTATAAACGTCAAGCGATACTAATTGTTGTGACGCATCATATACTGCATCAGAATTTCTGACCTTTCACTTTGGTTATACCGCATCATTGCGTAACATTAAAAACAATCATAACAGCTGTAGTACCCATTACGTCGCACTAAATACACTAGTAACCCATGTGACGCCTGTTACGTCAATAAAATACAATCCTATCACTTGTGGGTATTTATCATTAAGTTGCGTTGAGCACAGTCGTAAAACAAGATATAACGTGTCATTGCGTCACACTTAGAAAAATTGCAACACCTGCGCTTATATCGTCTCATTACGTTACATTTAATACAATCGCAACACATGTAGTTATAACAATTCATTAGATTTCGTTGTTTATAATGTAATATCATTGTTGATACTGCATCATTAGATCATATTGAGTACAATTGTGTCATCTGTTGTTATGCCGCTATAAAGCGTGTACAATAGTAACATATGTAATTATACTGCATCATTAGATCACGTTGGGTACAATGGTAACACATGATATGGCGTGATCACATCACGTTGAATACAGTCGTAACACATGTGATATTGCGTGATCACATCATTTGGAGTACAACTGTAGCACAAGTGATATTGCATGATCACGTCTCGTTGGTTACAGTTGTAACACATGTGATATTTCGTGATCACATCATGTTGAGTACAATTGTAAGACATGTGATATTGCATGATCACATCACGTTGGGTACAATTGTGTAACACATGTGATAATACGTGAGCACATCACGTTGAGTACAATTGCAACACATGTGATATTGCGTGAGCATATCGCGTTGAATACAGTCGTAACACATGTGATATTGCGTGATCACGTCACGTTGAGTACAATTGGAACATATAGTTATGCCGCGTCATTACATCACAGTATCACCCAGGGCCGGAGGGGGGGGGGTCCTCTACCTCACTCCTTGCTAAAACACGTATAAATATACAAACGTACAGTCACTTGTCACTTGAAATTTGATCATCATTTTATTGTTGCGCATGTTTATTGAGTATTATGCACAATTTGAGTTAACAGACACATATCATTTTGCTTTTATACCCTCTTGAGGAAAGTCTGGGCCCTTATAAAATTTTGGAAACTCCTCCACCCAACACTTGACCTGATCCGGCCTTGATACCTGTGGTTAAGACTGCGTCATTACGTCACATTCTCTACAATCGTTAACGTGTTTGAGTCTGCTGTGTCATTACGTCACACTCAGTACATTCGTAACACCTGTGGTGTCCGATTGTATTTCAGGTCGCGTCACTGAACTTGTAGTATTTTCGATTTATTGAATTAAAAATGATTTTGCTTTTCGTGTAATAACTAGAATCTACTGTCTGTGTGCATATATAATATTTGGTTTTTTTTTTTTTACTGTTCTGCTATTATTTTATCTGAATTATTCAGTTCGTTTCATAAATGTCAAAGGAGATAAAAGAATAATAAAGCCTGAAATATACGTACAACTTAGGCCTTGCAAACCACACAGGTGAAACAAAATATCAGTATCAAACTTGTGAGCGCAACATTCCTAATATTACTTTTTTGTGTTGCAATTTCTGCCACCTAGATTTATAATAATAACTCCAAGTATTTGGAGAAGAGGAAATTTTTGTACATTTGTAAATATTCTTGATAAATAAACACATTTTGAGATAGATGTTTACCTGTTAAACTTTGATCTTTTATACGTTTTTCCCCCCTCAAGTCTGCTATCTTACATTTCTATCGTCTGAATGTACACAGTGTCCTCCCTTCGGGACTATGGTGATGGCATTCGCACGTGCCGAAGAACGGTAAACTCGTCATCACGAAGTTATCTGGTTCCCGCCATCACTTTCTGAGTGGCGGATCGCCAGATCTGCAAAACAGATTATCCCTTCTTATCCTTTTCATTGGTGCTGTTATCCTTAAGTAGTTAATAAACAGTAATCCTGTTATTTCAACTGTAACATATTTACCAAACCAATATAAGAAGTAAGGATAGATGCTCATATTTACTAAACTAATGTTAGAAGTAAGGATAGATGCTCGACTTACTGTCGTTCGTTTCCGAAGAAGTAATAATTTTGAAGGAGAAACGTACCAATGACAATGTCTTTCGTACGATTGTTCCCCGCCGCTCAAATGGTGTTTATGATTTAGCCACTGTACGTATCACGGGACTGTATTCTGACTTTGTTGACAGGTTTAAATGGAAATGCGATAAAGTCCAAAATGTTCGACAGGAAAAACAAAAGGTTAAAGGTCAACACCATGGTTGGGTGAGTGTGCAAAGATAGCACGGACAGGACAACTAAATTTAGCGTTTTACTTCTACATTTAGTAAATAAAGCACATGGAATTAACGTCATTATGACATAATTGTGGTTTGAAATAGCATTTTATTCCTTTAGAATGTGAAAGTTACCGGTTGTTTTAGGGACATTGACTAATGTCATATTGTCTTACACGTGACACAACGACAATCTAAAGACTTGTTTTCTTTTTCTTTCTTTTTTTATTAAGTAAGCGGCAAGAATTTTCAAATCTGATCAAATCAGTGACAGAATAGTCTCTTGAAATAATTCTTTTTTGCCGGGCACTGGCTGGCTATAATGGAGTTCTAGACCGGTCATTTGAACGTATTGGTGCAGATGATGCTACGTAACACAAAGCAGTCCGTCGGATGGTTATTTCCACCAGTGACGTAATACATTCAAGGCTGCTAATGTTATCATTTATTACTTCTAGATCAACCGCTCCGGTGGCCTAGTGGTTAGAGCGTCCGCCTCGGATACGGGAGGTCGTGGGTTCGATCCCCAGTAGAGTCATATCAAAGATTTATAAAAATGGTGCTAATAGCTGCATCGCTTGGCGCTCAGCATTAAGAAATTAGTGTTAGGACTAGTCTGTTTGGTGTTAGGATAATGTGACTGGGTGGGACATCATGCTACATGTCTGCAGCATGATTCCCCAGTGCTAGACATCACTATAAACTGCCACACTGCAGACATCGTAGCGATATGACTGAAAAAGTGTTAAAGCTACGTTAAAAATCCAAATCACACACACACATACTTCTAGATCTGAGCGGCCGTCGATAAAGTTCTTGGAATCACTATTTTATTTAAGAGGGTGGACATTATTTGGTGGGTTGGTTGGCGGTGTAATTATTGGGTGATGTATGACGTTATTCCTCGTTTTGATACTCTAAAAAAAATCTCAAGCATCCATATTGTTGTGTGCGTAACACGTATGATGCAGCCTGACGTCACATGTGTTGGGTACTGTATTATATCATTGGGAAGTGGTCAAATTATTATACTCAGTGTGATTTGTAATTGCACCGCCCCGCTCCCCACAGTAAGCCGAGGCAGTTCCTATCAGCGTCAATCGTTTATTCCAACAGTCTGACCAAATGTAGGTACATTTAGGTCTAATTTATGGAACTTATTTTGCCGTCGGTCTATTTAGATTGTAGATCACACAAGCAGAGCTCCACAAACTTGAGCATGTTAGCGGATTTACTTTAAAGCTCAACCGCTCGGGTGGCCTTGTGGTTAGAGCGTCCGCCTCGGGTGCGGAAGGTAGAGGGTTCGAACGGAAAACACCAGCATACACGCTTACTAATATGCGCGGGGTGTTTCCTGCATGACCTACACGGACTTCTTACTGTGTCACTCATAAATAGGAGAAAGTGAAAAAGTTCTTCAGTCATTTGTGAAATAATTCAATCGAAAAAAGATAGTAGCTATACTTAGCATTAGTCCTGCAGTGAGATGGGTGGGGTAGGATGCGTGCTAAATGACTAGGTACATGTTTAAGCCTGTTGAAGCAGTAATGTGGATTAGCCAACATACATATACGATATTTATTCATGGATTATCCTTAGTCCTTGAGGGTTTGATCATCTGGGAATATAGCGGGAGGAAACATATTGTGTAGCATTCCGTTTTAATTTAATTGTAATGGTCAGGAACAGTTTGTTAGGAAAGTATACGTATCATGTTATATATTCACCTACCTCCTCCCCTGCCCCATTCTACTAGCTACCTAACTATATACCTTCCTCCTTAACTACATCTGAACCTGTACATTCGTCCATATATAAAAACATGCATACACATATAGACATATGCTTTACTTACTTTACTAATATTCCAGTAGATATATTGATGTGAACTTGATCTTAATTTTACTAGGTAGAACAGGGGTTAAAAAAAAAAAAAAGACAGAGAAGGGCCCTGGGTGACCGAGTGGTCTAAATAATTCGACTTTACGGATCACTGCCATCTCACCGCTGCCCGCGATGGTTCGAGTCTTGGGCTCGGCTAATGTTGGTGTGTGAGAAAACTTGCCAGTAGCTTCCCTTGGGACGGTGATTCTAATCGGGTTCTTCCGCCACTAAGTTATACCGGCCGCCATGTATAACCACATCGTGTGCTGAAACATGGCGTTAAACCCACAACAACATGAAGATCATAAAAAGTGGCATGCATTACTGTTTTTGCTTCAGTGTCTAATTATAATGATAAAAAAATGCACAGCGCTGCATCACTATACAAGAACACGCCGCTCTTTGATTCATATTCCAGCAACAGTACTCAATCAACTACACTGTAGGTAACATCTACAGGTGTTATGCGATACACAAATTCATCGCCAAATGCAAGTCGCATAATTTGTTAGGGGCAGATGTTGTCAACATGTTTTAGAGGTGTAACGTTTGTCTCTCGTTCCAAAGATGTTCCGGATTATTTTGAGAGACAGGCAAAGGTTCCCGGTGTATAGGAAGGAAAATACATTTTTTTAAAGGAGCATAACTTTCGGTCTGAATGAATTCGTCTACTTGTACGGTCTTCATTCGTTATTGCGACCTCTGGCAAATAGTTGTGTCATTGTTTCAGTGGTAACAATTACGTTTTATAAAATATCTTTGCTGAAAGGTAAAATTAGACATTGTGATAACATTTAAATATGACATGATCCACAAAATTATCACCGACAAATGCATATAATCGATTCTAGCAAAGAAGTTACCATTGTTCATTCTCATTACAGAATATATTTGTGTTTGAGTGTGCACGTGCATGCTTGTTCTACTGAATAATAGCTCAATGGAAAATGGAAGTACCAGACAAACGGAAGTACCAGAACCAGACAAACGGAAGTACCAGACGAACAACTCTAAAATACATGTGATTGAGAGCACAAGACTGTAACAATTTATGTTCTGCATAACGCGTTAGAACTCCGCGCAGTTTACTTTCTTGTCTCAGTAGTCTGCTTGTTGTCGGTTTGGTTGTTTTATTGCTCAGAGGCACGCGGACCTACCTTACCTATGATAGTGTATTTTGAGGTTTCTTGACCGCTTGTTGCAAGGACGTAGCAGTGTAATGGAAAAAAATTAAGTAACCAATAAACAGGTTTATTTGTTTCAGTTTTACCGTCATCACGAGTTTTTACTACTTACAAAAGCCGCTGACGAAGAGTGGCAAAACGTTTGCTTGGTAGTCCTGTTAAACTGCAGCCTCGTGTTCTCATTCAACCATTATGAAGAGTAATATATTTGCTTATATCCCTCCCGCTACTAGTACGGAAGCTTCTGTGCGATTTCAGATTGCTGTGCAGTTCAAATTACTTGTATATTAACTTGTATACGCAGAGAAACACCGTTGCATTACCTGAAGTTAAAATACAAATCATTACCATTTTGGTTATTTGCCATAAAATGCATGTAAATTTCAAGAGAACGGCAATATCCTTTTTAATCGTCGCCAATTTTAAGAAATAATTAACGACTTATAGCAAAATTGTCAAGGATCTTACATGCGGTATTAAAATAAGAAGCTATTTTATATACTCCAACCCATGCACCCCACCCACCCACCCCCAAAAAAAATAACAAAAAAAAAACAAACAAACAACAACAAACAAACAAGAAAACTCACGTAAGAACAAGATATCTTCTATCTAGTGTACAGACCTAAATAACGTGTACAGGTATGTTGTGATGTACAACATCATCGTCCAGGGAGCAGTAGGTATTTTTTGGAGAGATGGAGCCATGAACTTCTCCATTGATGCCAGTGCACAGAGTATAATACCCTCTCATGAAAATAAAAATTGTATCAGATGCCAAATCATAATTTGAGAATGCTCAAAATCGTACCCCACCCCCAAATTACATAGCTCATATCCATATATTTTGGGTGAAACAAAAGAACAAAATAAAATGCAATGAGCCTTGCATTTTTATTTTCAACTGTTTTTCTTATGTCTTTATGTTTCTGTGGTATTGAGTAACACAGTAATAAAAAAACGAATGTAAAAAATAATCTTACAGTAATTACTAATGAACTTCAGACGTTTACCCTGGTTAATGAGCAATGTAAACAACTTCCGCACAGTGACCAGTATTCCATGTTTAAGAAGCCGCACTCGGTCACCAATTAGTATTAATTATTAGGTCGAGTCATGTGGTTGATGCTTCCTCATTCTTTATTATTTGACATGTTTCCAAGAAGGAGGGTGGGTGCGTTTACTGTATGTATGTATATATATATATATATATATATATATATATATATATATATATATATAACAGCAACATTTTGATATATAATAATACTTTACAATATAGATAACATAATATTATAGCATTCTGATGCTTTCTGCATCTTATTAAATCCATTGTATGAAATTGTTTGATGATGTCTTTGTACTAGGCCCACTTAATCACAAACGTTTAAAAAATATGTTCCTCGGGACGAATGAATTGAGCACCTTAATGTAAGCATTTATTTATTTAAGTTTAAAATAACCAATATTTAGGTTGTCAGCTAGCTGGCAGAAAGCATGGCACCCAATTTATATCATATATCAGAGAGTTATTCGTATAAATGTAAATTATGGAACAAACTGGCTGAAATTAATTCGTGTAATACTTGTTGAGATGATACTCGAGCGTAAAATTCCTGTTTATTTACATATTCTGTTTGAAGTACTTCAAACGTTCTTGCTTGCGAAATTTGAATATAGTGCAACTTTTATCAGATTGTTTTCATTTGGGACGTAAAATATATTAGCAAGTATGACTTGCGGCAATACAAAATACTGTACAAACCGTGACTTTTTCAAAAGAGATGAACGCCCCAGTGATACAACAACAGTACATGTATCCATAGACCCATTGCTGCTAAATTACACTAAGAAATGAGTGATATGACAATGATGAGAGGAGACATTTGATTTTGAGAGAGACAGAGAAGAAGGTTACCCATCTTAAAAATGAGCATTGTTTCTTATACTCAATAATTTTTTTTATTCAATTTGCATTTTATAACAAAGATCATCAAGGACACATGGACAAGTAATATACCGTATGCGTTTAACATATATGAAATGGTAATCACGACTTTGAAAATATGGTCCTATTGAACTTGAAATTTTATTTAAAAAGGACAAATCAACAACCAAAAATACACCATGGACACATTTAGACGTATGCGAATACAATATTTGTTACATGTAAAAAAAAAAATGGGGAAATATGTGGACGGGTGTGAATTTAAATTACGTTACTTAAAAGTATATTACCAATAAGTAAATTATAATCCCCGAGTATGATTTATTACTGAGTCATTCTCCATTACGTTCTGTGGTAAAAGAAGGGTGACCTTCTGGGGCAAGTAATATTATAAGACATAACGTATTTCCTATACACTGCACGGTCTACGGTCTCTTGTGTCGACTATATGCATTACATGTGTAAAGATCTGGTGCGTTTGTAATTTACTACACTAGGACAAGTCAATTTATGCATGATTGAAATCATCCCACAACTTGCATGATGTTAGAATTGCACGCTTCATGAACAGAACTTATGTTCAAGTCAATGTTACTATGACCTTGTGTAAACGTTACCTTCATACTGTTTTTTTTTTTTAAATTCAATTGTACACGCACGGGCCGACAAATCTTTTGCTGGACCAAGATGCAGTCAATATGGCTGCAGGAATTTTGGTCGTTTTATATGGTGCAATGCGGCGACATAATACGATTGTTATTGCCATGAATGAATTGTTTGTCATTCACTTCAAAACAAAACGACTACGTGTGGCCTTTGCACTAAAAGTGAAGGGCGAACGCTTGTGCTTAACTCGATGAATACGCACTGTCTGGCAACTCAATAAAAGGCGTAGTATTCTGAATCTGGGGAAAGCACTTGATACAGTCATCATCGTATTTCTTCTTTTATAGATGCATGTATGTATGTGATGATAATCGGCTAACTCGGACATGAGCATTTACTGACATACAATTTCTGTCATCGAAGATTATAGGGTTGGTGATTTGGCGGACAGACTGATAGACACCTGCCTATCTAACTACGAATTACTGCCATTCCCTGTATATCGAGCACATCCCGACGGCAGGCACATACACTTTCTCAAATACATTGGTTGGAATCTTTTGACTATACGGATTGTGGCCGTCCCTACACAGGAAACTGCTAAACAGCACTCCTTCTAAAGGACGGCATACTGTTTCGCATCATATCTGCCAGTGATGCTGATGGATGTGTTCGGAAACATAACTTCTTGTCCCCACCGGGGGCCCTCTGTGAGTACGGCATTCGGAAAACTTTTAAACAAGTTTTATATATCGAACTTACAATTTTCTTTTATCGCTTTAAAATTACTTTCCGGATATATATATATATATATATATATATATATATATATATATATATATATATATATATATATATATATATATATATATATTACTAACGCGCGTGGCCCTGTGAGCGCGGGTCCCGACTGGGCCGAATCGGTCCAATCGGCCTAAGGCCGGCTCTGGGCATACAGGTATACAATTATGTAGGTAGAGAGACTGTTGAATTAATAGAGGGATAGACGGATATGATATGGTTGCACTCCAGTAATTGTCGTTTCAATATACATCTACATTATCTCGAATTTTGACACATTTTTTTTTCGCTTTTCTTTACAATAGTTGCCCATAGACTATGTTTTATCTCATTCTTACTCACAGCGTACATATAACATTAATTTACCAACGAATACATAGATGTAACGTTAGCTGAAGGATTCAGCTAAATGGTTTACAGTAATTTCCCATGCTTTCAAAGTACACAAGGTGGCAGATAACATGCAGTAAACAAGTACAAATCGCGCATTCCATCGACAAATTCCACGACTTTGAGAAATTGCATGTTTACTCGAAATTAAGTTAGAATCTTGACAGTTTCCATCCTTACTTAATTCTGCTACTGCCCCCCCCCCCCCCATGTAAAGGACATAGTAATACTGGAACTATTGCATCTCATTTGTTGTTTTTCAATTCTGTTTCATTTTCATGCTCAAACAGTTGTAAGAGTAGAGAGCCATCTTATGGACGTCAGTTAATATCTTGGATGAAAGGTCTGAAATTAATAAAATTTATGACTCGAGTACAGTTGAATGAACCTTGAACTCTAGGTGTGACATAATCTATGCATGTCTATTCATGACCGTACAAATATGTCATTATTGTTATTCAGCCAGTCAGAAACCTATGATGGACACCGTCATTTCATTTAGATATGTGCTATACTTGGTGTCTCTCCCATCTCGTAGGTAGATTTTGATGCTCGGGTATATTTTTGATTGAGTTCTATTGTGCTTAGGGAAAACGCGAACATTTATTTCCAAGATTTTCCGAAATCGATTATAAGAAGTTGTACGATTATAGTATTGTATAACTTTAGGTCATGATACAGGTTAAAACTTAGCTAACCGAGTTTTATCCTCTACCGAAAGCGTGCATCTAGCCTTTTTGTTAGATTCACGGATAAGGTGGCTGAAAATGACCAATGTCTTTATTGTATCGTTCTGCTCTTTGAAAATCCGGACTCTGTGCATTGATTCCATTAGCCTCAAAGCGACATACGTTCTTCCGCCCAGCATCATATTTGGAAGTTTATGTTCAAAGTTTATATCGACTATAACTTTCATGTAGCCAAACTGCAAACCAATTCTGCAATGTAGGCCCTACTCTTCGTTTGATTTGATGACACTGTCGCTCTTCTCAAAACGCCACTACCACCAAATGTCCTTTACTGCAAGAATTTTCCAGAGAACAACTGTTATTTTTTTCCTACAGTTTCTGAGAAATTTGCAAAAAGTAACAGAAAATACAGAAATTATATGGCTTATAACATTGTATCAAGCAATGCAATTGTCTGTTAATTATTTTTGTCAGAACTCGACGCGCATGCTAAGAACAAACGACCGGTCCTTTTATGCAATGTTGCATCAATTCTAAATATGACAAATAACTATCTAGTGGGCTATTAAATTCATTGCATTTGTTTCGATGAAGACAAGAATGGCTCAAACCCCATATTGTCTGGAGAATTCAATTAGTTTGAGTGATATCCTTGTACTGTCGTGTAAGTAATAGATTATTTTGGTCACTGTGTAAGCAGACCTTGTTTTGAACTCGAAATTTGGTGACCCATTTTGGATTGTTAAGGAAAATAGTTCAGCAGAAATTGTGCTTTCAAATACTGTTTCGCTTAAATTTTACCTTATTAAGCAACCTAGAAATCTTTTATTTGAAAGAAGTACTCTGGTTTATATTTACACATTTAGTGTTTTTCTTCAACTTTATTTCTTGTCTGATTCAATCAGATCATCCGATGCTCTTGGGACAGCAGGTGCATATCAACAGCCATCTTTGAACAAAGTGCCCAGAAGTCGAACATTGTATCCGTTAGGTACCGTGCCGAAATTAAACTAACAACCAATCGTAGTAGTTCATAGGAGAGCTTACAAAGTATCCGTTATGTGAATAATTTCACAGTTGTGTGAATGACGCCATCGAATGACCAATCGGGAGGCAGAGATTTACCAGTTGCATGATTATGATATTGGCTTGCCAGTTTAGACCTGTATCTTCCAAGCACAAATTCGAAGTTTTTCTTGTAACACCAAAATGAGACATTCCAGAAATTGGAAAAGTGAATTTATTGACTTTTGTGATGAGGTGATGTCGTACTTCATTGTGATGATGCGATGACGTCAAATTTTACGCGACAATTGCATTTTCAATGGCTGATTGTGACACACCTCATAACTGTGGCATGATTGCAGAACATAGGTTTAGAAACGATATTAAGATATGGAGAGATGTATTTATAGTTTCATTTCTACAAAGTTTTATCGAAGAGCCTCCTGTCGTACCAGCGATCAGCTAATCAGTTTACCGGATTCTCGAATAAGGCAAAGATCTCACAGTGCCACGCGAGAAGTCTGGTTGAACGAGACTATTTTATACATTGGAGCGTGGTGCCAACCAAATACATCGTGCAGATACCAATACCGTCTTTTTGTAACTCAAATCCTGATCCCGATACCAGTTCGTACAAGAAAAGTAATTTAGGAACATGCTGAGTAATGACATTATCCGTTTGTACCAGAATACTTTGGACCAGATATTATTCTGATGACATGGGATTGGACGTTTTAATAATTTGATCAAACTTGAGAATAAAAATGAGTAAGTAGTTGTATTTTTCTGCTGTGATCAGACAAAATGGAGATTGAAGGAACATTCCCTAACAGTGATTCTGTATATCTTTGATTGCTTTGCAATGTTCTTAAAATGTGCTCAGATCTTTGAGGGAAATGAAACAAGATAAAACCAGATCCTGGAACTAAAGTGGATGTTGTGGTCAATTATGAAGTTCATGTAAGTCCGATGGAATATGAGGCAGGACTGACATATAAGATAGACGGTACATTAGTTTATTTTCCAGCTATCCTAGATTTGACACGCAACAATTATACTGTCGGAATTTTCTCCAGCGTGTAATAGCATCATATACAGCCAGCCACTCTTGTCGAACGTAAGGCATTATATATCCAACTACTTTTAATATTATCTGCTGTTTTGATACTTGGCTCTAATGGGTAAAGACAAATAATTTTCAATGCCACACTGAGATTTGTTTATTTATTTTTTTTTAGATGCTTGCATTTTCTTTTTTTAGCTCACTTGGCTGAAAGGCCTGATGAGCTTACGACATGGTTCTGCACCTGTCTTGTCTGACCTTGTTACCATGCTGGAGGCTATATTTCTCATCCGATAGTGATCAAAGTGTAATATATGCTTATATCTTCAATATCTCAAATATTTTCAATAATGAGCGAGTTCCAGACATATTTATTGTTTGCTCCGGGATCGTCTGCTGCTTGTACCCCTAAAAACATCTAAATAAATGAAAGTGCAACATTGCTCAATGAAATGCATGAAAATAATTAATTTATTATAAATATTTAAACTTTCAAAACCAAACACTGGCACCTCCTTACAAAAAATATCGTATTCATTTCTATTTCAAGTAAATGATGTGGTTAATGTTAATCCCGCGCCGTAAATGTGGAATCCCGAATACCCCTTGGTAATTTGGACTTGTCTCTCTTTTAGAAGAGATACATTTGCCGATTGTTCTTAACTGTCGCACAGGGACGTATCCGAAGTCGACCGAATAATATGAAGCAGCATATACTCGCTACAAGTAAAACTGAATCATTCGCCGTCATATAGAAGCCCGTCAGGGTTCACCACAATCAACAAACGTCCAAGTTACCTATACTGAGATATCGCGAGATTAACACTAAACAGGCCGTTCACTTAGACTGAAATTGGATACGATAGTATTTGCATGTAGAAATCTGATAGTTGGTCTCAAAATACAATTATTTGAAAGAAATTAACCATTTTCTTCCAAATTTTAGCAATATTGTGCTTTTATGTTAGCAGATGTAGACAGGAGCACAAGACGCAGAGGGCTGCGGAGAAAACTATAGCTGATCTTGCATTTGACTGGCTCAACTTGTTATAACTCTGTAGGACACATTTCTGATCAGAGTTTGATCGAAAATTCCGGGCGTACAACTCTAGGGACTGTATTTCTTATTCGATTTTAATCAATCTTGGTAAATAGGTTTATATTATAAAGATCCTGGAAGAGTGGAATTATGAGATGGATCCACGCATATTAATGAGGTGATCTTGCATCAAACTGAGTTTGTCAAAACTTATGGACTTTATTTCTGATCCAATTTTGATCACACTTAGGAATTAGGCTTATAACCGGAAGATGTCCTGTGAGCATCATAACAAGTGGAATCTACGCATATTAATTAGGTAATCTTACATCTGATTAGATGAGCCTCTTATCACTCAAGAAACGAGTATTTCAGACCAAAATGTGAGCCATGCATATTAATGAGGTGATATTACAAATAATTGCCTAAGATTATCAACACTGTAGCAACTTTACTCTTGGGCAGGATTTGATGAAATTTATTAAATTATCGTATATCTAGAAGATGTTGAACACGCATATTTATGAAGTAATCTTAATTAGAATGGCTGACTTTTTACCGCTCTGAGGGCTGAATTTCAATCATAATTTTCTCCAGCATGATAAATAAGCACACATCAACAGGTTCTAAAATAAGTTAGCTTCACACTAATCAGTGAAGTGATTTGCTTTCGATTGCGTGAAAGTCGATATTTCTCATTCAGTTATGGTTAAGTATAGCAAATATTTCCAGAACTTCCAGATCTTTGATTAGTATGCGTGGGAATATCCCGAAGATTCTTTATGTTAGGAGGGCTCATTTTATGAAAATAATCCATGCTACCATAAATTCACATTAATACTATATATTATGACTTCTGTTCCTAGTATTGGCTGGTTAATTAACCCGTTTGAGGAATATCTTCCCAACACTGACTCCCCATAATTAAACAAATAATCACTAAGGTAGTAAACAAATAATTGCAAAGTAAACAGATACGTAATTACATATAGAACATATCTTAGATTCGTAACACTGTATCCCAATGTATCCCAACTGCTCCGAAAAGCCAGGGGATAAACTTCAGCCTGGCAGTGATTATGTAATACTCAAACCTATAAAGGGTGTAAATTTCTTGGCATGGGTAATTTTGAACAGCAATTTCATTTGGGTCTTTACATCAAAATATGTTTAGTGGTTCACATAAAAATTGTGACGTGAAGCATCCTGTCATAATTGCCGACACACTTTCCAATATGGCTGCCTTTCCTAAAAACTAGAAAGAGAAAAAATTATGTAATACATGACAAATGATGCTCATGCGCCATCAAATACGAATAAAAGTATAAAAACTTTAAATATTTTCATGACAATAGCACCGAAAGAAATCTCAACCGAAAACATCATATTGATCTAGATTGCTCTTACATTTGGATACTATGATGACAGCCATGGGAACGATCTCAAGCCCGCTTGTGTTTGTGGTCATTTTATATTTTTTATTCTGTTATTCTTTTTTTCCTTCTTCGAAATACTTAATATGTTACATTTTCTTATTATAGTTTCTTTGTCACTTCTTTTTAGAGTACCTGTCCAAATTACATATTTGTTTTTATGTACTTGTTATATGCCTATAAAACTGTGCTTTTCGCAGTAAGAGCTGATGAGTTGATAAGTGGACGATGAGACATTATTAGCAGCAGTATGTGTATGTTTGTCTGGCAGGTGGGCCGATCCATTAAAAGCCCTGTTCCGAGAAAAGAAATGTTTTATTTACTCGGGTTTTATCCATGGTTAAGAAATAACATTATCGACTTATTAATTCAAAATTTATTAATTGAAACGAAATGCGGAAAATCGTCGAAGGAAATGTTTTAGCGCTCTCCAGCTGTTCTTGGAACTACTCATGGCACAAATATTTCCAATAATACATGCCAGCCCTGTTCCTGGATGACAGTTATATATTGGTCACTGAAGTTACAAAAGATGTAAGGATAAATACCAAGAGAATCGCCTCATCAGATGAGATAAATAGACAAAACTACATATGTGTTTTGTTCCGAGTTGGGGGGGGGGGGGGAAACGAGATTAATACGGCGTAGGAATGTCGAGTCCGACAGGCCGAGACGTATGTTCCTACGCCGTAGCAAAAGAGTTCTTTCCCCGACTCGGAACAAAGCACTTATGTGGTTTTGTATTTATTACATATCCCCTTTTTGTTCGCAAATTCTTTTCAATTTTCGTACTGTATACTTTTAGAAAAATTAAATGGGCATTTGGCGTTTTATGAAAGATACTGTACAACCCTCTGAAAAATCCAGAGGTTCATAACTGGGTCCTGACCTTGATATCTGACCTTGATATATAATGTAGAGTTGCGTAACCGGTCTTTCTGCATTGCAAATACTGTTATTTACTCTTTAATTTTAAATTTTTAAAAATGTGTTATTGAACACATGAATGGATTTAAACCGCAGTCATAGGCAAGATGATTTTTCCTTACTTCTCAACTGGAACACCTTACTTACTGAATACACACACTATGTTCCAAGCAAATTTCTGGGTAAATTTTTACAGACTAACAGTAACTACATACATTCAGTTTTATACATAAATATATTTGTAAGAAAACGATGATTCGGTCTTTTTCTAACACGTGGACTAGAATTTTAATATTCATTTGGATGTTTTTCACAAGAAAATTATAAACGTTATTGTTCTGTTTTCTTCTCTTTATGTTCTGCTTGAACAGTTGCAAGAATTTAAAATGTAAGTAAACATACATTTCTCTGAGTGTGCCCTAAGTGATGAAAAAGTCTCAACAACACTGTAACAAGATTTAATTCGTCTAAATTTGCATCAGCCAAAATAGCTGCTGCTCTCAGCGATACGTCTAATTCTATGCTGCAAATGTTTGTCAGTTTTATCATTGTAGGTTACTGCACTTGTTTGGGGAAAATATAAACGAGTTTTTCGAAGTAATACTGCACGATCTTGGGAGTGAAGTATTACTCCGAAGAAAAAAAACGAGTTTATAGTTAGCTTTACAAATGCAGTAACATTTCTAATATATACTCATTTTGTTTTTCTACCTAAGGCTTAACAATAAAAAATGTACTACAAGAAACAAAGTAATTGAATTTATGCTGTATTCCAGAATAAACACACAAACTACATTCATCAATACACAGTAACACTATAAAGCACAAATAGCACCGCAGAGCGTCCTTTGAACATGAACGCGTACTCATTAGTTTTAAAAATAATCTTCGTCTTTGATTACTTAAAATTGAAATTTAGAGCCATATTGTGAACGAAATGTGCTTTGAAACAAATTTTTTAGTTGGTCTGGATTTTGTTTTACTATCGATTCTACTCAATTCTGCTTTTCTGCTTGTAGGGACTAGATTTATTAGCTGTGTCAATTCCGTACATTGTACATGTGATTTGAGCAGTGGATCTACCTTGAATCAGCTGTGTGTTTCTGTTCTGTCATTGATTGTTTGGAATCAAAATGTGGGGAAAATATTAATTATTTAATTGGAATTATGAAACAGACGCTATAGAATATCACGTTCATTTTATTTTGAGTGCAGTAAGGAGAATGTAATTGCAGTTGGAAATGTAGTCAAAATTACAGTACAATTTCGCGACGTGTATCAAGTTTTGGAACCCATGACATAGATCATGTAATTTGTAGAACTAAGAAAGAGCATTTTGAGGAAATACAAGATGACGAAATGTAAGTATATTTTTGTCATTAAGCGGCCATATTCACCCAGTATGACTGGATTTCTTAAAATTACAAACGTGTCTTGGCATTTTTTAATAATTCAAATGTATAGCAATAAATCATACCCGATATTTGATAAGCTGACTGTTACTGAAAATTTCAAGTTGTAAAAGTTGTTCCAGGATAGCGATACGGAAATTTTAAGTGTGCGAAACGGAATCACTGAATACACGTATTGAACGCCAGGTCAGCCATGTAAGATTGCATAGGTATGTGAATAATATCATGGTATGGTTTGTTTCTTACAAATTTGACAGATGAATCAATTGTGTATGGTAATTTTGTCTATCAAATTTTCAGTTTTTAGTTGTTTTGCCAGTGAAGAATCCATAGTCAAACATTCTCAGCAGTAGGTGCGTGTTGCATTCTTCCTAAATCATAGTGATCATAATGACCGGTATTGTTTTATTTTAAAATGGAATATGCTTCAAAACGTTAACCTGGACATTTTCAATTCAAAACTATAACATTGCCCGCTTGCTGGTTAGGTGGGTCGTGCAGTCCTTGAATTTGAATGCACGTGTACTTATGTGATACAAATTTGATTATTGTTGTTGTTGTTGTTTTGGGTCTTAACGCCATTTTTCAGCACAGGATAGGCTATACATGGCGGCCAGTATTAATGGTGGAGGAAGAACCCGGGAAAACCCCGGAAAGAACCACCGACCCACGAGAAGCTACTGGCAAGCTTTCTCACATACCCACATTGGCTGAATCCTAGACTCGAACCGCCGCAGACAGAGGTGAGATGGCAGTGATCCGTAACGGAGAGCGCTTTAGACCACTCGGCCACTCGGGGCCCCCAAATTTGATTAAGCATTGTAGAAAATATTAAAGTCTGAATAGAGACTCATTTGTTTTTTGTTTCTTTTATAATGAGAACAAGGTCATTGGTGCACAGTTTTACTCTTTCCGGTGTCTTTCTCTGTGTTTACATTTATATCATCAAAACTGATTTTTGCCGTGATATGTTTCGATACGTGTAGGACTCTTTCAAGATAAGTAGTTTATTCCTTGCAACGCGACGCATTCAAATACAATGTAATAATTTCAACTCAAAACTTAAGCACTAAAGCGATGAACATTATTTAGTGTGAAGTAAATATCAATCGTTTCAGTTGATTCTTCTGGGCAGGTGCGTAAAGTATGATTACATAATGCGAATGTTTTATTGTGCTAAAGTTACAATCTCCATGTTACTCAGTATCAGTGTTGGAGTTTCGCATATACTCACTGACATCGATCAACAAAATGTGTTTAGTTCTTAATAATTTAATCTCATCGAAAGGAAGATGCTTAAAAAAGCAACACATTATTTTCTTGTCTTTGAAAGCAACGAAGAATTCATCTGAAATTGAGAAATGTGACAATGTCGATAGCACGCATTAGAATTAATTTGAGTCATAACGGTTTATAATGTTGATAATGCTGATGTTCTTTTTTAATTAAGCAAAAATGTAAACAGTTCACTTGCCTTAGGCTACTGTTGAATCGGAGTGTTAGGTGCCGTGTTTTTTTTTCTTTCTAATTTCACAAACAAATATCTCCGATGATTATCAGAGTTGTGAGTCATATATCAGGATCATTGATCGACTTCACGCATGGAGTTTTGACAGAAGGTTTCAAGTTCCAGTTTTACACAGCATATTCGTAGTTACTCGTCATTTACATCCTCTTCATTGTACTACTAGGTCCATGGGTACGTTGGTGTTAAATTCCATACAAATAACAACTGATGCGAATATCATCTCGTATTTACACCTATTTCTGGACACAATAACCTTAACGCGTGAGGCGAGAGGGCATCCAACATCAGCAAAATCCGTCAAAATGAAGCTTCTCGTGTCATAAACTCTGAACTGTTATTATAGAACCCACAAACAATTTATCAAGCTGTTAAATCACATTATAAATTGCCAGGACTCGCTAATCAAAAGGTCTAATTTCATTCAAAAGTGGACCGTGACAAAGGGAAAGATACACGATGTAGACGTTTGTCATATCGCCCTAGCTTGGTTAGGAGTGAATATTTTCACTTTCACCTAATGAAGTAAGAAATAATAATTGCAAATGAAGAAGAAGAAGAAGAAGAAACAGTGTTTTTAGTAGTAGTATCTACAAAAAAGCAGAATCAGTAGGATTGTATTAATGGCGAGATGGGGATTCCTTAACCACCTGTTTTGCCATTGCATTTGCCTGTATGCATTTTTTTGTGATTATGTTTATATATATATATATATATATATATATATATATATATATATATATATATATATATATATATATATATATATCACAGATAGAGATATTTCATGTCTTCAGATTCACGGTTGCATCCACAAATTCAGCTTTCAGATAGAAAGTTCTAAGCCGTCCTTAAAAATACAATGTAAAGATACTGTCCAAAGTCTGCACATCGTTGACAGCGGGATCGATGTAAAGGGAGATATAGTCGAATTCATGCGGAACTTTACAGACATACCCTTTACCGCTATATTATGTAGTATTATCTTCTGGTGACGAAATATTACATGCAGTCAGGATCAGAAAATGTGTGTAGAATTTAATATATTTTCTATACTTTTATATCAGGAACATTAAGCATATTTCGTATAAATACTATCAGCGCAGATGTAATTTATCATTTAGATGCGCTGTTTTGTCCCAGTTTTTATAAAACTGGTTACGAAAAGAGAAAATATAGAAGGTTTATTCATCCATACAATTTTGCAAAAGGGTAAAGTGCTCTTCTCGCTTGCATGATTCTCATTGTTCCAACTCTGAAAACTGAGAAAATTATGTCGTGGTTCCATAGTTGTATAGTTGTATACAATAGAGTGCTGCAACTTTACTCTGCTCCTATTAACCACACAAGAAGAAGAAGAAAAACAGCAGCAAAATAATAATATTAATAATAATAATAATAATAATAATAATAATAAAATTTTTTTAAAGTATTGGATTATCACTTTGCTTTATTTTTACTCAACTGTTCAAATAATCAGCTGATAAAAATAAAATTTTCTTTCATTTTTATTTCATCACATCGTTGCTTATTTTCTGTCTAATTCATATTTTCATATGTAATTAATATATGACATAAGCCCACATCTTTATCCAAACTTCCTATAACATTATGTTAAACAGAGGGGCCCCGAGTGGCCGAGTGGTCTAAAGCGCTTTTCGTTACGGATCACTGCCATCTCACCTCTGTCTGCGGCGGTTCGAGTCTCGGATTCAGCCAATGTGGGTATGTGAGAAAGCTTGCCAGTAGCTTCTCGTGGGTCGGTGGTTCTTTCCGGGATTTTCCCGGGTTCTTCCTCCACCATTAATACTGGCCGCCATGTATAGCCTATCGTGTGCTGAAAAATGGCGTTAAACCCCACAACAACAACAACAACAACGTTAAACAGGTTTTTAAAAAATTGTCGACTGATACTTACTGTGAATATGAATTCAAAATCTCGCTACATTATATCCGCTGACTAGTGATGCAACGAAAAAGCACTGAAAATATTGAAAACGTACTGAACTCTAAATGAGATTGAAATTGTTAAAATGCAAGTGTCGGAAGTGCGTAGGGAACAGAAAGCATTATCACATGGAAAGGAATTGCCAGTGCATGACGTTATGCTTAAAAAGAAGCATTTGTTCTTTACAAGCATAACAAAAACCGTTGAACACTTCATTGAGGTTTATATAGCTATTACATTTAGCATATTCGTGGTATAATGAATACTGCACCGTTACGAGCAGTTAATATTGGAGGAAACAGCCGGATAAACATAGCAAGGAGATCTAGAATATTGGTACCAGTCCAGAATGTATTCAATCAAGTTTATTGCCATTTGGGGCTTCTCATTCCTTTAAGTTCCCATTGAATCCTAATGTCTTTCTAACAGCAGACGAGTGTACATATTAAGCTTAAGCCATGGTAGACCATTATTAAATAAAGAAATGTAAGTTGTATTTCGTCTCTTATTCGGATTGCAGGTTAATGATGAGGCAATTCCTAGACTAACTTATTTTCATTGCAAGTTAATGATGCGGCGATTCTTAGTCTCTCTCATTCTGTTTGCAGGTCAATTCCTAGACTCTCATATTCTAGTTGCATGTCAATGATGAGGCGATTCGTAGTTTCTCTTGATCTGACTGCAGGTCAATGATGCGGCGATTCCTGGACTTTCTTCTAATTGCTGATTAATGATGCGGCGATTCATAGACTCTCTCGTTTTCCTTGCAGGTTAATGATGCGGCGATTCCAAGACTATCTTATTATTATTACAGGTTAATGATGCGGCGATTCTTAGACTCTCTCATTCTGATTACAGGTCAATTCCTAGACTATCATATTCTAGTTGCATGTCAATGATGAGGCGATTCTTAGTTTCTCTTGTTCAGACTGCAGGTTAATGATGCGGCGATTCCTGGACTCTCTTCTAATTGCAGATCAAAGATGCGACGGTTCTTACTACGACTCTCATATTATAATTGCAGGTACATGATGCGGAGATTCTTAGACTCTTTTATTATAATTGCAGGTCAATGATGCGGCGATTCCTAGACTCGTTTGGCTATATAATACTACTATCCAAGCTTGCGGCGTTCTTCTCTTTATCTATTGTCTCTGAAAGTCAGAATATCCCAACCCACGACCGGGATCTTTTCGATTTTCCCACCCCAAGGAGCTTGTTCTACGACTCAAATTTGATCCCACAGCGACAGGAAGTGTCTCCATATCTTTTCTTCAACGAAACTAAAAAGTAAGTGTGCAACTTTTTGTGTACAATATTTCAGATATTGAGCTAGCATCGAAATTGAACACTTCTAAAATACAAACGTATGAGTGCGTGAATGTATACATACATATATACAATCATACACCCCTATCTCCCTGATTCGATGCATACATTCATACATACATAGGACGTAATGTTCAACGCAGAGCAAGCAAAGCAATAACTTTTTTGTCGATGTCATCACAAAAGGTGGTCGTTAGTTCCCTGCAACGTGCTGGAGTAATTTGTGAATTATATGCTTGTAGGACTGACGTCATTATTCATTTATTGTATATTCAGCGAAAATTTAATCCATTTTTCGGGATTCAGTTTTATCTTATCATTGGTTTGCATGTCATTTTAATATCCTGCCAGATTAGCCTAGATCGACTGCCGTGGGATATCAATGCATCTTATTTCCATTTCCTCTCCACTAAATAGTCTTTCGTGTGCTGACACGCCGTAAACATACAAACCAATTAGTTAGTATGTCTTATCTTTCTACTTGTCTCGGTTGGACACTTAATAAAACGAAGACGAGTTACAAATTTACATGATATGCGGGAAGTTCTTAAGACATTCCATAAGGTTTGACATTTTTGGAGAAAAACTAACGAAAACCCAGCTTCGGTGACAGCGTCAGTTTTAAAAACATTTCATATGTTGACGAAAAATGGCTTACAATTTAACGTTATGAAAACGAAAAGATAAATCAATCCTACTTATCAACAAGCGTTTAGTAGTAAATGAATCTTCATGTGCTGAAGTGCACAGCTTCTTCAATTAGTAAGTCGCTATGTTTACTTTTTAATAAATAACTCAGAAATATTGGTTTTCCTGGAATTTAAAAAGCGCAGCAGTGGTTATGGGTGTTACACCTGTTTGTATACTCACCCCTTTCTCACCCCCCACCCCCGATAAAATGAAGTGTACTATGTTACGAGGTTGTCCGTCCGTCGTTTGTTGTCTGGTCGTTAGTTTCTTACTAAATTGGTCTCCACACAGTAACTCGACGTGTCGACAGTTGGGTCAAAGAAGAACTCTATCAATTTCGGTTTTGAAAGTTCAAAGGTCAACATTGTTGTGATCCAACGAAGAAAAACCAGAGTTCATTCTCATCTGGAGTTACCAAACGTTGTGGAAGGCATGTACGTGTAATAATGAGTAATCATTTTGATTCTTGGGTAAAAATTCAAAGGTGAAGGTGAGAGAAGAAATATTGTTTACACAATAACACCACATCGTCACCATCAATACTTACCAGACTGAGTGGATTGCTTGTGCATGGGATGAGAAGAAAGCCCGTTAATGTTTGAGTCAAAAGGTCAAAGGTCAAGATTAATGTTACGAACGAGGACAAACCATTTCCGCACAATAGTATTCGTATTCGTTTTGCATCACAGAACTGGACTCAACTTTGTGGATAGTTTACACTTATGTTCAAGAAGAAGTTGACGGTGGAAAATGGTTATCATATACGTACAATTATTTTAAGTAAGCAAATCGATCACATAGGACATTGGCATTTAAATTGCACCGCTAGTCCTCAAAAACAAAATTACTTGTCATTTATATAACAACGTTTGCAGTATGCATATATTGTCTAGGACAGTTGTTCTAATACTCGGACAGATTAGAAAAACTCGTATTCGACATTTGCCTGAAATTATGCTAAAGACGAAACTTCCATGAATTACTTATCCTTAAAAAAAAACAATATGATAGTCTATGCCACGTTTATCACTATGATTAAGTAAAACTTTGTATTGCTGATGAGACAAGATATAACTTGAGAAATAGATTCAACTTCGAAATTCAAAATTTAAAATTAGAAATAGTAAGATGCCATTTCCCAGTTCTTCCCTATCCATACGGAACAGCCTTCCTACAAACGTAAGACTTGCACTATTAATTCGTGGATTAAGACGAGTTTTAACTTGTGAAAAATCGAAACCATCCGAACACTATACATCTTGTGAAATCACACATTATATCCCAAGAATATGAATAAATTGCAATTATAAAAATAATAACATTAATTAACCATTTAATTCAGTCGCAATAATAACATTAATTAACCATTTAACTCAATTGTAATAATAACTTTAACCATTTAATTCAATCGTATTTAGGTAATTGTGAGGGGAAACAAGAAATTTAATTAAATTAATATTTAGTGTATAGCCGTATTATATATCAACGAATGAGCTTTTTTTCTAAATATTAATCGCCTGCGACAATTGACTTGTTATTTCAAGTTTCACCTCCACTATTTTATAAGAAGTATTTTATAAGAAGTGTTTCAGCTCTTAAAGAAATGTTAAATAAACCATTCGAATATGTTTTATGTGTGTGTAAACGATCCCGTATAATACTTATTCAGATTTCATTTATAGTAGTGCACTCGTAGTCTCTCGGCTCTCGTGTTATGTTAAGTGCTTTTTATGAAGTCCCAGCTCTATCTAAGTTGGAAAACTTGTTGTCCGATTGCTTTTTAAAAAAATGTCAACTAAATACCTTAAAATATTAAATTAATTAAAGTCGGAATCGAGTTCGAGTTCGTATCAGTTCCGCCTTGGGCGGCTACCGTGTTTTGTCCATGGTCACAGGCATTTAACTCCAATCACATCGGCGCTGAATAACCTATTTGTGTTGATGTGCCGTAAAGCGCCAGACCAAAAGAATCAAAACAAAAGGGTAAGTGAAAATGTTATCGTTTGACGCAAGGAAAAACCCAAGCTATGAAATAAATCCCGTTAAACAATTATGTAGCTCTCAAAGATTATAGAATCAACGTTAGTTGTAATCATATTCATTGTAGAGACACCACTTAATCTTCGTATTTGTTCATAAATCCGTCATCATTAAGAGTTTTATCAGAGATTTCTAGTGTGCATCTAGGTATGTTCTTTGCATGGATACCGTTTCAAGTCAAATACTTTTCTTGACCTTTATTGTTTATTATATAACACTATTTATCATGGTATGAGACGATTCATACATAGAAGAGCGGTGGTATTAAAGCGAGATAGTGAAACAGGTATGAAAGGACATTAAACATGCAAACTCTGCCGTATACATATTCACGTTAACGGTTTTCAATTTTCAAACAGTAATGGTAAATAATATAAAGAATACAAGGAACAATACAACAATCTCAGCGTATGGGTTTAAATTGTGAAAAATGGGAGAACTTGTTTTCCTCACTATACATGCCCAAGATAGTTTTAAGACAAAATTTATTATTAGGGAGAAGACTGACGAAGTATTGATTCAGCTTTGACCAAAACCTTCGAAACGTTCAACAGAAACAATACAACAATGAACGTTTAAGATATATTTCCAATGGTATTCGTAAACGTTCTCAAAATCTTGCAAACCTAGAAACTTTAAAATAGCTCAGAGTGTTTACTTTTAAGACGGTATACCTGTGGCGATGTAGGAGTTACATCACATCTTCGCACCTGCGGTGATTCAAAAAATCCGGATACATGTTTCAAAACCTATTGATCTTTTCTGGAAAAGAATTTCTTCCAAACACCTGTTTCCTCATAGATACGGATAAAACGGCACAAAATTCCTACTGATCCAAATTTAGACCAACACCTGGATTAACTTAAAAGAACAGAACGGTTCGTTTTCGTTTCATAATTCAATCAAAATTCTTAGACTGGTTCAATTTTATTTACTTTCTTCACTTACGACTTGCCAACATTGAAAGGATACCATTCAGTCACTGACTCATGGAGCTCTAACTCTGCCAACAATTGCACTGAACTTCAGGAACCAATGAGCTTGAAGAACCAAACAGGGTCGGCTAGTATATTGGTATTGTTCGCTTTTAGGGTCAGTTTTTATTCAGCCAGTCTTTCATGCCACAAAATTCTGCTTTCCAAAACCTCGAATGTAAACACTTGCTGTATGTGAACCTCCACAACCAATGCAAACTATTTAGGGACAAAATATGAAAGATGAAAAAAATCTAGATGGTATACTTTTATATCAAACCTTACATATCTGCTGTGTTTTTAGAAATAAATGGCCCGCTTTCTTCTTCAGAACTGAGAAGGTTTCATGTTTATATGACCTTCCTGGAGTTTTGCAAGGAAAATGGACATTCAGTTATTTCTAAAACCAGAATAAAGAAACAATTTTAAGATAAAGTTATAAGTCATATTGGAATAATTTCTGGAATTAAGTTATATTCATTGGTCAAATATAACGAAACCTTTTTCAGGAATTTGAAACTGTTAATTTAACCATAAATGAAATCTGTGTAATAATTCGGACGGGGTGTAGCCAGTTATTCACCAGGTATAATTTATAAACATCCTGTTATAGGCTTAAGCGCTCCAAACTCCTAAAACACATCTGAAAATAGACTACACTTCACCCAGTCCAGTAACCTACTTTAGATTAGAATGAAACTTCATGAAACATAATCAGTTTCTTCATTCTTTCACGATGACAAAGATGATACATTTCAGAAAGTTTTATTTGCATTTCTTGAAACATTTTCTTGTCACAGTGACTGATTTAGACAAAGACGGATTACTGTCAACTTTTCGTTCGTCGAGCATGGGAAGTAGATCCCGACTGGTGCTTTGCTCATGGACCCCTCAATAGGGCGTCTTAAGATCAATTAACCTCACGCCAGTCCTCATTAAATCCTGGATTATCTTCTAACTTCTGTTCTGAAGCCTTATAGAACGTCATGGAACTTTTAAAAAAAAGGGGCTAGTGGCATTGATAGTATCGTGGGTATTAGAAACGTATGTAGTTACAATTTTCACTGACACTTTGTAATACTTTGTGATGTTTGAGCTGCTAGTTCAAAGATTACTGAATTTCATTTGTTTTGAATGCCATTGTTTAAGATCTTAAATGCAGCTGTTGTACATTGAAAATGTTTTATTTCTAAATGTATTTGTCTATGTTATTAACTCTAAAGGCCACAAAGGCATGACCGTTTACAATTTGAAGACTATCATAACACATGTCATTGCCTATACATATATGCGGTCACTTGCCACACATTCTTCCTAATCATCCTTTATAATACATATTGGCTTGCCAAAGTCATGCATGGAAAGTCATACATCGGCCAGTAGCATGTACCCCCATATTAGTTGTAGACCTTTCGTAGAAAACGCGAGCTATTTACCGTTCTCAGCTGGATACTCTATCAAATTACAGACATCCTCTTAACGGTTTTTCAAAACCATTTGGAACCCCTTGGAAAGATTCTGAATATCTCACTTGTTTTTGTAGTGCATGCTGCTTTCTTGGCAAGGATTTATTCCCAATGAATGATTGCTATCACATGCTGCAAGTCCCGATATTGTCCATCGTGTGGAGAGGACTGTCCAACATCAGATTTGAAATAATTTTCCTTGTTGGTTTCTTTGCTTGTTCATATTTCTTAGTGTGCTGAAGGGTTATTGCTTTTGAAGAAACAAAGGTAGAAATGCCATTTCTAAAGAATCAACGTAAATCAGATACTATGGAATACAGCTTTTTGGATGGTACGTTTTGGGAAATCACTTTTATCACTTAAATCATCTACCCTATTAAATCAATTTCTAACTCCTTCACATTACAACAGCCAAGTTCGAATCAAAGATCATTGATTGCAAAGAAGCATATCTGCACTTTGTAGTCTAATTTGGAATTCATACAAGTTTTCAGGCAATCAATCCGTATTCTTTCAGATTTAGCTAGGTTCTTGCTGCTACTATGACATTTTAAATAACGTACTCCATACTTCTGACTGCTTACATCAGAGGAAAGAGACTTTAAATATTGTATGTTAGTCCTTCACCTTTACTTCCTTCCAAGACATGTTTAAATGCCTCTCGTTAAAAACTATTTTTGTCCGGAGTTGTACAGATCTGTCTTGTTTTTCCCATTTCTTTAGATCAAATGTACATGTATGGAATGTTTTTTTTCTTCAGATTTTTCTACTGGAAGGAAGACGATGGCACTCCCTTGTCCATTACTGTGACTCCCTGCGCCTCACTGGTGACTTGGACTGTATTCAGACGAGATATTCCCACTCACGTGACGAGGGATAGCTATAGTATGTACATGTATTCGAACAATGTATGATAGCCATCCAACTAATGTAAAATAAATCTCGCTTGCAAAATGCTGACCTAAATGTCACTTATTTCAGGTCATGTCAAGATTTATATCGCCCTTTTTATGTATATTTATGGTATGTGTTGAGGTGATATAATGTCATACCCCACGTGACCACAACCACCATCCTACCCCTGAGAGATTGCTTCTTCTGAAATAATAGCCACTCGAAATAATAGCCACTCGGTATATACTCTTTTGATATGATATACAGCTGGTACGTCCATCCAGCTGCCAGGGTTGTTTGAATGACTTAAATCTTGTCTTGCCCGTTCATTTAATGTCACCTGAAGGTAGCCGGGTTGAATGCCGTTTCCTTTCTTAGGCCCCAGTCTTTACGTCACTCCAACCAACCAGGGATTAAATATTTTATGCGGCTCTCTCTCTCTCTCTCTCTCTCTCTCTCTCTCTCTATATATATATATATATATATATATATGCTATGCCGTAAAAATCATTTGTAAAAGTAACTTCGTTTTTGTGTCGGAAATCTTGTGTTTAAGATTGGCATTCGAAGGAACATTGCTTAAAAAAAAAAAAAACTTCATTTTACCTCAATCGACGGCAAACTTGTACTAGCTTTACAGCTTTCTTATCAAAATGGATTACCTGGCACAGTCAGACTCAACCAGTTCCTTAATAATATACTCTTATCCAGAGATTATTGTGATGTAGTTTAGGAGTTTATCAAGTGTCTGTGCACGATGAAGTCCAAAATGCTGAATCGTACAAGCTCGATTCTACCATTTTAATTCCTGCATGATTTGAACAAACAACATTCTCAGTACGGGTGGAATGTTGGGTGCATAGATTTCTCAGATGTCCCTTTTATATGTTTTGTAGCTAAAAATGAAGACGTCGGTGTCAGTGTAGTAGATATGTTAGCGACTATTATCAAATACTTACATTTTGTTTCATCTTATCAATGCTCGCGTAATTGTACCAACAGTGTTTTGTGAGTTAAAAGACATACGTACAATGTATCTTTTTACTTTACATTCAGGTAAGTTGTTACAACCTGATTCATTCTGTGTTTAATTGACTTTTTATAGAAATGGACGAGTCAGTGGAAATGTATCTCACCAACTTTGAAGAAAGACTTGCGTGAGATAATAAAAAAATAAATTCATTTTGTATTCCTTTTTACTGCAAATGTTTTAGGATATTTTATGTTTATAGTAGACAGACAGACAGACACACACACATATCTATATCTATATACAGACAGACACACACACACATATCTATCTATCTATCTATCTCTCTCTCTCTCTCTCTCTCTCTCTCTATATATATATATATATATATATATATATATATATATATATATATATATATATATATATATATATATATATATGAGAGAGAGAGACTAACATGCTAAATCATATGTTTAGACCAATACTTGTTGTGTTTTGGTGAAAGCTGATATCTCTTTACAATATCTTCTTGAAATGACAGAGGAAAAATATTAAGTTATAATGGAAACGAGAAATTTAAACTTCGGGCTTAATAGACGGGAATATTAACTCTGTGTCATCTTCCCTTTACAGGACCTGGAGATAATTTTGAGAATTACTTCTTTGGTCAGCCTATGGTAGGTGATAAAGAGGAGATACACACATACCACGGCGAAGACTCAGAAACGCTAAACATTGAAGAAGCTAAATCCGGGATATACACACTTGAAGTGCAACCCACTAAAAGTGATTCTTTGCTGAAGATTTACATTACCTCTAGCCCCGGTTTGGACCACGCTTATCCAGCAGTACATAATGACAATGTCATCAGTGTGTTGGGGGTAACTATAAATAGCATATCGTTGGCATGGAAACCAAGCCCTGATGAGAGATATTTCGGAGATGATATCGAATACTGTGTTGCAATTAACAGAAAAAGGAATTATAACACACACTGTTCTTTACTTTCTCACCTATATGGCGATGCCAAGCCAACACTTCCGCCTGACCATGGATTTGGATTTTCTTGGGAGAAAAATCAAGCCAAAGCACTGCGCCAGAAAGCACAGCCAATAAAGCCAGAAAAGGAAGGATCAATATTCTATTCGTGCATTGGAGGAAAAAATAGGTTTACCTACAATAAGGCAAAGAAGGGAAGACACTATTATATTGACATATATGTCAGAAACAGAAGAACTCAGACTTCGAGTACATACAAAGGTGTGTATGTGGTGACTAAAGGAAATAAAAATGTGTCAAAATTGAAGGATGGTAAATTCAAAAAATTTGTGTTGAAAAAGAGGAAGCAAGTTCGATCATTCCAGTATACACTAACAAGTACGGCTAGAGAAGTGCTCCTTGCCATACAGCCGTGCTCTAGTAGTGTTAGTATTGAATTTTCAGAACAAAATAATTCTTTACTTCAATCCACTGTGAAAAATTTTAGAACTTTTTCTTTAAAGAACGTACCGTCTGGCGACTATGTCGTCACTGTGACTGGACAGGGAAGAGGTAGAAAGTCAGTTAGTGTTCTTGCAACAAGTGAAGTTTCAAAGTTCCGCTATCCTCATTTGCCAGAGGACACTTCTGTGAAAGTCTTTGATAATTTAACCAACTGTAATAGTATCACTATTGCCTGGATGGGCACAGACAAGAAACAAGAATATTGTTTGTATAAAACAGAACTTCTTGGAAATAGTAGTCGCAGAAAAGTTCCGAATAAGTTAAACCAGTGTGAAGCGATCACTCGGCGAAAAGATTCTCAAGAAATTTTGTGTCGGAAGTATAAAAATCGTAATAAGGAACGTGCAGTTCTGGCTGTGACGGTGACTGGACTTCAACCCGGAATGTCATACATCTTCGATGTGTTTGTTAGGAGAAATAAACAATTAGAGATCCCATACAACAGCGTCAAGACGCAGACTAAATCCAGATGTTGAAGCAACACCTTGTCATCAGATGTTCGGGCGTAAAAACGGGATCATTTTAAGATCCAGAACCTATTACTGTGAAAAAGTGATGAGGCAGTGGCCTCAAAGTAAGAAATAGCAGGATGCAACTTAGACCAATAGTTGCTGTCAGAATAATGAACCGTTCAGCTAGTGTGGAGGACGTTGCAACGTTTATTTTTGGTCAATTAACTGTCAAGTCTACGCATCGATTGCTGTTACATCATCAGCTTAAGTATGGCCGTGACCCCAAAACGCTTTCATCACTATAAATGCTTATGTAGTGAAACGAACAATTCATCAAGAATGGAATCAGCATTGTATGTGCTATACGGATCCATTTATCTGTAAAATACGTACAATTATGCTGCATCGGTGCAATGAATTCAAATGTACAAATGTCAATATACTCTGTAAAGATCATATCACATATACCTAGTTTAACTACTGAGGGTGAAAGGTATATCTACTGAACACTTTCATCTGTACAAAAATATGTGTATACAAGCTTATCCATGGATGTAAGAAACGATATCAACGCTTGGAATACAACAGAATACGATTCTATGACAGTCTCATAGAGGAAAAAAATCAACTAATTTAATGTTTATTTATTTACAAAGAGACATTATGGATTGATATGGTTTTATCATCGGTGACTGGTGGATAAATAAGTATTGCTAACAGGACGTAATTTATCCATCACAAACCAACACTTCTTACTTATATTAAATCATCCGTATGGTAATGCAACTCCGGGCTTGCCATTTCAACCCTTAGCAATTTTATGAGTGAGCGTGTGAATGGACGTCTTGAATTGTTTGCTTGAAGTCAGGTCAACATCAAAGGAAGGTTCAACTCATAAGCTGGCTTGTGGTCGAGTAATTTAATAAAACTATGTCAATTTATCATCAACAATAACAAAATATTTTAAATGATACAAATTATGGTTACACTGTTGTGCAAATAAAGTGTGTCAAAATATAGTATTTGCTTGATCAGGACGGTTTTACAGTTATTTAAGACGTAAATTCAGCACCATTCATAAACTTTCTGACATTGCTAGAAATAATGCTCCAATATAAAATAAAATATAAATCAAGAAAATACGTCTATTACCAACCTGTCTTTCTGAATCAAAGTCCTAATTACTTTATACCTATACTCACATGCACATTCTATTACAGATGATAGAAAACCATTAAACCTCGTAAAATAGGAATACTTCAGTACTGTGTACACCATGAATAGCTGGAAACAATGTAATTATCAAACTTCAGAATAAAGGTACTGTAATAATATTGCTACAGTGCATATAAAAATAACATATTGGGGGAATAAATCGCATAATTTTGACATATTGTTGCTGTTTCTTATTCGTTAGCATTTTTAAAGAAAAACCCGAAAACAACAGATTTATGGCAATGGAGGTCAATTTTGTGTAGGTATTTTCGGACAACCAGGGAACTGTGCCAATGGACTGCACGTTTTATAATATCATCGCAACTAGTGTACCAAACTTTGGTTCGCGGTTGACGGTCCGTATCTTTTATGATTTGTTGTGCTTTGATGATCCATCACAATATCTGGTACTTAAGGGTATCTGGTACTTTAGGGTATTTGTATTTAAACTGATCTTCATCAAATTCTATTGGAAGTTTAAGAAGAAAGCCACGGGTTGTTTTTATCGGGTTGTATTAAGTTCTCTGAAATGTCACTAGGTAATTTATTGTGTTCTTTTATTTTCTATGATACCCTTATGTGTTGAAATTTCACACAGTCCTTGAATGTGAACTAAAAATAAACCAATACAGTATGATAATATTGAACGGAAGAAATTCTTTTAAAGAAAGTTTTGAAAATGTGTATTTCTTTGCAACCTTTATCCAACTCATCAACCAGTAGTTTCCGTTGACAGACTGAATAAACACCCCTGTAGAAAACCACGTGTACCGAGATCGCAGTCTTTTTCCTCTTCCAGCGCACAGTCATTCATGGAGAGTATGCAGTAACGTCTCATTCAACGCTATATTCAAATAATACTTTTTAAATAAAATGAATATCCTCGTTTGTGTGGACATGTAGTAAATTGAATTTTACATATATGATTTAATGCTTGAAGAGTCAGTCGAGATCAGTAAATAGATTCAGAACTGATCTGTTTCTAATCCACTTCGAATCCCGAATACATGAATTAAACACCGGTCCTTAATTCCATTTTATATTATTTATTAAGGGTAAACAATTGCATACATTTGGGATTAAGGTGGTGATTTTGGATGTACATTTCAGTGAGCAGATTGATGATTTTTTGGTACTGTAAATATTAATCCAAGTTTAGTCTGACCCTTCCCATTTAGATATTTGGATATTTATGTTGGGGTTATGGGTCGGAGCCAATTGCCTATAGAAATGACGCAATTCCATAAACAAGGAACAGAGACCTGTCGCTGTCGCAGCAACTTGGAGAAAGCCAGATTCATCAAGCAGAGAGCATGTGCCAACGATAAGTGTTGGTATCACGTGACTTCCGCGTTGACACGTGCTTTCTACTTGATGAATCTGGCGTTCTACAGGTCTCTGCTACAGCGACAGGTTCTGGTTATTGTGCTAGAAATAAATATGTTGAGAATTCATGCAAGTATGTCATGATATACGGTAGTTTAAGTTGGCAAGACCCACTAGTAAGCGGCTGTCCTTTGCCGTCACCGTGCGGCGAATTCCAAGTTTTCGATAGAAAATTCGTTCTGGCTTCACACCCCAATATAAATGTCAAAATACGTAAAACGGGGCGTGAACGGTCAGAGGACACTCGGACTACCTAAATATATGTATATATGTATAACAACCAACAGTTTTGTGCGTGCTTGCATATATATATATATATATATATATATATATATATATATATATATATATATATATATATAATGTTCGTACAGGATGGAAGTATATTACTAAGTAAACTATTATTGATGTAAATATAGCGCTGCAATTCGTTTGAATATGGTTAGTTACGGTGCCATGAATGATGAAATCATCTACTGTGCAACTATGAGTAATATGGTTGTTAGGAGAATCCCTCCATTGGTTGATATTTTCATAGGAAAACTGCTTCCACGTGAAGTTGTCGAAACACCACTACCTGCACAGGATTTAGTCTTTGAGGATTTTTTTCAGTTGTCCAAAGAATACATTTTGCCATCAATGTTATACACAGAGGAGCGGGAGGGGTGGATGGGGCTTTAGCATGGAAAGGCTAAATATGTTAAACCAAGCGGAAAACTTTACACACTGCTTTGCAAAGGCCAGGGGGGAAAAAAACAGATGAAAGCAAAAGAATGCCAAAAATATTCCAACGGTATTAAATGCGAAGCAAGAGTTGGCATGTTACTACTTGCAGCAGGCTGATATATTAATGGAATATACTTTTGCATTTTGAAAGGGAAATGTACCACGCAAGAAAAGCGTACCCTCTTTCCTAAGGTTTGAGAAGATAAAATCGAGTGGTTAGATAAAAGGATGGGGACTTTGATGGCACACCTTAAGCTAGTATTTTATTTTTAGAAGAACTGACTCGCATATTTATTTATGAATATGAAATCTGTGATTATGTTCATGGGAATGTATCACTCGGCCACCGAAAGATGTCGGAGTAAAATAAGATTCTATATTGTAGTTTTTTGGTGTGCATATAATGCGCCATCTTGTCGAATCATGTACAGCAAGATGTGTTTTCCATGATCGTAGGAAACAATTATAGATTTTACAACAGAAAAGGTATAAACACATTATATGAATCGAATAGTGGTCTTATCCAAGCAATATCAAAATCATAATTTAAACTCTTTAATTTGCTTCCATTTTTACATTTTAAAACAAAAATTCTTCTATAGTTTCCAACTGTTTAATGTAAAATTATCCGTTGATAAAATATATGATCACCTGAAAAACATTAGCTACTTGTCCACATCTGTCGAATCTTGAAAGGCTGCTGTAAATTGAATAAACTTTCTGATCGGTCGTAAGAGTGGTTCGTTCCTTTGAATCCAGAATTTACTAATACTCTGTTATTTAAAATCCAAATCTTTGAGACTTATCTGAACATACTCTTTGAGGTAAATATCTCAGCTTCTGTAACATACCTTGGTGGTACCTTTAGCTGAGTGCCTTGTAACCAGGTATACAAAGAAGTGATGAATATTACGTAAACTTCAGTCTTGTGCCGCTAGAATAGTTTTAATTGTACGTACATACCTTTCATTGCACACACACATACACACACACATACATACATACATACACACACACACACACACACACATATATATATATATATATATATATATATATATATATATATATATATATATATATATATATATATATATATATATATATATATATATATATATATATATATATATATATATATATATATATATATATATATATATATATGGTAGGCTCTCGAGCCGATGAAGACAAGTTGTGCGATCATAGGTGCACAACATAAAAGTGAAATAGCCTTTGCACAGGGACAGCCTCACTATCTCGGCCTTGTTAGCTGGAATTCAGTGGTACGAAGATTCGTCACTGCTGGGGACTACTTCGGCTGCATTGAATGGCCATGACTTCTTCAGTGCCTTGTCATGCCCTGCGCTCTCCACAAATCGTTTGCAGATTCACCTTCGTGGCCGTTGGATCACTCAGCTGATCTCTTCCTCCCAGTCTGTCGAAGCTGGCTTTGCATGCAATGATAGGCAAGCTCTGAAGTCACCGAGGGTTTGAGGCCCGTCGGCTACCCTCAACCTGGTTTAGCCGGCCAGTCGAAGCCGTTGTCCGTGGTGTTACCGCTGCGCATGCTACAGCTGCTTGGAGCCACAGGCGATAGCTGAGCGCCTGGTGGGGACCAAAGGTGGACGAGCTACTCCTATATTACCGTATCATGAAGCGGACAGAATGGACGTTTGATTATCCAGAAGCGTAAACTTGGGTCATTTTTAGCAAAATGCTGAGTCCCACTGTCGTAGCGTCGCAATAAACATACATTCATCTTTTTTTTCTTCCCACGGGACTATTTGACAGAACGATTGAATTCAATACTTAGCCAAATTTTTAAGCACAATTTATGAAATAACCGTTATGCAGATTAGAAGTTACTAGAAACGCTTTTCTCCCGTCAGCTGTATTTGTTTTGCAACTGTTCATCCAATAATACGTAAACTATTAAACAGCGGCCAAAAAATAACTTCAAAGCCAACCACCTGGAGAATATTCGACTGTTTTTCAATGGTACAAAAGAAATGTAGCAATTTAAACTACGACTTCTCTACCAGCCATGTTTCTTCAATACCAGTGTTTACAGTGTTTACATTCAAATATAGAAAAGTTAATTAATTAAACAGTTATAAACAAAAGCGTTTGAAGAGTAGCTAGTCACTAGCACACAAAACATAGGGTTTTTTTTAGGTGGAAATAATTAGTTCATTATTGTTTACCGTATGTAACAAATTGCCACCTTGCTTGTGTAGATAGGCCGTAATTCGTCCGTGACGGCCCTGGATACTCAACCCCAGAAATATTCCAAAAGATGTAAATTGTCTTGTGTAATGCTAAGTTATCAAATCTCTCTCTCTCTCTCTCTCTCTCTCTCTCTCTCTCCCCCACACACACACACATACATTCATACGTACATACATACACACACACACACACACACACACACACACACACACACACACACACATAATGAAAGAATCAGGTACAGTTGATGGGAAATCGTCCTCTTTAAATCTCTTTGCTTGAGTGGTCGTTATCTAATGGATTTCGTCTAATTAGGGCTCTCTTGCCCGAACTGCAAATTAACTATTGTCAATAATACGGCCATACACATTTGCATCACCGACCAATAAAATAAAAAAATCTTCTATAATGTATTTTTTAATGATTTTTTAAAATTTAAATATTATAATGCAAGAAACAAAAATAACACTAGTGATTTATATGTAATAAATAAACCCACGATAAATGGCTCCATTAGAATGTGACAGGTCAGAGAAGTATTTAGCAATAGAAAAGTGTTTTCCGCGGTATTCAATCTCGAGATTTCTGTCACACTATACAAATACTCATGTCAATTAGCTAACCATAACACGTGGTGTATGTAGTAAATGCCTATAGAAACGTTCTAAGTTTGAAACCACAGTTTTGATTTTGATTTTGATTAAAAAGTAACTTTTTCATGCACAGCACTGTCAAGTATCTCAGTAATGGTTCGTTTTACTAACAAAGTCCTTGCATGCACTTCCTTGCATTCGGAAGTAAACCATGTCTTGAAGCAGGTTGTTATTGTTGTAGGGTTTAACGCCATTTTTCAGCACACGATAGGCTATACATGGCGGCCATTATTAATGGTGGAGGAAGAACCCAGGAAAACCCCAGAAAGAACCACCGACCCACGAGAAGCTACTGGCAAGCTTTCTCACATACCCACATTGGCCGAATCCGAGACTCGATCCCACACAGACAGAGATGAGGTGGCAGTGACCCGTAACGGAGAGCGCTTTAGACCACTCGGCCACTCAGGGCCCCTCTTGAAGCAGGAAGAGCCTATAAGAAGACAAAATTCAACAAAATAACTATTGGGTGTTTCATTTACGATAAAAATCAAAACAGCAATCTCGGGGGGTTGGGAGTTGGTGCATGTTTAACATATTCAGATATTATACATGCAAGAATACCAAAATAATATGATAAGCATCGGCATACATTCATAATGCCTTACACTTTTGAGACCTTGAATTAAATAAAAAGTTTAAACTAGCCAAATGGCGATGAATTGGCTATAAATATTACATGAATCGTAAGAGATTTTTGCCAAGATCAGACATTAAGGAGATCTTGAAAACACGGATGGAAACTGACTCTTTTCGTTTCAAAGTGTTTACCAAATGACTCAACAAAGGGCTGAACCACGTTAATGTATTATTCTAGCATAATTAATTATCACACTATCAACAATCTATATACAAAGTGCCAATTAAACTGGTTTTATTAAATTGTGTAAGAATCTAAAATTATATATGGTACTTCGTTGCATATTTAGATGTAGAAAACGTACTGACTGTACCTTCGTAAACGCGTATGGTTTTTGTTTTAGAGACAGCCTTAATACCCGAAGAAAGGCTTTGATTATATATGGGCGTCTTCTGCAGATTAAATAATCCGATTTAAAATTATAAAACATTTACGCTCGGGTTTGCACTCGAAATTTATTTGTTGTGACACATGGAGTGATATGATCCCACGCCTATTATGATGCTTTGGTTATCGTTATCTGGGATATGATCGTCCACTGTGTTATTGCCCCGATCGAGCAAACAACTAAATAAAATGTGAAATTAATGAATAGAATAACAGAAATCTTAGCAAAGATACAGAATAGAACAACACGAGCCCCCGTATATAAAATATAGCAATGTAATCAATTACGCAAACAAAATGAACTTTAACCTGACGTTTGAATGGTACAATTTCTCTTAGAAATAGAATTACATTATTTAAGAGAAATTCAATTAGCTGTACTGTTATACTGATAAAAATAAATTTCATCATAAAATCGAGTGAATGATCGAGCTCAAATTGCCGGCATGTCAACGTAACCTGGTTGTTTCCGGTCATTTCCAAATCGCTGTTTGTGACGGGTCATCGTTGCTCTGCCTCTGTTTCTCTCTGTCTCTCTGTCTCTGTCTCTCTCTCTTTTGTCATCTTTCAGTCTTTTCGAGACTCACTCTTTTTATGCAGCCAAATGTCTCTCTGGTTCCGGGTCTCTCAAATTTCTCCAGATCGCCATCCTTTAGACAATTTATTTAACGAGAAATATTACTTTTTATTTCCTCGGAGTCCTTCAGACGTCATTTTTGGCAGTAAAACTTGGACTGATATTTTTAGATTTATTGCGAGCCCAGTCCATGCGTCAATCTTAATAGTTACTTGTCACGGTGACCAGACAAAATGTGCTGCTACAAAATATTTCCAAAAGGTTTGCACCATCACAAACGTCAATCAATCAGAAACGGATCGTTCTCTTGAAAATTCACTTTACATTTGATTTGATAAATCTCGAAACTGACAGAGCTTCATCATCTCCAGACCGGAAGAAGGTTACTGGGAAGGTTTGTTGCTATATTTGTAAATTGACTCTTTACAACATCTGCATTCTAATTTGCGACCTTAATATTTATGACTAAATATATCATTAATTTCATATTTATTCTGATCGTTTTCGTAACTCGTACTTAAATGGAACTTTTTTTTTATTCTTGTTAAGTAGAGAAGTCATGGAAATAAATCTGAAACAAGTAGGATCCATTGTGTTGTAAAAGAGCTATTGGTTCTTCAGAATTATTTTCATTTTATTTGTTACCTCATTAATATTACAGACAAAACATTCCATATTGTGTAATTTTTTAGAAACGCTCATGGCGTTAAAGAATAATAATTGCTTAGGTTATTGGTTTTAATATAATGGAAGGATGCTGATTTGTTCGTGACCACTTTATAAACTCTCTCTCCATCTGACGCTTCGATCCTTTTGGGTCCTGAGTACATGGGGCAAAATCACGTGTCCAGTCTATAATCGCGTCCTCGGCCTTATTCTGTGAATTAACTCTGATTTATTGTAGCGGCATCAATACCGCCATTCATTTATGAGGCGTGATTAGGTGACGAAATACAACGTGATTATGTATATGAATACTAAAGTATTCTTTAATTGTTAACAAGGATTCAAAATCCACGTGCAGCCGATCATTTTCTGACGTATGTATGTTTCACTGTTCTGTTAATTTATCCATATACGTTCATGAATCAGACCACAGGTTGCGTACAACTTTGTTTGCTTACAGTTTTGTGCTGTTTTGTTATTTGTTCCCACCCGAAGCGCCTCCTCTTCCACCCCCACCCCCGAAAAAATAGTGAATCAATCCGCCTTTTTCATCTGAGATGTTTTTTCTTTTTCTGCCTTGTTATGAGGCGTTGTAGCGAACAAAAGCTGGTCCAATCAGAAAGCTACCGTTGAAATTTTAATGTCATATGTCCAGAATTCCAATTTCACGTGTTGTATAAAAATAAATGCTTGTCCGTAAACTTCCATTTTCTAGGTCGATGTTTAAGATTGTATCTGTTGAATTAAACACTAGTGGTTGAAAGTTATATTTTCTATGTCGAGATTTTAGATTGTGTCGTTTGAATTACAGGGCGGTGGTTGAAATTTCTATGTCATACGTCGAGAATTTCTAATTTACGTATTGGTTCAAAGAGTTTATGTTGAAATTTCCATTTCATATGCTGAGTATTTAGATTTCGTCTGTTGAATTACGCAGCGGTGATTGAAAAAATAATGTCCAATGTCGAGTTTTTAGATTGTATCTTCTGAATTACACGGCAGTTGTTGAAAATATAATGTCCAATGTCGAGTTTTTAGATTGTATCTTCTCAATTACACGGCAGTTGTTGAAAATTTAATGTCATATGTCGAGTTTCAATTTAACATGTTGAATCACATTGATTGTAATGTAAGTTCCATTTCGTATGTTGAGTTTTCAGATTGTATCTGTTGAATTTCATAGCGGTGATCGGACATTTGTTGGGGTTTTTTTTTGTGCTTGTCAGCTTGCTATTTTTTATATGGTGAAATGATGTGTTGGTATTAAAAGTAATATTACACAATGTCCACTGAAACAATTCAAAATAACATCGAGTATTAAGATACATCGTGTATTCAATTATGAGGCGCCGTTACATTTCATGCATTTACAGTTTAAAAGTTACCATTCACAGGTCGAGAATTACTATGGATTTCTTCGCTAGAATTCGCTCTAGTGAACGGACCGCGTTATTTTTAAACAAGGAGGCTGTTTCGCGTAGCTGTGAAATTCAGCAGATGAAATCTAAATAGTCGCCACATGAAATGGAACATTCATCACAAACAGTTGCATACAACGTGTGAATTAAGGATTCTCACCATATAATATTGAAATTTCAACCACCGCTGTGTAATTCAAAATATACGCTGTAAAAGGTCGACATAGGAAATAGAATTTTAAACCACCCCTATATAATTCAACATCTAAAATCTAAAACCTTGATCTAGAAAATGAAATGTTAAGGACATGCAGTTTGATCCAACACGTGATATTGCATTTCTCGACATACGAAATCGAACATTCAATTGCAACTTTCTCATTGGACCAGCTTTTGTCCGCTACGGCGCTTCATACCCTGACAGAAATGTACGAGGATACTCCGACTGGTTCAGTAAGGTCAACACAGTATGAGGGGCAGGGGCCAGTTTTTATGCATTTTATTTACCAATTTAATGCCGCAGTCAGTGACCTAGTATACAAAATCATAACAAAATTCAAATACACAAGTGAGGTATAAAAGGTCCATATTTTTGGATACCTGTATTAAAATAAAGCATAAGAATATTATCCACTTGACCAAAGAAGTCAATGGCATTTCATAGCAGAAGTTTATGCACCCCAATCCCAAATTTCTACCTGCAACTTTCATGTACGGTCATTTTTGACACCATGGGATGTTCAGAGGGCAAACACAAGCCCTTCTTCCAGATGACAATTCTGCAAAACAGTGCGTACTAAACAAGCTGATGCAACTGAAAATGTTGTCATCCAAGCCGTTTTTGAGATATTATACTTGCCTCAAACCCATGTGTTTACTGCTATGGGAGGCTAGCTCTTCTTCCTACCCGACTATTGGTATTTCACTATCGACATACTACAGCGTAATTATGGAAGGTATACATGCCTGACATCAATTTCAAGAACAACACAAGCCCGAAACACCCAGTTCACAAATATATCCATATCTTCAAATAGTAAATATTAATAGCTGAAAAAGTCACATCATAGCTGTAAGTTAAGAAATTTGCCAGGGGTCAATTTACGAAACTGGACCCTGCCACCTGAGATTTCGTCAGTTTGAGCTGTTACGATTAGAGAATATGAAAATATTTGTCTCATTATCCTTGCATACGTTGTTTTGCTAAGAGTTGAAACGTCTCCATAACTTTATCTATCAGTAATGCCGAAATGTGATATTTTCTTCTATGCTCTTGCAGAAAGGAGAGGAAAACGACACTATTGCGCATTTGGTCCAATTTCTGTACACTTCATGCATGATACGATTATTTAGGTCAGTTGAAAACGAGGCAATATCAGTTTGTGAGGATCGCTTGCATACACGGTAGAAATCACTTTTAAACAATAATTTTGCTTCCATCATATGTTGGGAAATTATCTAGAATCCGGGGTTCTACGTGTATGTATAGTTGAATACATTACGTTGCAAGGGTCCGTCAAGCTCAATATAGCAGGCAACTGTGAACGGAGCTAATTGGTTTGTTTACTCGCATCTCATGATTGCACCCAACATGAGCAATACAGAACGTAAATTGTTGCATCTTATGCAAGAGAAAAGCCTTTACTGGAGACAAAAGGTTTGCAAAATTTTCCTTCCCAAAACTTTAAGTTTAGAAAGGATTAACAATCATATGTATGAATGTAATTTAATTCGAGCAAATTCCATGTCTCAGTTTCTATTATTTGTTGTTTTTTATTCTCGAATAAACATCTTTATGTAGATCAGCTAATCTTTTATCAAACACATTGTAAATTATTCACGCACTATTTTTATTAATGAACTGTAAGAGAGAACAAAATATAAGCATATTCAAAGAAAGTGTCGCGCATTTTGCCGCTTTTCACAGTTGTCTAGTGTCACAACATGCAACAGTCCGTGCCAAGAAAACAAAAGTTACCCACCTATCTCGTTCTTTCGTCATATTATCTCAGTCTTTGTTTCTCATTTTTCTATCACTGCTCTCTCTATCTCTTTGTCTGTCTGTCTGTCTGTCTGTCTCTCTCTCTCTCTCTCTCTCTCTCTCTCTCTCTCTCTCTATATATATATATATATATATATATATATATATATATATATATATATATATATATATATATATATAAGCTTCTTCTTTTGCACGCTTAGGAAACCTTGTAGGGCTCTGCCACTAACATGTGAACCTAGAATGAAGGATTTTTTTTTCCTGTTTTCGGTCTCGATCTAGATATTTGTCGATATAGAGGGTCTCACATAATTGCACCTTTTGATATGAAATTATTTACAAAATGACATTTCTTTGTATTATTTATTTACTAAATAACACTACTTTTTTGTTTATTTACTAAATAACATTGCTTTGTATTTATTTACCATATAGCATTGCCTTGCGTTTATTTACTAAATGATCGTACTTTATATTTATTTACTAAAATGACAGTTTTTTAAATTAATATTTCCTTAATGACCGTGCTTTGTGTTTATTTACTAAAGGACCGTGCTTTATATTTATTTACTAAATAACAGTTCATTTTGGTTTAGCAAAGTGTTAGCACACTGTATGTGAAACTGTTTTTTAATGACTTGACGTCATTACGCTAAATCGTCAACGTTCACGTGGTACATATTTACAAATAATCATGACTGTCATCGATGTCATGGAATATTAAACATTGAGATCAATGTACAGATTTGTGGACGGGGAGTAAATTTCTAGGCATTTGTTTAGAGATCGGGCTCTCGAAACCTGACGTTCGTGCATCGAACATTCATTAAACATATGTGTAAATTATATAACATCTCTGTACTATAATACTCAAAAAAATCTGATATGCAAACAAAGTTTGAGGAGTTTGTAAATAAGAATACAATTGTGGCTGTTTCAAAACTCGTCAAGACTAAACAGCTAAAATGGTTAGCCAAGCAAAATATTAATTTTTGTTCAGAAATAGATGGCTTAAAGTATGGTTTGGGGGATTTTGAGGAAAGGTCAAGGTCATCATACAGATGGTACAGTGAAACTTCGGCATCATATTTTATGGGGAAATAAAGCATTATCCGTTTAATAATTTGAAACGTAATCGTTTGACGATCAAAATGTCGTTTCAAATGTTTTTTATGGCCTATTTTCTTTCCTTGCCAATACAGAAACGGTCTCTGCAGGAATATAATCGCTAAGGTTCTGCGCATGCAGACCGGAAGCAGAAAAACATGGTGGATAGAGAAGTTACCAGCCATAAACACAAGCCAAAGGTATTTTCAATATCTTAAATTTGGCAATCCAGGCCACACCAGATGCCATCTGCTGGCGCTGCTTTAAGTAAAAAATATGATTGAAAATAGAAAGTACGAAAACTTCCAACCAAATTCAATTAAAACGTTTTACAGCACCTCATGGAACTCTCATCAGTTGATGATAAACAGTTTTGAAATGTGCCATTCAACTTGGGGCAATCACATCAGAAATACCGTTTCTATCACAAACAAGCGAACTCTGCCGGATTGCAATACAAATTGGGAGATGTGCACTCCTTGAACGAATTTTATAAGCCGTTTTTGCTTCCTTTCGGCTTATTTTTAGTTTAGTTGTATCTTTATTTAAACTTTAGCTTAACAGTATATGAATACGTAGCTTGTAACTATTCCCAAGAATACGAATTATTTGGTACATACGTATCGCGGTGTACCGTTGTTAATCAGCAGACAATACGTGGGCGACATTACTGCGCCAAAAAGCTAAAATATACCTTAGTTTCAGTGCAAGGTGAGAGCTACAATCTCTCTCTCTCTCTCTCTCTCTCTCTCTCCCCTCCCTCTCTCTCTCTCTCTCTCTCTCTCTCTCTCTCTCTCTCTCTCATACACACACACACACACACACACACACACACACATATCACCATCACGTTATCATCTTGTTAGAAGAGTTTGATTCGAGACATTTTGGTCTTTATTCATTCTGGAAACAATAGCAAAGAAATATATCTACATCACGAATCAAATGTATTAACTATAAAATACCTATCGTCTATTATAAATAATTTTACGGAAAGATAATACAAACTGAACGCACTGACACTATTAGATAAATACCTAACGTGAAAGATGTTTTCCTTGTTTAGAAATCCAAATAAACAAGGAATTCAATGAAACCCACCTCCACATGTGCGCTGGAAATCACTCAACAATAGTAGAAATAGATTGATCTGTGCTAAATGTATTTAAATTACATTAAAACTGAGATTCCAGATGATTTCTTTCGGCTTAAGATTAAGTTAAGACAACATGATTTTAACCTCACCCCACCCTACCCCGCTAAAAAATTGAAATTTTTAGCCAAGCAAAATGTTCTGAAGGAAATTAAGGCCAGTATTATAAAAGGAGAAAATATTACCTTGACAACGTAGAATAAATTAACCAAAAAAACCAAACCCCACAATTTTAACAACAACAACTCCATACAAAAAAAATGGATTAAATTGATCATTATACTATGTCGGCTGTGTTTCACTGAAACAATCGTCTTTTGACAAATATTTTGCAAAGCCATCCAACACTATGCCGATTACTGCAGTAGCATTATTAACACCAGGCCAATGGCTGCAACAGTTATTATTACAAAGTGATCCAACACTATGTGAATGGCTATAACAATTACTATTACAAAGTGATCCAACATTATGCGAATGGCTATAACAATTATTATTACAAAGTGATCCAACAATATGCGAACGGCTACATTACTTATTATTACAAAGTGAACGAACACTATGCGAACGGCTACAATAGTTATTATTTCAAAGTAATCCAAAAACTATGCCTATTCGACGTTTATAATTTAAAGATTGAACGATTTCAGTACTAAGAACTCGTTGCTTCATTCAACAGTGTTAGAACACAATGTGACACGCAAAAATCAACGTATCGCAATGTAGATTGTCACTGTTGGTAACTGTCTCCTTCACCTTAACCGAAATGAGAGAGAGAGAGAGAGAGAGTTGGGAACCGTATTCTGCATTGGTTGTTAACCAATCTCCAAGTTGTTCTCGCCTTCCTATGCCTGCGACTGCGTTTGTTATTTAAGGTTCCTCATTTAATACGTTTTCACTTTTAATCAAACATCCATAAAAGGCATGGAAGGGTACTAGGATAGTTTGACCTTAGTACTATCATTGCTATTCAACCAATCATAAGACAATTTAAGTACTCTCGATTATTGATATAAGGGAGTTATCTCGATTATTGATATAAGGGAGTTACTTGGTGTGCATGCGCATGGAGTCATTTAGACTTTGATAATAAACATCATCTCCTGTAAGTGAGATTCTTGTGTATGGCCAGAAGAAAAATATTAATCTTGCATAAACTGACACAGTTACTACCTCAGATGTTAGATTAACTCTTTTGAATTCTGTACGTGAAAACTGTGAGACAGGAACACAAGGACGAAACTCGAGTGAACAAATTTATTTCTCACCGAACAAAGGACTCTACGTATAAAAATTACGGATTATATTATAGCACTAAAATGGTGGAACAAGATACTTAGTCTGAACCACCTGCCCTACGATGGTTGTTATAATAAGATAATGACCTTGTCTGAGATGCAGCATACATCAGTCACGAGGTCGGTTTTCACCATCGAGAGGGTGTAAGTGAGTCTTTCCGGAGGTATAGGACCAATGTTTAAATTAACAGCTAAGGTGTTTCTTGTCTATATGCAAGTGCTTCTACTCCACTGCGGTTTATAAAGAGTTAACAAAGGGCCTGTCCCTTTTCAATGCAGCTGAACTTTGACAGGGGTGCTAAAGAGCCAAAGATGAAGAATGTATTGATTACACGCTTTGCGCTCCTACGTTACCAAACCTCCCTGCATAACTTCAGGCCAAATATAGCCATTACTTCTTATTTGTTTTGAAATATATAAAAATATTAAGAGCAGAAGATTTGAATTTAGATTCCAGTTCAGAGTTCCCTCTATTTTGGAATCATTTAATTATTTGGCTGTTGCTGTCCGTTTCCAAGACAGTGCTTGATGAACATAATCATCGGCAGTAAAAAGAAAACAATTGCCAGCATCCTTTTTATGGCTGGTGTCTTCAAGAGCTTTACTCCGTGTAAGAAACATTAAATACAGCTACACTTTCAGACAGATATCGTTCCAATCAAGAGTGAAATTTTCGCCAAATCGTCTGCTTTTAGTCAGCTATAGTCTTCGGAGTATTCATACATGTTTAAATTTCGTACCTATTCTTTGCCCCTAAGATCCCTGGCCAAATCCCACAATTTACGTCACGGTCGCTCAGTCCATATATGGCTCTTCTACAATAGTGTGTGTCATGAAAATGAATTGATCTAGAGTTTATACTCCAGATGTATTCATTTTTGTTAAGATAAAGACATACAGGAAAGAAAACAAAGAGCAAAGAAAATTCATGGAAATACTCATTTGCTTGATTTATAAACAAAACATCGTTTCAAGGTGAAAGGAAAGTCCGGATACATGTCAGAATGGTACCAATACATTAGTAGGCATTGATAATATGGCGAAATGTTAAAATGAATGAAACTTTTATTTTCTGCAGAATAAGGACTGTAACTTCGCTTGGTGAAAGTTTACTGCACACAGTTGTAGAAGTGCCGGAAATGGATTGAGAGACAGTGACGTAGGTTGACAATTCGACTTTAGATCTCTTGTGTAGAGAACAAGTGTGATTTAAAAATGTCTGAAAACTCGAATTGCGGCTAATGCAGATGACTAATAAAGGTGATTTTTGACGAAATATTTATTCTCAGTTGGAACTATACTATTTGGTAGTGAAGACGAATGATGAGTTATACAAATAAACAAAATGACGCTGGTAAATATAAAAAAATTCTCCGTACATGCCTTTATTTGACGATGCCTTGTACTGTAAACTATGAATATTCAAAGAATGACACGATTTCCAACAAATTTTGTTTCAGATAGATTTTGTAAAGAATTTTTTATGATCAAATTTTAGCAATGTGTTCCTCGTCTTCTCGCAAATGTTTCTATTTAAGTGAGATCTGGAGAGAGTGTGTAACCGGCTGCCCCTTTTCAAAGCCAGGTGAAGTTTGTCTGCTGTTCTTTTAGGTCAATAGTACCGGCTGCATTCTCAGCGATCCTAAGTTTCCGAACCTTTATGCATTATATCATGTCTCCTACAGCCGTGACCTTGTATAATTTGTTTCGGTGCCAGATATTTTCTATCCGCGTTTCCTCAGAAATTATATTTTCAACAAGTACTACACTGCAGTGTTTGATAAATTTTGTTCTAAACCCCGCCAAAGTCAGTATGATTAGCAACACTTTTCAAATGTATCAATAGTTATGAAATTTAAAGGATTCATTATCAGCGCAATAGGAAAAAGAAGACCATAAAGCAACCTTCGTAAGCCAGGAACATTCAAAGCCGAACTATTAAAGCTCACAGGTGTTATATATTTTATTTATTCGAAGCCACTTTTTGTGGGTCCATTTCCCCCTAAAATGGCCTATATTAAGCGGTATGATGTAACTACGCACACTCGATCAAAGCTGGTAGCCATCTTGTATGCTATAAGTAATTAGATAAGTAGTTTCAAGGTAAGGTTGACTGAGATGTCGGAGAGAGTGGGATACCTCTTTAATTTCCATGGCTCTGTCTATGAAATACTTTCGTAAACACTTTGCAAATGTGTTCATCATAATATTAAGATACAGGCATTCATTGCTCTGACTTTTATCCAGAGACGGTAACACGTTGTACAATGCTGATGCAATTGGATGGTTCGCAGAACGAACCTTTAGTACAAGTGAGTGATTGTGTGCGTTATTTAGAATGAATATTCTGTTGCAATGACCTTTGTCTCTGTAAGCATTTCTGCTCATAGACTTACAACAGACCTTTTCATCTTAAGGTTTCTGAAGCCCGACAAGTACACATTCTCCAAACGTAACAGTTCAGGCGAAGATTTAGGAAGGTTGCACGCAGTTGCTAACTGAGGAACCTGAAACTAGGGAGCAGCATCAGTGACACATTGGCCCAGTTTCATTCCCTGTTTAATACTTAAATTTGGCGAGTTTGGTTGTGTGCAAGCATTAACTTGTAATTGTTTATACAAATAAATCTTCTTGCATTTACAATGACATCACCTAACAGTCCATGAGAAAAATTCCGACAGCCATTGCGGTTGGAAACTACGATACCGTACAGGAAACAGATATGTGCCGGTTACTAAAAAAGGGATCGTACCATTAAATATGAGTGGATGCATATAACGTGTTTTAGCTGCCGAATCTGTGCATAGTTACTAAATCAATACTGGGGATTAACCCGGATTAGACTGGGCATTCGGTTCATCTCGGATATTTCAGCGAGACAAAAATATTCTTCGGATGCAAAAGAGAAAACGCAGTCTATTTGAACCATCTATGCCATTTCTATGATTGGATTGAACGCGACGTTGCGAACGAAAATATAGTCTGATTCATTCTTAACCTCTAGGTCAATCCTTGCTTCGTAAATAGCCAGGTGGTCCGAATAATAGCTATTTGGCATACATTCAGCTATGATCCGTAAGAAGGACCTTGCAAATTACGAATGATGCACTAATGTCGCAAATAGGATCCGCGCTCCAGGGAAAGCTGCAAAAACTTCAGTTACAATAACCTTGGAAAATATTAGAGACCGTCCTATTTTCATAGTGCTCTAGCGAGTTTAATTAAAACACCCTGCCGATTATCTCTGAAAAAGAATGTGATATTGTCATTTTTCGTTTAGTCCAAATTTGACTGAAAATAAACGTTATAATTCATGAAAAAGAAAAGGGTAGTGATTCAGCTATGGAGAACACGAGAAAATTTGTCCGCAATTTGCACATCACGCACTTCTATTTCTTTGTATCAAGGAAACAACATTTAATACCACAGAAACAAATTTAACATCTCACACAACGATGGAGTGGAGTCATTATTTCAGCCTAAAAGGCACGGCAGACTTGTACAGAATCGTATATTTTATAATCGAACGGCTAAAGGATAATTCTCAGCACATGTCGATACCTTTGCAAACTAATGTTTTGTAACATATGTGACGAATCAACCCCCTATAATCTCCTGACCTTTTTTGAATAGCTTATGTTCTTCGCAATTATATTTTACACTCATCATTTTAATTTTGCATGATTGATGGTCTCGAGCTGTAACTCCGTACACCTGGTTCTCGGCATTAAAAGGTCTAGAATTATGATGTATCATAGACAGTTATCTTTACGATACTTGTACCAGAATTTGTTCGTAGTTGTAAGGTCTTCGACTCAATATGAATACAATCTTTACCCGTTGCTTGGAATTATTCCACTTTCCCACTCAAACCAAGACAACCCATACTAGCTACCAGGCAATCCTTTTTTTCGTTTCAAGAACATTGGTCTGTCACATGACTTACTAAATGTTTCGATATAAAAATTCACTTGCAATAACACAAGGAAAAGAAACAGCAATGCATGTTACGAATGGTATTTTGAGTTGCAGTTTTCGTGGATTGTATTTAGAACGTTCAGTCGTAATGAATGAGTTCGAAGTTGCCCAGTTCGCTACTTAGGTTCTCAAGCTAATACCTGCTTGCAGCTTTGATAATATTCGAATTCACATGCTCTGTTCAATGTTTGCTAGACGAAAATGTATCTCTTTCGTGCTCTTTTCATTACAGTGTAGGCTCATCGCGAATTAGTTATAACGTGAAGAAGTTTTGTCGTCTTTTCGGACAAGAACCAGGACAGGACAGTCAATCAAGAATCAGGAAAAGGTAAATAGATACATGATATCAAAATTTCAACTCATGTAAAGGGAACTAGAAACATGATGTCAAAATGACAACTCATATAAAAAGAACTAGAGACATGATGTCAAAATGATAACTCGTATAAAGGGAAAGAGAGACTTAATGTCAAAATGACAACTCACATAAAGGGAAATAGAGACATGATTTCAAAATGACAACTCAGATGTTACTATCCACACGGAATACTTAAGGTTTTCCGTCGCAATATATGGATAGTTTAACGGCACACCAGCACATTCGTGGCCACACATGGTAATATAGTTCAGGCATCCATTAAAGGCATACAAAGTAAAAACAAAGACATTCAAGGGTAAAATCATGAAAATACAATGTCAAATTGTTGGTAATAATCTGTACTGTCGTAGACAAAAAATATATCAACACTTACATCCAATCAGCAGCATGAACTTGACTATATGTTTTTTTTTTCCTCGTTCGTGTCTGTTCTTTATCTTTTCCGTATTTAGTATGATGTATATTATAGGTAATAGGTCTTCTTAATATTATTCTTTGATGTATTCATTGCAGAATGTACTTGGTCTTCAGTGAATAAGCACATACGGGTTGTCTATTACGATACAAGATGCTCTCTCTCCCTCTCTCTCTCTCTCTCTCTCTCTCTCTCATATGCACACACATTTATACATATACTGCCATTTATTGAAAATGGTGTTTACACTGGTTGCCACTCTCTTTTCTACTAATTAAACACATACACATGCATGTACAGTTGCCTGCTTTTGCCTGCATATATAACAAGCAATAGTTATCAGTCCATTCCATTGGTAATTTGTAATAGTAATCGAGTGACTAATGGGTAGATTCCACTTGGAAACCACCTGAAGCAAGAAATATGATGATCTTAATGGAACTGAGAGGAGGATTGCTCCAGTGTGATTAGCAGCTTTCTTAATGGTCCGGGAAACCACATCCAAACATATAACTAGTTCAAGTCAATTTGCACTAGCTCTCTCTATGTACTAAAAACTGGTTTCGTTGGAACTATAAATCCAAGCCTGATATTGCTCACTGTCAAATACCATGGAAAAGGTAGAATAGTATCCGCCTTTCTCTCATAGCATTACTTCAGGTTCAGTGGCTAGTGTTCCATGCGCGCAAGGCATTAGTTCGATTCCTGCCATCGGCACTAGATAATCGTAACAAACTGTTTCCTTACTATTCATACATTCATGCTGCTGAAACAAGAACAGGAACCTAAGCTTTTAATTTTCGGCCCCATATAGCAAAACATATCAGCTTTCGAGTGATTGTTTCAGAAATCATCGTCTTTTTCTCCCACTAAGGTCGGAAATCATCATAAAATTATATCCTATTTGCAAAATTAAGTCAGAGTTGAATTAAAAGGGACCATGGTTAAATTTATGGTTTGTGAAAATATTTCATTCCAGCAATATTCTAAGCTGTGGTGTATAAAGCACGGCAGTGGATATAAAAGAACCTCTGATGCTTTCCTATCATTCACACATTTTGCTTCTGCAGAGACCCTAACCTTTCAAGAATTTCAACTAAAATATTGACTTAAGTATGAGTTTCGCCGAATTTCATTTACATTTTCCATTGTTACGATCTCATGGCCTTAAGCTAAGTAACAGAAAAGAGTGAAAACCAACATTTCCCTAGAATACAAAAGTGACAAATTAAAAAAGAACTTACAGTGTTGTGAATGAACTCCCAAATAGTCCTAAAAGTTATGTCACAAGTCCTAAAAGTTATGTCACAAGTCCAAATGTATGGAGGTCATACTCAATTAATATGGCGTTCCAGATAAATTCCAATTTTGAATGTACTGATGTGCCATCAGCCTGAAATGTGGCGATATGTTAACATTCTTGATGTATCACAATGATATAATCCAAAATGTCATTGAATGAATTCATATTAATCCCAAACTAGTGAATTAGTATGAAAATCAACGAGCACTTTGTAATGTAATTCCAGTGAATAATTGCAATAAATAAATCCTCTCAAATATCAACAGAAGCACAACTAAAATTGGCTCCTCTAAAGAAGTGATGTTAAAATAAATAAGTTTGAGTAAAATGAGTAATTTTGAAGTAAACAATATTAATATAAAACGCTAAGACACACTAACAGAACTAGGATGAGGGTTAACATCTCGTCAAATTCGTAAACAACTTACTTCTAGAACATTCAAAGTTGTCAATAAGATCTAAAGTTCAAAACTCATATACAGGTACATATGTTTATCTCTAGTAATAATGATCTTAAAACATAATCTAAAATCAGAAAAATATTAGCTATGTATCACGATGTTTACAAAATAACAATATTTTTATTAGGTAGGCCTTAAACACAATTACTGACCAAGGTCAATCACACAATATAGAAATGCATAAGATATAATCATGAAGAAAAGACAGCGAAAAATCATCTTCGATAGCCAATGTTCCGATGTGATAACCGCATCCAATCAAAATTAAGTCGTTAAATTTAAACACTATTCCCACATGAACGAACAAAGGGCGCACATAACCTGAATGGAGTGATAAATAAGCAAATTTTCACTGCCGGTCTTTGTTTGCACAAATATCTTTCTCTCAAATAGACCTATAATAGCTTCCCTCTGGTACATAATCATACTTTCGACGTTAACCTACAAAGTATCCTTTTTAGGTCAATTGTCTCCCCCATTTTCGGCCAATGTACAATGCACCACGCTTTTGGTTAGTTGTCAGTACATACTAAGGGTGGCAGCTCATGAAATCCAGTAGATGTCGCTAGGACAAAGCACTCCAATATCTGTTCAATCCACCAAGGTGTAGGTAGGGTCATCATATAAGAACCTTGGCTAGCGAAGATGACGAACAATACAAATTAAATTTTCAAAACACTATATTTATGAGGTTAGTATTTATCAAACAATAAAGAGTGAAGATTTTCTTGGGCATTTCTCTTTAATACTTCTAGGTATATTGTAGTTTGTAAATTACCCGAATATATATATATATATATATATATATATATATATATATATATATATATATATATATATATATATATATATATATATATATATATATATATATATCTTTATTTTGTACTTATTGGGATTGATTCCGCAACACGGGATAATTTTGGGTTGATATCATGATTGATGAATGACCTTAGGTGGGCCTGCTTTTATTCTAATCTTACAAAGAATCAGTTTGTGTGTAGGTAGGCTTGCTTATTTTAAGCTAATATGGGGCGGGATATCAATTTGATAGTACATGCATGCAATCGACCATTTTTTTTTTTTTTTATCACTCTCGAAACCTGACGCTGAGCATATGGCCTGGTAGCCATGGCTGCCTGGAGCTTATTGCAATGCAAGCGTTCGATGCGCACTTCCAGGCACACAGACTCGGACATCAAAATCTCGAGTGTTCCGGCCATATGTTTTGTTTTGACCTATATTCTCATCACATGACCATAAATTTAAACGAAAAAAGGAGCAGCATTCATCTGACGCCATTATATCGTGACCTCACACGAAAATCGATAACTGCATGGTTTAGAATACATCTCAAGTAATTTTTATTGAGAGTTATTGTATTCATGGAACAGTTTTGCTTACTAAATAAAACGTGTAGCAATCATATCAAATGCGTACAGTAGCCATATATCATAGCCGAATAACGCGTAATAAAACTGAGTTACATGATCACTACAAGCCAGTTCGAAACGTCTATTGATAATTATTGACTGGTAATGAACAGGACACTGTAATAAAAACAAATATAATTTGGTGATATCGGTGAGTGCGAAAAAGTAATAATAATAATAATAATAATAATAATCAGGACATCTCCTAGTTCTTGTTCAAACAAAATGTTTCTTTTATAAATTAAAAAGTGTTGTTTGGCCCTGACCCCCTAGCGGGCCCGAGCCCCGGGAATATATCCCCAGTTGCTACTTTCCCCGTCGGCCCTGACAATAATAATGATAATAACATCATCATCACACTCGCGCCTCCGAGTAAATGTATATTTCTATTAAGCCGTATTCATTTAAGCAATTCCTAAAAGAATGTACCATTATCGTCTAGCATTTTAAACATCTCTGTTTGAGATTTATGAAACACACACCCTTAATAATTCTATTTTGCCTATTTTCTTTTCGTCTTGGCAAGTGTTATGTCTACATGCAACTGTTTGAAAATACATTTTTTTTTTAAAACCATGTAACTACGAATATCCATATCCTTATCACACTAGCTGCTCATGGAGAATAGATGCATTAATTCAACATGCAAAACAGAAATTAAGACAAGTAGCTTAATGTTAACCTGATGCTCGGTTAATCCAATATCATGTTCCTGTCCTTCATTATTTTGTAAATAATAGGCGCACGCGCGTTTGTGTGTATGAATCATGGCTGTATCAGAAACTGTATCTGCTGCAAGTCCATTTTTACCATTTCTCACAGCTTGTATAACATAGTCTCTGTGGCTCTGAAGTTGGCGCACGACGGTCTCTGCAGTAAAGGAAATCAGAGTAAACGACAAAACCTTGTACGTATGAGCACACTAATTCATTTCCATATATATTTGCTTTTGGTTTTTTTTCGACATTTCTTAAACATAAAGTTCGGTGCTTTAATTCGCCTAAACCTAAACTATCTTATGTATGGTAAGCATTAACTATGGCACAACACAGATGTACAAAGCATCTGTTATGGTTCATTTTCTTGAATTTCAGTGGAAGTCACCTTGTGGGACATGGCCGAATAACTACTGTTAACTTTGCAATACTTCACAAAAACGAAGAGGCTGAACTGACTTTTCGCCTGTTGTCTCCTCTCCGTCCACCGTCCATATAATACACACACACACACACACGCGCGCGCGCACACACATACAGACACACACACACACTGTGTGTGGGTGTGTGTGTGTGTGTGTAATGATATTAATCAAACAGTGGGGTCAGTAACTGATAAAGTCAAATAACTTTACCAAGGGATGACCGTTTGGAAATTTAAATATATTTTGTTGAAATATATAGTAGTAGTTATGTGGGGCACATTAGGGACAATGGGACTTAGCATTAAAAAGACCCCTGGGTCAGATTAGGGACAATGGAAATTTAACATGGAGAGAAATCGTGGGTCACTCTAGCGACAAGGGGAATTTAACATGGAACTATAGTGTGGGTCTGTCTAGCGACAAGGGGAAATTAACATGGGAATAGAGTTTGGGTCTGTCTAGGGACAAGGGGAATTGAACATATGGAAATTGAACATGGTGGGTCTGTATAGCGTCAAGGGGAATTGAACATGGTGGGATTGTCTAGGGACAATGATGGTAGAGGGTCAAACACAACAGAGACAGAAACATACATACACTAGTACAAGCGTGAGATTTATATATAAAGCATTACCAAGACCTGAAATCTTGCTGGGGTGTTCAAAAATTTGCATAATTGTAATGATGCTATAAATAGCTATAATCAAGGAAATGCTCAACGACAAAATGGATGTGACTAAAAGTAACGCTAAAATGACGAAATTGTTCCAGAATTTAAAGGAAAATAAACATATCCCCGAAAATTAAGTTACAATGGTTTAGACTAAAATGGATAAAATTAGTAACTACTTACAATATCAACTTCTGTGACGATCGTGAATAAATGCCTATGTATCTATAATCAGCTGAAATTCCTATGAAATCCCACTATCTATTTATAGCTCCAACTTGTGGGTTTTTCCTTTGGAAAATCCCACTATCTTTTTATAGCCTCAGCTTGAGTGACGTTCCTGTTTATGAATTCTAGTATATATGTATAGCTACAAAATGTGGAAATCCCCAACTCGATATTTATAGTCTCAAAATTTCCAGCGTCAGTGACGTCACTGTACTGAACACTAGGGGATAAATGTCAACAGTGTTGCAAGTGGCTGACCTGAATACACGCTACTGCAGGTAGGTAGGTAGAGTGTATCTGATAGGGATAAAGTGAGTTTTTATAGGGACAAACAGAGACCAATACACACACACACACACACACACACACACACACAACATACGCGCGCAGACTCACACACACACACACACACACACACACAGAGGGAAGAGGAAAAAACAAACCCCAAAATATACTATCCACACTCGGGAGGAAGAAAAAAAAAACAACCAAATATACGATCTACACAACGTACGCGAACAAACACACACACACACACACACACACACACAACATACGCGCGCAGACTCACACACACACACACACACACAGAGGGAAGAGGAAAAAACAAACCCCAAATATACTATCCACACTCGGGAGGAAGAAAAAAAACAACCAAATATACGATCTACACAACGTACGCGAACAAACACACACACACACACACACACACACACACAACATACGCGCGCAGACTCATACACACACACACACACACACACATAGAGGGAAGAGGAAAAAACAAACCCCAAATATACTATCCACACTCGGGAGGAAGAAAAAAAACAACCAAATATACGATCTACACAACGTACGCGAACAAACACACACACACACACACACACACACACACAACATACGCGCGCAGACTCACACACACACACACACACACAGAGGGAAGAGGAAAAAACAAACCCCAAATATACTATCCACACTCGGGAGGAAGAAAAAAAAACAACCAAATATACGATCTACACAACGTACGCGAACACACACACATACACACACACACACACACACACACACACACACACACACACACAGAGGGAAGAGGAAAAAACAAACCCCAAATATACTATGAACACAGAAGGGAGATAATACAAACCCCAAATAAACTATCCACACAAACGTACGCGAACGCATACAAACCCCAAATATACTATCAACACAGAAGGGAGATAATACAAACCCCAAATAAACTATCCACACAAACGTACGCGAACGCATACAAACCCCAAATATACTATCAACACAGAAGGAGATAATACAAACCCCAAATAAACTATCCACACAAACGTACGCGAACGCATACAAACCCAAAATATACTATCCACACAACGTCGCTAACGCATACAAACTCCAAATATGCTATCCACACTCGGGAGGAAGAAGAAAAAACAACCAAATATACGATCTAAACAACGTACGCGAACACACACACACACACACACACACACACACACACACACACACACACAGAGGGAAGAGGAAAAAACAAACCCCAAATATACTATCAACACAGAAGGGAGATAATACAAACCCCAAATAAACTATCCACACAAACGTACGCGAACGCATACAAACCCCAAATACACTATCAACACAGAAGGGAGATAATACAAACCCCAAATAAACTATCCACGCAAGCGTACGCGAACGCATACAAACCCCAAATATACTATCCACACAACGTCGCTAACGCATACAAACCGCAAATATACTATCCACACTCGGGAGGAAGAAGAAGAAAAACAACCAAATATGCGATCTACACAACGTACGCGAACACACACACACACACACACACACACACGCACACCACAGAGGGAAGAAGAAGAAAACCATTATACACTATCCACACGCAGTGAAGAAATAACCCTTTATATATACTATCAACAGAGAGTGAAGAAAATAACCCATTATATTCCATCAACACAGAGTGAAGAAGAAAAGGTTTTTTGAAAGCACCTAAGCCCTCACCTGCAATGACCAACTCTGCCAAACACCTACACCCCACCCACCCCCACTCCCAACACTACAAAACCCATTTAACCCGTTATTTTATGGCATCAGTGTGTGATTTAGGAAACATCAAGACACAAAATGATGGACGAATAGACTGACTATTGTTTACGGACTTGCATGCCTAAAGAGCGTGCGTGAAGGAAAACATCCTTCCATTTCAATTCTAACTAAAACATGATCCAGAGGGATAGAGAGAGGTGAAAGAGCACAATTTCATAAAGTGTGAGTAAAACCAAAACACGCCATCCTTATTATACAATGTCAAGACCAAGAGACACTTACGTTTTCTTTCTGGTCTATTCTCTTTTAGAAGGTAGTATGAAATTTCACATCAGGGCCAACGCATCGGCTCACATTGTCAATTTTTCCATTTCCATGTTTTTACTGGCACAAGTTCTTCATCATCTTCAATTTCTTCTTCTTCTGAATCCCTCTTCTCTGTTTCGTCTTGTTTTTGTTTCTTCTCTTTTCTCGTAGGGCACTCTGAATTCCAGTGTCCTTTCTCCTGACAACGATATTAGGTATCTTGACTTTTGTCTCTCTTTCTTAGACGAAGCAGGTATTCTGGAGACAAATACCCATTTACCTTTGCAGATATAGCAAACTTCATTAGCACTTACACACTTTCGTATGACTCTCATCAAATCAACGACCAAAAGAGTAAGTTTTGTTGCCACTTTCGCATGTGAATTATGCTTTCGTATGACTTTTAGCAAATATTTGACCAGCAGGTCGATCTGTGCTGACTCTTCCATCTTCTTGATCGTTTGAGAGCGGAATGAATACTCTGACGCTAAGACACTCTCCTTATATACATGGACCTGCTGCGTATGAAACCTAGTCAAATGTAATTTTGCAATAAGATGAAACGATTTCATTGAGGAAGTAAAAAGCAATGATGTACCGTATCGCCTCACACAAAACCTGAAGTTTTAGTTCAAATCCGTGTCAGCGATTTCGAAGACGACATAACTGAGCTTTAATCAATGCTCTCCAATTATGACACAAAACCACGAGTCCTGATTCACGCCAAAAGAAATTTCGTTCGGTCCATAAAAAATAGTATCACATCTGAGAAACGCAAAAACGAACTTCCAGAAAACTGAGAACGACGGCTTACACCTACAACGTAAATGTGTGAGTTCAAGTAGTGCGTAAAACTTAGTCAAATTAGATTTTTATAGTCAAGACGAAACGATCTCTTTTCGAACAAGAAAGCAGACACCAAGCGACAATGGCGATCCGTGTCACACAACACTTTTCAAAATGTATATTATCAGAGGTTTGTTCTAGCGATCTGCACGGTTAAATTAAATGTTGATGTATTTTGCAATAAGACGGACTCAATTTCCATGGGATCGCCCATGGTACGATTGTTCGTGCATTAGTTTAATTTTTAAAAATATTTTTTTATATAATTCGCCTATAGGATAGACCCAGTAAAGCATGGCCATTCTCGTCACTGTCTGAATAGCTACTTAAGTCAATTCGAAGCGAACGCGGTAAGAAAATAAGTATAGCCAATGAAATGGCTTACAACGGGTGATGCATTGTTTTGTTCTAGGGCTGTGTGGCATAATAATCCCTATGTTCTTGCGTTGTTACCATTACAGTGCAGACAGACTGAAATGTGAACTTACAAGCCCTCTTTGTGTGTGTTGTACCATTTCCTCTTACCACATCAAAATACTGAGCGTCACAGTATTGGTTCGCGTTTTCAAGCTGACAATTTTTTTATATTTCACTTAAACATTTCGACATAAACACTCACATCGGTAGAGTCAGAACAGACGTGTTACAGTATTGAGGGGCATGTTATCTTTTCTTTTTCAAACTAATAAATTTGGGGTTTGTATGAAGTAAAGAACCGAAAGTACAGTGAAACTCAAGGATGATGACCCAATCTGTCTGTCTATTGATGCGTGTATTTACTTAAGAAGAAATATGACCTCTAAAACACAAACAGATACGGCAAGCATGATTAGATTAAACACAACGATGTTTTCCTTCACGCCTGTGTAATTTAGAGTTTCGATCGTCTTTGAAGACAAACTTGGTCTCCTTTTGTAGGGCTTGAAATAATAAAAAAACTGAAAAATCTTAAGCACTTTGCTATAGATAATTTCATCAACAGACCAAACAACATAAATACCGTTACAACAATAGAAAGCCTTAAATCTTCTATCAAAAAGAAATGCATGAAAAAAATTAAAGATTAACGATAACTAACCAATGAAACCGAATTTAACAAAGGCAATGACATGTGAAGAAATGCCTCTCACTTTGGAAAGGTAGGCGAATGTACTCTGTCATGCACCGTCAACTTGAAAAAAATTATAAACAGAGAGAAACCTGAATTCAAAATTCAGTTGTTTCTTTTTCTTCAAAATTATTTCGTTTCTTTTTTCTTTTCTTTTTTTTTTTTTTTTTTTTTTGGAACAAATCTAAGCACTAATATAGAGTGGAAAAGGGAAAATGCACATACAAGCTTTGATATTTCTGAAAAAAGGAGGGGATATTCCTAACGTTCATAACCACCTATATATGCTTGGACTTGTCTGTGACTTATCCACAAAACAAGATATACATATTTCTGGTCAAGCTGCAAGTGTGTGCGTGTTTTTGAAAATGGTAAAAATTGGATATACAATTTTCTCGTGACACTTATAAAGTGAAGAGTCTGTGCAAGTGTCAAAAGCCAAAGTCATATAAGTTTTGTATTTTGTACGGCTTGTAAAGATTTCTACTTTAGAAAATGTGAAGTATCACAAGTTATTATCACAAACAGAAGTGGAACATAGGGGCTTGCAAGAAAGAAAATAACCCAGACAGTTGGTGTCATCAAGAATGCTAGAGACGGTACCCGAACTTGCTTGCCTGCTTACTTGAATTAAAGTGATTTTCGCTCTAATGGAGCATGTATCACTGGTTTAATAACGCACCGCGTGATTTTTAATTACTCCTGGGGAAGGAAAGAGAGCCTCATCCCCCAGGCTTTTATGTACTCACAGACTATTTTTAAATTTAGCCACTCAGGTGTAGGACTAACTAGTCCTTAACAACCTGACTGAAAGACTTTAAACATGAGTGGGAATTGTCTCACCACACACTCATTTTTCTGTCCGAGCGTGGTAAAGGAGGAAAAAGGTGCTCAGCAAGACAGCCATGGATGTTAAGTACTCACCAAAACGCTAGCCCGTACTTATTTCAAATCAAGTCCCGTTTTTGCTAATGGACAATAAAAGGTACCAATAATGTGTTAACCACCTGTGCAATTAGTTCAAATCTAACGAGTCTGTTAAATTTCCTACTTCCTAACATATCTGTCTAATATTAGTACTTAGTGTACATAAAAATAGCCATACTGATCTTATTTTAAATTATTATGTCTAAGCGACATATACCAGTTTGGTCACTGTTAGGTTTAAAAAATTAAGTTTGTTGTGGTGTTCCAATGGGTCAAGTTTGTTTCGAGAATAGTTTAGTCAAGGAGGGATACCAAGCCAAATATGGTTCCCTATTTAATAAAAAGCAATCTTTTGGAGCCCTAAAAAAAAGTCTGTTTTTTCTGTTAGAAGGTAACACGTCTCTCTTTTGCTTTCACGTTCTTTCCCGCATTCCTAGTCTCATGATTCTTGATATCAGGAAATGCGTAGCCATGATGGGCGGTAATGTAAGCAGAGGTTTCTACCAGTTGACTGAGGAGGTATCCAGTGTAGGCTTGTCTGTAGACTTGGGGAAGAACTCTGACCCCTAATCCCCATTGAGAAGGTCTTGGTTTAAAGGTGTCTAGAGATTTGTAGGCAACGTATTGTATGGCTGTAATAAACTGCCCTGCTATGTTGACGTCATACAATGCTTGATCTAGCCCCATTTCGGTGTACTTCTCAACGAGGGTCAGCGTCCCCCTCCTCCTCAACCGCCTCAATTTCCTCTTCTGGTTCTGATACTAATTCTTCAGTTGAGGTAGATAGTTTCAAATCCGCTGCTATGGTGTCTGTCGCTGTTATTGTTGTTGTGCTTGTTCTTTCAGCTGAGATTGCCTGTAGTATCGGAGTGAGAAAAGAACGTAGTGCCTCCGATAATTACATTTGAGTTTGCCATACCGTTTGTGTAACATAATTGGACCTTTGTTTTGCCACCACTCTTTCCGGGACGGGTTGTTTGTTAGGTATAGTCGGCTGTTGACCAGCTGTTATTTGTGTTCTCGAGGTGGGTGGAGTGCTAACTGGCTAGGTCTGCATTTCTTGCTCCCGCTGCTGTTGCGTATATTTCTTCCCTCCACACCGAGTTCTGGACCTAATTCTTTAAATTTCGTTGTACCCGAACTTACATTATCCATATTATCACCAACAAAAGAAAACAAAACGCACAGACCTAAAAGAAACACTCATTCACTTTTTACAGAACATTACTATTTTTAAAATTTTGATAAGCGACGGAAACGAACAACTTAGAGTCACACTTTCTAACCAAGATAAAGAAATCATGCGCTGATAGACTCACTTCTGTATTTTTTCTTCTAACTGACTAACGTATCATAGGCAATGGAATGTGATTTCTTTTCTAGAGTATGGGGTAGCCCTGAAATTTTTTTTTTTGGGAAGTTGAAGCTATGGCGATCGCTTAGGTTATAAGATGACGGCCTCCTGTGACGACAGGCTTTCTCACAGGATAAGGTCTGCTTCTTCGGAAAGAGAAGAAGAACTCTTTGGTGTCGATAAAACTGTTAACAAAGCCTCTGCCAGGTTCATGCTGCTGCTGCTGTTGCTGCTCTCTCTGCTGTTTATGAAGTCTGTGCTTCTCCGTCCATTCTTCTTTCTCCTTCTTGAATTCCTCCTTGAAGAGCTCTTCTTTCAGGTCTTCAGTGACTTTCAACATTATGATATTGTCTATCTCTTCAGGTCTCGGTATCAGACTTGTCATGACCCTATGCAAATTCACATAGGCTTCGTTCAACTTGGCTTATCTTGAGCACATCTTCGTAGGAAGATGGGTCGACAATGGAGACACAGCACAACACAACAATTTTGAATTTAAAATTGTTGTGTTGTGTTGTGTCTCCAGTCTGTCCATCCATTGTCGACTCATCTTCCTACGAAGATGTGCTCAAGATAAGCCAAGTTGAACGAAGCCTATGTGAATTTGCATAGGGTCATGACAAGTCTGATACCGAGACCTGAAGAGATAGACAATATCATAATGTTGAAAGTCACTGAAGACCTGAAAGAAGAGCTCTTCAAGGAGGAATTCAAGAAGGAGAAAGAAGAATGGACGGAGAAGCACAGACTTCATAAACAGCAGAGAGAGCAGCAACAGCAGCAGCAGCATGAACCTGGCAGAGGCTTTGTTAACAGTTTTATCGACACCAAAGAGTTCTTCTTCTCTTTCCGAAGAAGCAGACCTTATCCTGTGAGAAAGCCTGTCGTCACAGGAGGCCGTCATCTTATAACCTAAGCGATCGCCATAGCTTCAACTTCCCAAAAAAAAAAATTTCAGGGCTACCCCATACTCTAGAAAAGAAATCACATTCCATTGCCTATGATACGTTAGTCAGTTAGAAGAAAAAATACAGAAGTGAGTCTATCAGCGCATGATTTCTTTATCTTGGTTAGAAAGTGTGACTCTAAGTTGTTCGTTTCCGTCGCTTATCAAAATTTTAAAAATAGTAATGTTCTGTAAAAAGTGAATGAGTGTTTCTTTTAGGTCTGTGCGTTTTGTTTTCTTTTGTTGGTGATAATATGGATAATGTAAGTTCGGGTACAACGAAATTTAAAGAATTAGGTCCAGAACTCGGTGTGGAGGGAAGAAATATACGCAACAGCAGCGGGAGCAAGAAATGCAGACCTAGCCAGTTAGCACTCCACCCACCTCGAGAACACAAATAACAGCTAGTCAACAGCCGACTATACCTAACAAACAACCCGTCCCGGAAAGAGTGGTGGCAAAACAAAGGTCCAATTATGTTACACAAACGGTATGGCAAACTCAAATGTAATTATCGGAGGCACTACGTTCTTTTCTCACTCCGATACTACAGGCAATCTCAGCTGAAAGAACAAGCACAACAACAATAACAGCGACAGACACCATAGCAGCGGATTTGAAACTATCTACCTCAACTGAAGAATTAGTATCAGAACCAGAAGAGGAAATTGAGGCGGTTGAGGAGGAGGGGGACGCTGACCCTCGTTGAGAAGTACACCGAAATGGGGCTAGATCAAGCATTGTATGACGTCAACATAGCAGGGCAGTTTATTACAGCCATACAATACGTTGCCTACAAATCTCTAGACACCTTTAAACCAAGACCTTCTCAATGGGGATTAGGGGTCAGAGTTCTTCCCCAATTCTACAGACAAGCCTACACTGGATACCTCCTCAGTCAACTGGTAGAAACCTCTGCTTACATTACCGCCCATCATGGCTACGCATTTCCTGATATCAAGAATCATGAGACTAGGAGTGCGGGAAAGAACGTGAAAGCAAAAGAGAGACGTGTTACCTTCTAACAGAAAAAACAGACTTTTTTTTAGGGCTCCAAAAGATTGCTTTTTATTAAATAGGGAACCATATTTGGCTTGGTATCCCTCCTTGACTAAACTGTTCTCGAAACAAACTTGACCCATTGGAACACCACAACAAACTTAATTTTTTAAACCTAACAGTGACCAAACTGGTATATGTCGCTTAGACATAATAATTTAAAATAAGATCAGTATGGCTATTTTTATGTACACTAAGTACTAATATTAGACAGATATGTTAGGAAGTAGGAAATTTAACAGACTCGTTAGATTTGAACTAATTGCACAGGTGGTTAACACATTATTGGTACCTTTTATTGTCCATTAGCAAAAACGGGACTTGATTTGAAATAAGTACGGGCTAGCGTTTTGGTGAGTACTTAACATCCATGGCTGTCTTGCTGAGCACCTTTTTCCTCCTTTACCACGCTCGGACAGAAAAATGAGTGTGTGGTGAGACAATTCCCACTCATGTTTAAAGTCTTTCAGTCAGGTTGTTAAGGACTAGTTAGTCCTACACCTGAGTGGCTAAATTTAAAAATAGTCTGTGAGTACATAAAAGCCTGGGGGATGAGGCTCTCTTTCCTTCCCCAGGAGTAATTAAAAATCACGCGGTGCGTTATTAAACCAGTGATACATGCTCCATTAGAGCGAAAATCACTTTAATTCAAGTAAGCAGGCAAGCAAGTTCGGGTACCGTCTCTAGCATTCTTGATGACACCAACTGTCTGGGTTATTTTCTTTCTTGCAAGCCCCTATGTTCCACTTCTGTTTGTGATAATAACTTGTGATACTTCACATTTTCTAAAGTAGAAATCTTTACAAGCCGTACAAAATACAAAACTTATATGACTTTGGCTTTTGACACTTGCACAGACTCTTCACTTTATAAGTGTCACGAGAAAATTGTATATCCAATTTTTACCATTTTCAAAAACACGCACACACTTGCAGCTTGACCAGAAATATGTATATCTTGTTTTGTGGATAAGTCACAGACAAGTCCAAGCATATATAGGTGGTTATGAACGTTAGGAATATCCCCTCCTTTTTTCAGAAATATCAAAGCTTGTATGTGCATTTTCCCTTTTCCACTCTATATTAGTGCTTAGATTTGTTCCAAAAAAAAAAAAAAAAAAAAGAAAAGAAAAAAGAAACGAAATAATTTTGAAGAAAAAGAAACAACTGAATTTTGAATTCAGGTTTCTCTCTGTTTATAATTTTTTTCAAGTTGACGGTGCATGACAGAGTACATTCGCCTACCTTTCCAAAGTGAGAGGCATTTCTTCACATGTCATTGCCTTTGTTAAATTCGGTTTCATTGGTTAGTTATCGTTAATCTTTAATTTTTTTCATGCATTTCTTTTTGATAGAAGATTTAAGGCTTTCTATTGTTGTAACGGTATTTATGTTGTTTGGTCTGTTGATGAAATTATCTATAGCAAAGTGCTTAAGATTTTTCAGTTTTTTTATTATTTCAAGCCCTACAAAAGGAGACCAAGTTTGTCTTCAAAGACGATTGAAACTCTAAATTACACGGGCGTGAAGGAAAACATCGTTGTGTTTAATCTAATCATGCTTGCCGTATCTGTTTGTGTTTTAGAGGTCATATTTCTTCTTAAGTAAATACACGCATCAATAGACAGACAGATTGGGTCATCATCCTTGAGTTTCACTGTACTTTCGGTTCTTTACTTCATACAAACCCCAAATTTATTAGTTTGAAAAAGAAAAGATAACATGCCCCTCAATACTGTAACACGTCTGTTCTGACTCTACCGATGTGAGTGTTTATGTCGAAATGTTTAAGTGAAATATAAAAAAATGGTCAGCTTGAAAACGCGAACCAATACTGTGACGCTCAGTATTTTGTTGTGGTAAGAGGAAATGGTACAACACACACAAAGAGGGCTTGTAAGTTCACATTTCAGTCTGTCTGCACTGTAATGGTAACAACGCAAGAACATAGGGATTATTATGCCACACAGCCCTAGAACAAAACAATGCATCACCCGTTGTAAGCCATTTCATTGGCTATACTTATTTTCTTACCGCGTTCGCTTCGAATTGACTTAAGTAGCTATTCAGACAGTGACGAGAATGGCCATGCTTTACTGGGTCTATCCTATAGGCGATTTATATAAAAAAATATTTTTAAAAATTAAACTAATGCACGAACAATCGTACCATGGGCGATCCCATGGAAATTGAGTCCGTCTTATTGCAAAATACATCAACATTTAATTTAACCGTGCAGATCGCTAGAACAAACCTCTGATAATATACATTTTGAAAAGTGTTGTGTGACACGGATCGCCATTGTCGCTTGGTGTCTGCTTTCTTGTTCGAAAAGAGATCGTTTCGTCTTGACTATAAAAATCTAATTTGACTAAGTTTTACGCACTACTTGAACTCACACATTTACGTTGTAGGTGTAAGCCGTCGTTCTCAGTTTTCTGGAAGTTCGTTTTTGCGTTTCTCAGATGTGATACTATTTTTTATGGACCGAACGAAATTTCTTTTGGCGTGAATCAGGACTCGTGGTTTTGTGTCATAATTGGAGAGCATTGATTAAAGCTCAGTTATGTCGTCTTCGAAATCGCTGACACGGATTTGAACTAAAACTTCAGGTTTTGTGTGAGGCGATACGGTACATCATTGCTTTTTACTTCCTCAATGAAATCGTTTCATCTTATTGCAAAATTACATTTGACTAGGTTTCATACGCAGCAGGTCCATGTATATAAGGAGAGTGTCTTAGCGTCAGAGTATTCATTCCGCTCTCAAACGATCAAGAAGATGGAAGAGTCAGCACAGATCGACCTGCTGGTCAAATATTTGCTAAAAGTCATACGAAAGCATAATTCACATGCGAAAGTGGCAACAAAACTTACTCTTTTGGTCGTTGATTTGATGAGAGTCATACGAAAGTGTGTAAGTGCTAATGAAGTTTGCTATATCTGCAAAGGTAAATGGGTATTTGTCTCCAGAATACCTGCTTCGTCTAAGAAAGAGAGACAAAAGTCAAGATACCTAATATCGTTGTCAGGAGAAAGGACACTGGAATTCAGAGTGCCCTACGAGAAAAGAGAAGAAACAAAAACAAGACGAAACAGAGAAGAGGGATTCAGAAGAAGAAGAAATTGAAGATGATGAAGAACTTGTGCCAGTAAAAACATGGAAATGGAAAAATTGACAATGTGAGCCGATGCGTTGGCCCTGATGTGAAATTTCATACTACCTTCTAAAAGAGAATAGACCAGAAAGAAAACGTAAGTGTCTCTTGGTCTTGACATTGTATAATAAGGATGACGTGTTTTGGTTTTACTCACACTTTATGGAATTGTGCTCTTTCACCTCTCTCTATCCCTCTGGATCATGTTTTAGTTAGAATTGAAATGGAAAGATGTTTTCCTTCACGCACGCTCTTTAGGCATGCAAGTCCGTAAACAATAGTCAGTCTATTCGTCCATCATTTTGTGTCTTGATGTTTCCTAAATCACACACTGATGCCATAAAATAACGGGTTAAATGGGTTTTGTAGTGTTGGGAGTGGGGGTGGGTGGGGTGTAGGTGTTTGGCAGAGTTGGTCATTGCAGGTGAGGGCTTAGGTGCTTTCAAAAAACCTTTTCTTCTTCACTCTGTGTTGATGGAATATAATGGGTTATTTTCTTCACTCTCTGTTGATAGTATATATAAAGGGTTATTTCTTCACTGCGTGTGGATAGTGTATAATGGTTTTCTTCTTCTTCCCTCTGTGGTGTGCGTGTGTGTGTGTGTGTGTGTGTGTGTGTGTGTGTGTGTGTGTGTGTGTGTGTGTTCGCGTACGTTGTGTAGATCGCATATTTGGTTGTTTTTCTTCTTCTTCCTCCCGAGTGTGGATAGTATATTTGCGGTTTGTATGCGTTAGCGACGTTGTGTGGATAGTATATTTGGGGTTTGTATGCGTTCGCGTACGCTTGCGTGGATAGTTTATTTGGGGTTTGTATTATCTCCCTTCTGTGTTGATAGTGTATTTGGGGTTTGTATGCGTTCGCGTACGTTTGTGTGGATAGTTTATTTGGGGTTTGTATTATCTCCCTTCTGTGTTGATAGTATATTTGGGGTTTGTTTTTTCCTCTTCCCTCTGTGTGTGTGTGTGTGTGTGTGTGTGTGTGTGTGTGTGTTCGCGTACGTTGTTTAGATCGTATATTTGGTTGTTTTTTCTTCTTCCTCCCGAGTGTGGATAGCATATTTGGAGTTTGTATGCGTTAGCGACGTTGTGTGGATAGTATATTTTGGGGTTTGTATGCGTTCGCGTACGTTTGTGTGGATAGTTTATTTGGGGTTTGTATTATCTCCTTCTGTGTTGATAGTATATTTGGGGTTTGTATGCGTTCGCGTACGTTTGTGTGGATAGTTTATTTGGGGTTTGTATTATCTCCCTTCTGTGTTGATAGTATATTTGGGGTTTGTATGCGTTCGCGTACGTTTGTGTGGATAGTTTATTTGGGGTTTGTATTATCTCCCTTCTGTGTTCATAGTATATTTGGGGTTTGTTTTTTCCTCTTCCCTCTGTGTGTGTGTGTGTGTGTGTGTGTGTATGTGTGTGTGTTCGCGTACGTTGTGTAGATCGTATATTTGGTTGTTTTTTTTTCTTCCTCCCGAGTGTGGATAGTATATTTGGGGTTTGTTTTTTCCTCTTCCCTCTGTGTGTGTGTGTGTGTGTGTGAGTCTGCGCGCGTATGTTGTGTGTGTGTGTGTGTTTGTTCGCGTACGTTGTGTAGATCGTATATTTGGTTGTTTTTTTTCTTCCTCCCGAGTGTGGATAGTATATTTGGGGTTTGTTTTTTCCTCTTCCCTCTGTGTGTGTGTGTGTGTGTGTGTGAGTCTGCGCGCGTATGTTGTGTGTGTGTGTGTGTTTGTTCGCGTACGTTGTGTAGATCGTATATTTGGTTGTTTTTTTCTTCCTCCCGAGTGTGGATAGTATATTTGGGGTTTGTTTTTTCCTCTTCCCTCTGTGTGTGTGTGTGTGTGTGTGAGTCTGCGCGCGTATGTTGTGTGTGTGTGTGTGTGTGTGTGTGTGTGTGTGTGTGTGTGTTTGTTCGCGTACGTTGTGTAGATCGTATATTTGGTTGTTTTTTTTTTCTTCCTCCCGAGTGTGGATAGTATATTTTGGGGTTTGTTTTTTCCTCTTCCCTCTGTGTGTGTGTGTGTGTGTGTGTGTGAGTCTGCGCGCGTATGTTGTGTGTGTGTGTGTGTGTGTGTGTGTATTGGTCTCTGTTTGTCCCTATAAAAACTCACTTTATCCCTATCAGATACACTCTACCTACCTACCTGCAGTAGCGTGTATTCAGGTCAGCCACTTGCAACACTGTTGACATTTATCCCCTAGTGTTCAGTACAGTGACGTCACTGACGCTGGAAATTTTGAGACTATAAATATCGAGTTGGGGATTTCCACATTTTGTAGCTATACATATATACTAAAATTCATAAACAGGAACGTCACTCAAGCTGAGGCTATAAAAAGATAGTGGGATTTTCCAAAGGAAAAACCCACAAGTTGGAGCTATAAATAGATAGTGGGATTTCATAGGAATTTCAGCTGATTATAGATACATAGGCATTTATTCACGATCGTCACAGAAGTTGATATTGTAAGTAGTTACTAATTTTATCCATTTTAGTCTAAACCATTGTAACTTAATTTTCGGGGATATGTTTATTTTCCTTTAAATTCTGGAACAATTTCGTCATTTTAGCGTTACTTTTAGTCACATCCATTTTGTCGTTGAGCATTTCCTTGATTATAGCTATTTATAGCATCATTACAATTATGCAAATTTTTGAACACCCCAGCAAGATTTCAGGTCTTGGTAATGCTTTATATATAAATCTCACGCTTGTACTAGTGTATGTATGTTTCTGTCTCTGTTGTGTTTGACCCTCTACCATCATTGTCCCTAGACAATCCCACCATGTTCAATTCCCCTTGACGCTATACAGACCCACCATGTTCAATTTCCATATGTTCAATTCCCCTTGTCCCTAGACAGACCCAAACTCTATTCCCATGTTAATTTCCCCTTGTCGCTAGACAGACCCGCACTATAGTTCCATGTTAAATTCCCCTTGTCGCTAGAGTGACCCACGATTTCTCTCCATGTTAAATTTCCATTGTCCCTAATCTGACCCAGGGGTCTTTTTAATGCTAAGTCCCATTGTCCCTAATGTGCCCCACTTAACTACTTATAGTAACTCTGAATTCAAATGGTCCAGACTTGATAACTTTTGGAGATTTTACTTAACATGATGCAAAACGCTGTTCATGTTCATTATAAACAGCCTAAAATGTAAAATAGTCAAATTAGAGGTCATTTAATTTTTTTAGTTCAGGTTTCAATGTTGTTCTCTGTCGATATGCAGGCCTCTGTGAATAATAAAAGGAAAAAAACAAACTACATATCAGTGCTTTTCTTATTGATTACGGTAGGATGGGATATCAGCTTGGTGACTCAGTTATTAGAGCAATAACTTTGATATGTTGATGCCAAATATCAAACTCAGAACCACGGTGATGCGAAGCAAACGTGTGTTTGCTGACTGTTCCATACTGGGTTGAAGACCATGCGTTTTTATAATACAACAGTTGATAATCAGAGTCATCTGTAGCCACCGTGACTCCTGAACAATAATTTTACCGCTTCTTCGAGTACACGTGTGAAATACATTCAGCAGACTTTAGTTTTTTATTTTAACTTCATTCTGTTATCAGCTTCATTCAGTAAGTTTGAATTTCTTGTCCGTAGTTCAGCTTTTATCTAAACTCGAATACTCCATTCAGAATTGCAATTTCTTATCATCTGTTGGGGAAGAAAAAAAAAGACGTTCCGAAAGTCTGACATATCGCATGATACCGATCACAAGGTACAAAACCAGCCAATCAGTTTTTTTTTTATCTTATCAAGGCAGATTTATGTACGTCGGCAAAATGAGTCGAACCAGACGGTAGTTAGGTTTTACAAAACATATTTAATGAAGCCTTGGAAATGTTGATGCTTTTGAATTATCGAGGTTAGATCAGCCGGTGGTAAAGATTTATTACAAAAGTTTACATTCGTCGCTTGGTGGCTGGGGAAAATCCACTTGTATTAGCTCCAACGAAACTTTTGATTGTACCAATCTATCTTCGTTTGCACTTGAAATTTTGGCACTTATCTTCAGATTGCGTAAATCATTTCAGTGCATGAGTACATATTTGTAATTGAAAATTAAAACCAATTTTAGCATACTCACTCTTCTCTCCTTCAATCGTTGTTGGTCAATGTTGCTTATTTACTTGTTTACACGTACATTATATTTAATACCACTGTGCTCTGTTCCTTGTGAATAATTTAAGTTTCAAACAGCACCGTCTTATTAATTTCCGAGTCGATAAAGTCTAAATACAGGCTTGCCCTTCACCACTCGTTGCGTCTAGAGAATTTTGCCAAACGCTAAAGTAATGAAATCCACTTAGACACTAACGGTCACAGCTATTAGGAAGATGAAATTTAGGAATGAACGTTTATTATTAAGGAGTGTCAGATATTGCAAAATTTATTGTCGAGATGTTAAAATGAATAACTTAAATATAATATTTGCTGACAAGTATTGGATGTTTATCATACGTAATGCGTGCATTATATATTCCGCATTCAACTGCTGCAATAGCAATTAAATTATCACGATGCATTTGACTGCTGTCAGACCTAGTAAATTATCAACCAAATGACTTTAAATGATATAATGTATCTATTTATATATAGCTATTGTTTCAATTCATTGGCATAAGGAAGTCATTTAATTTAAGTCCGTGTTACTTTTCATTAATGATATTTTATTCAAGTGGTATCCATCTTTTAGTTAGTTGTAAATATTATATCATTTATATGTAATTATTTTTATTCATTTTCAATAAACGTCATTCAGCTGTAATAACGGTAACTCGTTTGGAATATTTCATTCAACATTATCACAGACGTCAGCTCTGTTTGTATGAGATGGATGTTTAATGTAGCTTTAAACAAAAATCCGTCTTATCGCTATGATGTCTTCAGCGTGGCAGTTTATAGTGATGCTTAGAACTAGGGCATCATGCCGCAGACATGTAGCATCATGTCCCACCCAGTCACATTATCCTGACAACAAGCCGACCAGCCCTAACACTAACCTCTTAATCCTGAGCGCCAAGCGAGGCAGCTGTTAGTACCATTTTTATAAGTCTTTAGTATGACTGCCGGCTTTCAAACCCGCCACCTTCCGCATCCAAGGCTGGCGCTCTTACCACTAGGTCACCGGAGCGGTCGACTTCAGTTGGTATGCCACATTTCTTTATCTTGGTTAAATGGAATAATAGTATGTAACAATTCACCGGCATAACTAATAACAGTAGAAAAAATAGTTATAATAATTGTTATAAGGTGTTAAACATAGAATTCGTGTATTCCGATACAGTGCCAAAAGACGTGACTTGAAGAGGAAGTTAAAGTATAATGTGCAACGGCGTTTAAATTTGTGTCAAAGAAGTTTGTCTTTTATAAGACATTTTTTATATTAATATATGGGATTATTATTCTAATAAACGAGAAGGAAGAAATCATATACTGTTTATTCTGTACTCTAAACCAGAAAATAGTGAGCTAAAATTAAACTGTATCAGAGCGTAAGATTGCCAGGCCTTTCAAAATTCCTGAATTGTTCAAGACTAAGGATTGGTTTGATTCTGGTGTATTATGACACAGCAACGCTTCGAAGGTTATATCGTACCGAGGCGAATAGAATAAAGTATCTTGTCCAAGGACACTCTGCGACTGCTGATCCAGTCCGACTAGATGGTGAGATTTGAATCCAACCCGTCTGGTTTGAACATTAATACTGATAATTATTGTAAACTGCCAGATAAAATATAGCCGTAGCTAAAGGTAATTCACTGCAGCTCTGGCTGCTTTGTTCCTATCAACGTTTCCTACATATTGGGAACGCATTTTGCCTGGGATAAACTTTAATTGCCAATGATTGACTTTTGAGTAAAAGTTTCAGTTGTTTAATGTGAAGGTTGTACGAATCGAGGCCATGCCTTGTAAATGAGAGCTTCAGATTTTGATTTATTTTTAATATAAGACCAATGATGAAGCTGATCAGCGGAAATATATTGTTTGCTTTTGTTTATTTGTTGTTTGTTTTTTTTAGATTTTTTTTAGAGCAATCTTCTGATTCTTCATAACAGTTCATCACATGATACTCTGACGTTTTGTACTTAATAGCCAAATGCTATGACGTTCTTGTAAAAGAAATAAATCTGTATAGCACTTTTCTTTCACTTTTAATTACATCAGAACCAGTCGATGATTACGCATACCCCTACTTCCAGCAAGATATCAGAAAGACAGTATGTGACTTGCGTTTTCTCATAGCACCAAAAGGCGTCAAACTTAACTACACGTGTAAGTAGAGCTCTGTGTCTGAACAATTAAACCATGGGCTATTCCTAACGTTAACTTTTCTTAATGTTGATTTATTGATCTTTTTATGTCTGGTGACTCCGTCTGATCTCACAGACAATCATGACTCAATATAGCAATTTTGGCATATATCGGACATTGTCTCGTATTAACAGCCTACTTTCGCTGCCTGTATGAATAATATATTCTAACATAGTCTGCAATTTGATCTCTCCCTGACTTAACTGTCCGTCAAAGGCTCTTGTCCAGGCAAACACAACTGTATATCTCTCGATCTATTTTGTCATGAAATGTGCCCCACGATTGGCCTGCGTCAAGGATTCAACGATCAGCAAATTAAGGATTCGTTCCCAAGAGCGATCTTTAGGGTCCGTGCGCCAGATTATTAGTTTCACTTATTATCACAATTAGCCCAAGACGACCCATTGCTAAATGAAATGGCTGATTGACTAAAATGACTAATAGCTGTCATAATTCATATCGATATTTCGGTCCGTGTCTGGAAGTCACCGGTACTTATTTACAACATGGTAATACATTCAAGATTTAAACGCTGCTGTTGTATTTCTACTTCATAGATCAGTAATGTTAAGACCATTTAAAGATTACGTTCCTTTTCTCATTGGTACACAGTCTATTTTGGTAACATCCAGGAAGAAATAAACTATTTAACAAAGAAATCATGGCTAACTTCTTCGATATTAAAAGCATCATGACGTGTGTGTTAACAGTTATCGTAGAGATGTTTTCTGGCTGATATAAATCACATTCCGTTGAATGCATCTAATTCAACATTCCTCAGTATATGTTGTGTTTTCTTCCCGAGGCTTCTTGATCGCTTTTTTTATAGACAGACTTACACATGAACTTTGAGCTTGTTCAGTACAAACGCAGGTGTAAAATCGTTCTTCTCTATTTAGTTATGCATTGAACAAATATTTCCCATTCAAATGTCAGTGGTTTCTTAAGGACATGAAAGACTGTTTAGGTTCTGCGGCAGTTAGACTAAAATGTTTTCAACATAGACACATAACAGCCGAACATTGCGGCCTTGGCAGGATTCGAACCTAAAGCCTACTGATTGTGAATCCAGCGATTTTATTTTAAGATTTGCTGCACTTATTTACACGGCATTTCTCGCGTTTCAGAAATGCTGTGTCAAGACAGTTGTCTGGTCTGTTTCTTTTTTTTTCCGTCTGAGTTAGTTAATACAACTAGTCTTTCCAAAATGTTATTTATAGAAAGTGCTAAACCATAGTGAAATCTATGACGACTGCATATCGTCTACGCACAATAAATAAATAAAGAAATACATCGAGAAATGTTAATTCCAGCAGTGTCTACTTTTCAATTACTCTAAATTATTAGATCAATATGACTAAGTTAATAAAGCTGTTTTGACTGGAGTGTAGAGAACACCAAATATCATTTGTTAGTGGTTTGACAATATTAGTAACTGAGGCCGCTTGGTCTAAGCAAATTTGATTTTACAAAACGAAAGGTCTGCGATTCAGTATCAGGCATAGTGCAGAGACAACGCAGATGTCGTCTGCAAGTGTCCCATCTACCAATTATTTCATTGTTTTTCATTGTAGTTTTATTGATAAATAAGGTAAACAGTATTTTGTTTGTTTTCTCCAGTACCTAAGAAGCAATTTGCGATCATATGTGCAAAAGGATTTCACATTAATGATATAGAATTCAAAAATTAATCCTCGGTGGTACAAAATGACACTCATTCCCATGCAAGCGAACTGTAGCGAACGTGTCGGTTAAAGTGTTCCATATAATTTTTTTATTTTGTTACAAAATTTGCCAGCACATTGTTATGTATTGCTTAACCAATAAAAAGCAAAACAAATAATGTCCCCGGGACGACAAGGTGCTTCGTATTCCTACAAATTGGTCGTCTTCGGAGATTGACAGACCAGACTGAGCAGATAAGTTTTTGCAAAGATGTTAAATAAAGGTCATAGGTTAAGAGTTAAAGGTCATGAACATTGTTTAATTAAATTACGGAAAATTAACATTACATTAAGCAAGCACAACATTCAATGAATCTATCCTACGATCCTGAAAGTCCAGTTGCTTTCACAAATATCAATCAACTGTGGGTACAAATTACTTAAACAGAACGTCATGACTCACAAACAAGACAAAATTTAAATGAAGACGAGAATAAATTATTCCGAACTTAAGGTCGCATTGTTAACTCAGCAATCTCAGGACCGGTCCTACCATATAGGAAAATTGGCGATCGCCTGAGGCGTCAGGCTTTTAGGAACGACTTCTATCGGCGAATCCCCAATCATAGTTTGCCTATGGCGCCAAAATCCCTTGGGCGGATCCTGATCAATATGCATGCACACTACACGAATAAGCTAGAGCAAGAGCTCCTCATAGATGGGTTTATGTTAGTCACGTAAATGATTAGTTAACCTATAAGCGTACAGTTAAATATAGCAATGGATATAAACACATTTTGACACTGACATATGTTTTTTTAAAAAAAAAATACAAATGGACATTATTAAGAAAAGTGGGGGGAAAGGGAGACGACTTGCACGCCATTTTTAGAAAATAGTTTAGGAGTTAAAATCAGGAGAGATACAGTTCGAGGCAGGAAAAGAATTTTGCAACCGAAAGGTTAGGGATTCTTTGAGGAAGAAAATATTGTTTTCCACTTACTCAGACATAAAATCGTATGTAATGGAACATTTTAATCGAACTCTTAAAACTAGAATGTGAAAGTATTCTACTGAAAATGAAACAAGAAAATGGGTAGATATATTACATATTCTGAAGAATTTATATAACCGAATGATAGATAAGAATTTATATTACCGATCAATAGATCAAAATTTATATCACCGATCAATAGATCAAAATTTATATCACCGATCAGTATATCAGAATTTATATCACCGATCAATAGATCAGAATTTATATCACCGATCAGTATATCAGAATTTATATCACCGATCAGTATATCAGAATTTATATCACCGATCAGTATATCAGAATTTATATCACCGATCAATAGATCAAAATTTATATCACCGATCAATAGATCAGAATTTATATCACCGATCAATAGATCAAAATTTATATCACCGATCAATATATCAGAATATATATCACCGATCATTTGATCTGTCGCCAGTTAACAACAGTGATTCTAAAACAGGTCTAAATAATAGATTAACTTACTCTTAAATGTAAAATGGTTAGTGAGTTTAAACCTCAAAATATAAATCTATTTTTACTACAGGCTATCTTCTTGGTTTGACGAAAAGATTTTCACAGTCAGAGGGGTCGTCCATTAATTATGTCAACAAAATGGGGGGAGGGGGTTTGAAGAAGTTTGACAATTGTTGACATGGGGGAGGGGGGAGTTCAAGATAAATTGACAACAATGTTATTTTTTACAATAAATTTAATAAATAAAAAAATTAAAAAATTAGTCGGTGTGTTGTTATGGCACACAAACGCTCGCCCGTCAACAGCCCACCAGTTTAATCCTAAACCGGTTGAGCTCTTGCCAAGGAAGTCATAGTCTTGCATCATCATATTTTGTTTTTATTCAATGTAGATTGTAGACTGTAGACAAGCCTTAAGGCACCGGATGCATCTGAGAGCAACTTGCACAGATTTTCCATCTCTTTTCTTTAATCAGTCTTTGAAAGTTGATAACATGCTACCTCGATCGGCAAAGGCATTTAAAATTCTTCCATATGATCTATATTGTCCTTCCATTCAGTTGTCGTTGCTTGAACGGGTCTGCAAAATATATCACCTCTATGTTGCTTCACAAGTCATGTTGAAGAAGCATGTTCAACAGCACCGATCACGCGATCTTGGGCCTAGGCAATTACCACATGTTCCTCAACCGCAAAGAATTCGGCCGATACGAGTGGCTGCCAAAAGACAGAGAGAGCTGATGGCAATTGATGCTCATTTATTTACCCCGTATGTTTTAAATTTTCAGTCTGAAAGTATTAATGAGACAAAAACAATTGTGAAGGAAACCATAAAATATTACAGAAAATATAAACAAAACAAGCCAGATATATGCATTTACCTTACATTAAATCATAAAGACTTCGAACCCATTGTGTACAGAGGAACAGTGTGTGTGTGTGTGTGTGTGATTTGGATTTTTAACGTAGCTTTAACAATTTTTCAGTCATATTGCTACGATGTCTGCAGTGTGACAGTTTTTAGTGATGTCTAGCACTGGGGCATCATGCCGCAGACATGTAGCATCATGTCCCACCCAGTCACATTATCCTGACACCAGTCCGACCAGTCCTAACACTAACCTCTTAATGCTGAGCGCCAAGAGAGGCAGCTGTGAGTACCATTTTTGTAAGTCTTTGGTATGACTCGGCCTGGGTTCGAACCCACAACCTCCCGCTTCCGAGGCGGACGCTCTGACCACTAGGCCACCGGAGCGGTTTATACTAGCTGTAAGAATGCAACTACTGCCTCTGTAGCGAGTTGTATTCCAGAGAATGGTAGATTTAAGTAGGACATTTCGCGATTTCTTAGCATCGAAGGAATGTTTGATGGTATCGCTTTCTTTTCCTGCAGTGCTGCCATCACTGACAGAATATGACTTTTCAAAAAGAAATAAAGGAATAGTCAGAGACCATAATACAGCTCTTAAATGAAGAGAACCGGCTTTTGTTCCAAAATAGGAAGAAGAGGAAAATAGCAACAAGACGGGTCGAACACCTGGAACTTTGAACAGAGGGAACGAGAGTGAAGACGGAGCTGCCATCTGTTACATGACATTTTGGCGGAGCTAAATTACCTAAGAGGAATGTATATAGCTTCCTTGGCGAAACGCCTGAGATAGAAACCTTCACAATCTAAAAATTCTTAACCTTAAATGCCATCAACCGCAGAGGCAGCAGTGGGCATTGAAAGTGGAACAGTTTTAAGGCAGTTGAAGCTGACATTGTAAATTCCATATTTGTTAAAACTGAACGGTCCTTTTCAATGGCACCTAGATCTGTTAGAAAAGAGTTATTTCTCAATGATTACCACCTCACCCTACCCCAAGGTAAATTACCGTGACAGGCATAACAGGTATCTTCAATTTTATCTCAAGGTCGGTAGGCTTGAATTTCTATAGAAGTCTTGTAAGAGGTGCATTTTTATTGACGTGTCGAGACCGACATGACAACCAAAAACAGGTCGGTAAGTCACTCATTAATGTTGTCCTTGTGCTATAGTGGGCATATCATTAGGCAACGCCACGGGTACCCAAAATTATAATTGTTAAAGCGGAGGTGTAGTCCACTGATAGGCTTCATTTTGCCTTTGTCTTTAGTCTTGTTTTGTTAAATTTGTCCCTAAAATTTGTCTATTTCGTATCGTTCAGCTTGTATCAATCTACTCTTTTAGTTTTAGTTTGTTGCATTATATTGAGTATTATGGTTTGTGTGAACGGGTCCAGTGACACCAAACAGGACCCGTATTGTTGTCCTGAAGTGGGAAACAATGTTACACTGACCCGTCAAATTAACAGTTTGAGCGTAACATGTTACCGGGAGTGAACATAGGATATACTCTCAGAACTTTCACTGACGTTGCGATTTTAAGAGAAGTCATGTTTTCCTGCAAGATAACCGTGCTGCATCGAAAGCAAGTTGTCATACATACACTGATGTGTTTTTTCTTCAGATTTTAAAGAAGTCAGTTGGATATATAAGGGGGGGGGGGGGGGCAGGTAGGCAGGCATCAGGAGGGTGTGAGACCCCATAACCATCACCGAGCGTTGTGGCCGGTGAAGGGAAGATTCCAGGTGCAGGAAGAGTGTGCGTGTGAGTGACACCACAGACATCTCCAAGCGTTGTGGCCGGTGAAACGTAAATTGGAAGTGGCAGTGTACGACTCCATAAGAAGTGCCTCACACACGCACACACACGCGCGCGCACGCGTGCACACACACAGGCACGTACACGCACGCACGCGCGCGCGCACACACACACACACACACAAAATTCGACACTATATCTTAGATTTCCTGCTCATATTTCGAATTTTCATTTCACTGGCTAGGACGATCGGTGAGGCCTCTCGTATGGAGTCGGTCGCCCACTCCCACTATATATATATATATATATATATATATATATATATATATATATATATATATATATATATATACATACATACATACATTGGCGACTTAACAATGAAAATCTGTGTAAATTCATTCAAGCTACTCTCGAGATGACTGCTTAGACGGAAAAATTTAAAGAGTTAGTATTCAAGGTCCTGACATAGCAAGAAATTTCATTCATTACTTACATAGTGTTGCCTATGTTATAAGAATTAAAACGACGGCGCGAATATCAAGATCGCCTTTCAACGTTTAATGAGTTCGATAGTTTTTTAAAATCTCCTGTTTGGATCAAATTTAATAAATCTGCAGCTTAACCTCTTCCAAAATCTTGGACACAAAAGGCAGCCGAATGATGCGTTTGGCTTGACCGATAGAGAAGAAAAAACACCCTACATATAAAACATTTGATTTTCTTAGGGAGCTGAAAACGGAAATAAGATGTAATTGTGGACGTACTCACTTTTACGTCAAAATTAACAACGAGGAAGGTCAGATGTGTTTATCTGGCGCGATCGTGGCGGCTAGAGTCATGCAGAAATAAAAAGATACACAGAATGGAAACGACTGTGGGGAAAGAATAGAAGAGTTCACTTATGTCACCAAATTAAGAAAAGCAGAAATTCTTTTGAAGAAGCTAGAGACCATGTGTGGAGTTTTTGAAATTAAGATAATTCAACTCGTACTAGTCCCTGGCTATACATTGAAAGTGTACCTTGAAGTTATTAGTGAAGATCTGCTACTTCGAGGAACTCATTTTCCTGACGGAAAATACACTCGCTTCTAACATAACCAAGTTCAGTAAAAACCAGGTTATTTGTCAGATATTGATGACAAACAAATGTGACCAAGGATTTAGCAGTCGGGAGAGGTTCTGGCGAGAGATGCCATTCTTGTGTAGCATCCAGATCTTGCGTTCTGAAGGGCTGACATACATTCGTGAGTCCAGCGTGTTGCAAGCGACATCGCTCAAAACAATTTTAAGAACAGAAATGTGCTTGAAAATTCTTGACAGTATGTCCGCTTGATGGATAGCGTGCTTGTACCAATAACAAAAGAGTCACGCGTTTGTCCAGGATAAAAAAAAGTACTTCATCTGTGGTTAAGTCGTCGAGTTAGATCATCAGTGATGCATTTAGAAATATAACAACAAAACATAAGAATTGCTATTTATTTTATCTTTATCCCCAATGTCTTCCATTTCGGATGACGATAGATACCACAATGTGGGATTTAACGACAGACGAAAGAAAATAACAAGGGCGTAGTAATATTTTTTTTTTTAAAATGGGGTGGATGTACATAATAGATTCAATCGAAGTAGAATCGTGTTCCATTTGATGGCAAACGCTAACGAGTACAAAAACCTACATCGAAAAAGGCGCACTATGTGTAAGATGTGTGGATGTCTTACCTAACATTGAAAGCGACATTAGTCAAGCTCCGACCAGAAACACAGCTAAGTACCCCATACGACGAGTGGAGTCAAATCCTTTACCATCGCCTCTGGACTCTTTCCAGTTCATCTGCGTACTTTACACATTTGTGTAAAAGAAAAAAAAGTAAAGTGTGAAATCATTGGGAATTTCATTATCTCCTGACCCACATTTCCTACGCAGCTCCCTGGAATCCAGTGGTGTGCGCTAAAGGTGAACTTCCTCGTTGAAAACCTAACGATGTTCGAGATTGTGTCCTCACCATTTACGACAGTCATCGCACAAGAACAAATTTGGGTAGCAATGACCACAGTGTGGGATATTTTGATTCAGATCGATTGCCTCCTCTCGAAGACAATATCACGGGCATCATGAGGAGAAGTGTTGTACCTAATCAGTTCAATAATGTCATATTTACCAAAAAAAATCGGATTCCATGGAGTGTCGGCAATATTTTGTCATTTTCTTGATCAGCGCAGTCTTGAATTTCAATAAGAACTGTACTAACTTGATTTTGGACGTGAATTCTCTAGAAGCATATTGAACTTTGTTTAGGGACTATTATGGCTGTCTGCTTTCTTTCGGTCAGAAACGTGGTGTCCAACAGTGGCAAAATGGCACTGGTCTAGATCGGATTAATCCAACTACAGGCTCGCGGGTCAAATGTATCCCGTGGGTAAATGTTGGTGGTCCTCGTTCATAAAAAAGTCAGTTCTAAAATTCGAAAATCATAGTATAATTACCAAAACATATATATGGCCCATGACTTTTACATTTTTTGGCCCATGTGGCCCACGGTGTTACAGATGTTGGACCTTGTTCTATATCATCGGAAGTCTAGTCTTACTCTTTAGTTTTGTAACCATTATGAATATGTTTGTGTTTAACATTGAATTGCATTTGTCAGTTTTGCATGAAGAGGAGAGACTGCCCTGATCCACACTCTCCATTTCCTTAGGGGCCCCGAGTAACCGAGTGGTCTAAAGCGCTCTCCGTTACAGATCACTGCCATCTCACCTCTGTCTGCATGGGTTCGAGTCTAGGATTCGGCCAATGTGGGTATGTGAGAAAGCTTGCCAGTAGCTTCTCGTGGGTCGGAGGTTCTTCCCGGGGTTTTCCCTCATTCTTCCTCCACCATTAATACTGGCCGCCATACATAGCCTATCATGTGCTGAAAAATGGCGTTAAACCCCACAACAACAACAACAAAAATCCATTTCCTTACCTCGATAGGCTTAGCGGGACTACATGAAAAAATGTTGGAAAACATTGTTTTGATTGGTTTGTAATTTTTAACAAAAAATGATTTTGACATACTCTTTCATTTTTGTTCTCTGTCGATCTTAACTTTGACTTTCTACAGATGATCGTTTCTTTTAAGTCTTCGTCGTTCCTCCTGACCTGTATTATCTCTGTGTACTACACTAACGAATAATTTCCATCACGTCTGCTTCTCTAGTTTTGTCCACTGTCACATATTGGGATAGTTGGCAACGAAAAGGCTGATCAATTTGCCAAACAGAAACTTCAGGACCCAGACCCGGTACGACTTAAATACAGTGTGCATGAAATATATGGTATCATTAAAACTGATACCAAATGACAACAGGAATGGAGGAGCACTATCAAAGGACGCACACTGTACTCCATACAAAGAGAAATTAGAAGAAATATTAGGCCCCCAAAATTAGAAAATGATAATGATCAAAAAATCATTAATAGAATAAGAACTCGGAAAACAAAACTAGCAAGCAGCTTTGGGAAATATCTGATGACCAACAACACTGGAAATACAAACAGTCCGTATTGCCGGACTACAGAAAACCTAAACCATGAGTAGTAATAGGGGCCACCCTAGCGACAATGGGAATTAGCATTACAAAACCCCTTGGGCCACTCTAGCGACAAGGGAAATTTAACATGGAGAAAAACCCTGGGCCACTCTAGCGACAAGGGGAATTGAACATGGAAATTGAACATGGGAATGTCACCTGGGGATCAATGGGAATTAAACATTGGTAACGTCATAGGTTTATAGGGTCAAAACCTTTTATAGGGTGAAATGTATTTGTAGGGACAAAGGGTTGATAGGAACAAACATAGACATACAGAAACAAACAAATACACATTCAAACACACAGAAAAGAGGACAGAAATATTCTAAAGAAAGACTCACAGATAGAATAGAGACTCGATAAAGAAAAGTCTGTTGTATGGGTTCAAAACATTTATTCAAGTACATATATACATGGGCTCTCTGGCCTGTGCTTTGGTCTAAGCACTATCCATTAAATACATAAACATTTGAACATAAAAGAAACATATTTACGAGTTGTTTAGTTATTGACTCTAGTAAACTAATGTTTAAAATTAACGTTCACTCCTTTCTAAAATCACTTCATATGCAACGAATTTACATTAAATTTTCGTTTATAAGAAAAAGTTAAAACAAGCAACAAACAATCAAATAAGAGAAAGTTCGTGTTTGTCTCTCTATCCGTCACACACGTTGTTTAAAATCTGGTCAGCTACCACTTGTGTCCCAGCATAGATGTTTCCGATCTTGTATTCCCTGTCAGTCGTAAATCTGCTGTTACGTCCATCGTGCTAGGTACACTTATCGGTAAGCAGATCAAGAGCAGTGATCGTCTTCTTCCCATGGAGGTACAACATATGCCATATGAATAGTCACTTTTCCATCGGTGATGTCAAATTTTTCTCTCACCGACCGCACGTCTTCAATAGCCCTCAAAAGTTTGGAAGAAGTTATTTCTGGAGGTGTGCTAAATCCGAGACATACAGGCGAGTTCAAACTGTCGTGATACATAGATAGGCTCAAACGACCTTCATCTTTGACTTGGCAATGACATTTGAGTTCCTCTAACAGTGAGTCAAGTAGATCCGTAATGAAACCTGATACTTCCTCGGCTGGAACGTCAGACGCGAAGTCTTTAAATTTCACCGTGTAGGTGTAAGTTGTCGTTCTAAATTTTCTCGAGGTCGCTGTCTGGGTCATTTGGATGATAAAATACTCCTTTAGGTCTATTGAATCCTTTCCCTTCTTGAACGCACTTTGCTGTGACGGTATGGTGGTGAAAGAGGTCAATGATGTTTGTTCCTTCTCTTTTTTCTTCTGCGTAGAGTTATTCATCTTTCTCGTCGCTTGTCCTCGCAATGAAGTGTCGTTCTTGGAAGTCGTCCCTTTTTATACTGGGTGATATCAGCATGTCCATAAGGTAAAGTTTTGTGGTCTGGAAGTTTCACTGGTTGCACGTAGTTTGTCATGGCATTAGTACATAACAACTAAGATGTGGTATTGCATTGGTGATGTGATCGTGAGGCATAGAATCACACCCGAGTTTATCGTTGGACTTGAGTCTTACGCTCTATACTTGCTGTTTGAAAGGATTCATTTTTGTCGATTGGTCTTGGTAGTGACAATGAACTATTGGTCTTGAACGTTGTCCCTTTTTATATGCTGACCAATGTCGATGTGACCGTGCGGCAACGTAAAGTGATTGGGAAGTCTCACTCGCTTCTGGTACACGATTTGATAGATTTTTTCCAAGGGTCGACTGACGATGTGGTGAGTGGGTAAACGTACAATCTTGTTCGGTTGGTGAGTGGTCACTTTAAAGTTTTCATCCTCTCCCGATTGCAAGGCTTCTTTCAATACCCCAAAGTTGACCACTCGACTGGTACGATAATTCAGAGTCAGTCCTTTCACTTTGCACTCCGTGTGCACTTCTCCTTGTTTGTCCCGGTATTGGTAGCCGTACTTTTTAGGACCGCCACTCGCGAAACTTAGAATCTTGTCGTCGGGGTGTTCGTCTGTCCAGGCTCCTAAACGGTTTTCTTCGATGTTAGGGTGTTGCTGACCCGGTCGATCGATGTAGATGCAACTGTCCGTGTCAAAGTACAGGACGCGTTCCCCTAACAGTTCTAAAGCTTCGTACAATTTTAAGCGAGCATGAGCTGTCACGTAAGCCGCAATGATGACATTTCCAAAAGGGTCGTCTTGTACAAAGTCCAGATCTTCTTCGTAATTGACCAAGATCAAATTCTCTCGAACGATGTCCACGTGTTTCATGTATTTGGTTTTGTCGTGAATCATCTGGAAGTAGCGGGAAGGTTCTGTCAAATATTCCGTCTTGGGTAAACACGGTCGTTGTGCCATTTTACCCCACAAGCAATTTAACATCACTTTGGCAAACGATCGTCTGCCTTCGTTTTTCTCGATGTGGTCTAAAGAGATACCTTCTTGTTCATAGTATTTCTCTTTGAATTGTATTTGGTCTTCGGGAGTGTGACACCAGGAAGGATAGCCATGGCTTCTTGTTTCAGTTTCAAAAAGGCATCCACGTAGTCAGCGAAAATGCCTTTCTGACTGGGATCACCCTTGTGGTATTGTTGTGTCTTGGGAAAGTGGCAAATTTCGTACACTTCTAACAGTTGGTATCCCATGTCCAGAGCTTTGAACAATTCTACGCTGACCCAGGTTCCCGTCAAGGCACGTTCTTCCTGGGTGTGCTGACAAGGTTGGTCTTGGTTGCACGTTTCGGCACAAGTACGGCACAATGGAAACATCAGTTTGCCTTGACAATGGTGAGGTAAGACGGGATGATATAGGTTCGTGGGAGGCAAAACTTTACACTTGATCAAGCCTTCGTATTGTCGAATGTTTTTCAGGTCGATGTGTTCCGTTAACAATTGCGGGTGCCCTACAGGAAAGCGACAATATTTGCACACGTAGGGATACTTATAAAGTGAAGAGTCTGTACAACTGTCAGAAGCCAAAGTCATATAACTTTTGTACGGTTTGTAAAGATTTCCACTTTAGAAAATGTGAAGTATCACAGTTATTATCACAAACAGAAATGGAACATAGTGGCTTGACAGTTGTTGTTTAGACACCTCCGCTCAACTTCACAACTTACTTGCTCTGTCTCATATTTTGATCTTAAGGAAAGATCATCTTTGTGCAGCAACAGTGGTAACAGCAGGAGGAGACGCCGTCACTGCTGTCGAAAAAGGGTAGTTCTTTTAAAAATGCGTTTAGTATATTTTTTAAAAATATCAGATGAAGAAACGTGTGTTAAAACAGGGTTGTTAGAATGTATTCAGCGACAAAGTAGAAGTGACTGAGAGAAGGAGACAACGTTGTCGAGCGGCGTAGTTTTCTGGAGTACGTACGTGTCCCAGCGACACAGTGCCGACGTCTCTAGCTCTCTTGAAGACGCATGAGGTGTTTAAGACGCACCGCTGTCGTTGGGCTCCTATATGCTTGGCTTTCACTTGCCCTTGTGAAATATACCAAGTCATTGTGACAACAAGAGTTAGAGAGGGTCTATATGGAGAGAATGAACTTGGTTAAATCATTTCTGAATGAGCAATCCAGATGAAACGATCGCACGATTTCAGTGAGAGAGAAGAAGAACGTAAGAGGCAGCGAAGTGACGTATCGCCTCACACACGAAAAGAAGTGTTCGCTCAAAACGAAGACATGAGCAAACCTGAACCAACACCTTCCACGTCTGCGACCAGACATAGAGAGCCCACTCCAAACCAAAGTCCACCAGTTAACCCTGAAAAGTACTATCACATTCGAGAGACGGAAAAGCGACCCTCTAGAAAATTTAGAACCACGACTTACACCTACACGGTGAAGTTTAAAGATTTCAAGTCCGACGTACCATTGGAGAAAGCAGAAGGGTTTATCACCGAGATGTGGGATTCTTTGCTGACCACACTAAAGCGACAATGTCAACCCAAAGAAGACGATTTCTTGACACTATCCATAGATCACGACAGCTTGAAATCCCCTGTTTGGATCGAGTTTAGCAGACCCGCAGAACTAACCCCTTCCAAAGTCATGGACAAGATTCAACACGTACAACAATCTAATGATCAGTTTGACATCACCGATGGTAAAGCCACACTGAAAATGGCCCACGTCTCTCCTCCTCAAGGGACTGGACGCATAAAGGTCTTATTGGTGGACGACCTTCGCAACACCAAAACAAGTCTCGTCCGAATTAACAACCCTCAAGACCAGATGTGTTTAGCCCGTGCCATCGTGGTGGGACGAACCTATGCCAACAAGAACGACACGGTAGAATGGAAAAGAACCTGGAAAACTATTCAACGATCCGATCGAGCCAAACAACGAAATGAAGCAGAACTCCTGTTACAACAAGCCGGACTGTCCAAAGACACACCCTGTGGCATTCCTGAGATGCAAAAATTGCAAGATGCCCTAGCTCCACGATACACCTTGAAAGTGCACCCTCAAGAAGTCCGCGGACCTCTGTTGTTTCGAGGCCAAGACTTTAAGGACGGAAAATACATTCATGTCTATTATCACGATGAACATTTCGATACCATTACCGCCATCCCCGGATTCCTGGGATACAGATATTACTGTGAGAAATGTGACCGTGGTTATAATAATCGAGAGCAACACAAACATTGTGGATCGAAATGCCCAGGATGTTTGGCCTCTCCACCCTGTCTGAGCGAAGGGCAAAAACCATTGCATTGTCCTGCTTGTCTGCGCACGTTTGTCAGCCCTGCCTGTTACCAACAAGATCTGAAGACGCAAGGTTCACAGCAGAAATGTGCTTGTCAACTCCTGAGATTGTGCCCTACGTGTGGACAAGGCATACGTACCAATAATGCCAAGACACACGTATGTTCAGGAAAAAAAAATGTCACATTTGTCATCACATCGTGGACTTGGAACACCAATGCTACATGCAAAAATACCAACCCCAACCAGAGAAAGAGGATGGTCACAAGAAGAAAAGCAATTTCATCTTTTTCGATTTCGAATGCATGCAAGAGACTGGCATTCACATTCCTAATTTCTGCGTGGCTCATCGAGCGTGCGAGAAGTGCATTCAAGAACCTATCTTCAGTCATTGCCCTCACTGCAGCAAGATTCCTGGAGGACGTGAAAAAATCTTTCGGGGACCGAACACGCTAGCCGATTTCGCTCGATGGGTCTTAGACCCCATCGACAAGACGTGAAGCCAAGAGGACATCGAACGTTACGGAGATTGTCATCGTCATGCCACGGTGATGGCTCACAGTTTCTCCGGATACGATGGACAGTTTCTTCTCAGATACTATACGGAACATGGCACCAAACGTCCTAAAGTGACTTTGAACGGAGCCAAAATCATTTTCATGCAAGTGGGACAAGTACAGTTTAAAGATTCGATGAGCTATTTGGCCATGCCTTTGAGTCGAATGCCTAAAACGTTTGGAATGACAGAAATGGCTAAAGGGTACTTTCCACACTTTTTCAATATGGAAGCCAATCAACACGCCGTTCTACCCCATTTACCTGAGGCTCACTATTACGACCCCGACAACATGCGTACCGAACAACGAGAAGCTTTCTACGCTTGGTACCAGGCTCACGCCTCGGACCCTTTCGACTTTCAGGAAGAAATGCTAAAGTATTGTCGTTCCGACGTGGACATTTTACGGCGTTGCTGTGGAAAATTTCGAGAACTGTTCATGGAACACGGAGGGGTCGATCCTTTGAAAGAAGCTTGCACCATTGCCAAAGCGTGTTCCTTAGTGTATCGACAACGATTCATGCCTGAAAACACCGTGGCTGTCATCAGCCCTCAAACGACCAACTTTGTCAAACGTCAATACTCGGTCAAAGCCCTACGTTGGTTACATTACTTGTGCGACAAGGAAAACAAATGGATTCAGCATGCCCGCAACGGAGGGGGTGAAAAGACCATCGGAACGTATTCGGTAGATGGCTGAGACTTAGAAAACCCCAAGATCGTGTACGAGTTTAACGGTTGCTTATTTCACGGATGTCCCGTCTGTTACCCTGATCGTAGCACTAAAAATCAGTTTTTACAACGAACCATGGAAGACTTGTACCAGGACACTTGTCAGCGGCGCCTAAAGTTGGAACAGGAAGGATACCAAGTGGTGGAAATGTGGGAACACGAGTACGATCACCGTATGAAAACCGATCCCGAGTTTAAACGCCTCGTGGAAAGTTACCAGTTCATGGACCCGCTGAACCCGAGGGATAGTTTGTACGGAGGAAGGACCAATGCCACCTGTTTGCTGTACCAAGCCGACCAAGAGAAAGGAGAAGAAATCAAATACTTGGACGTGTGTTCGCTGTATCCCTACGTGTGCAAATATTGTCGCTTTCCTGTAGGCCACCCGCAATTGTTAACGGAACACATCGACCTGAAAAACATTCGACAATACGAAGGCTTGATCAAGTGCAAAGTTTTGCCTCCCACGAACCTATACCATCCCGTCTTACCTCACCATTGTCAAGGCAAACTGATGTTTCCATTGTGCCGTACTTGTGCCGAAACGTGCAACCAAGACCAACCTTGTCAGCACACCCAGGAAGAACGTGCCTTGACGGGAACCTGGGTCAGCGTAGAATTGTTCAAAGCTCTGGACATGGGATACCAACTGTTAGAAGTGTACGAAATTTGCCACTTTCCCAAGACACAACAATACCACAAGGGTGATCCCAGTCAGAAAGGCATTTTCGCTGACTACGTGGATGCCTTTTTGAAACTGAAACAAGAAGCCATGGCTATCCTTCCTGGTGTCACACTCCCGAAGACCAAATACAATTCAAAGAGAAATACTATGAACAAGAAGGTATCTCTTTAGACCACATCGAGAAAAACGAAGGCAGACGATCGTTTGCCAAAGTGATGTTAAATTGCTTGTGGGGTAAAATGGCACAACGACCGTGTTTACCCAAGACGGAATATTTGACAGAACCTTCCCGCTACTTCCAGATGATTCACGACAAAACCAAATACATGAAACACGTGGACGTCGTTCGAGAGAATTTGATCTTGGTCAATTACGAAGAAGATCTGGACTTTGTACAAGACGACCCTTTTGGAAATGTCATCATTGCGGCTTACGTGACAGCTCATGCTCGCTTAAAATTGTACGAAGCTTTAGAACTGTTAGGGGAACGCGTCCTGTACTTTGACACGGACAGTTGCATCTACATCGATCGACCGGGTCAGCAACACCCTAACATCGAAGAAAACCGTTTAGGAGCCTGGACAGACGAACACCCCGACGACAAGATTCTAAGTTTCGCGAGTGGCGGTCCTAAAAAGTACGGCTACCAATACCGGGACAAACAAGGAGAAGTGCACACGGAGTGCAAAGTGAAAGGACTGACTCTGAATTATCGTACCAGTCGAGTGGTCAACTTTGGGGTATTGAAAGAAGCCTTGCAATCGGGAGAGGATGAAAACTTTAAAGTGACCACTCACCAACCGAACAAGATTGTACGTTTACCCACTCACCACATCGTCAGTCGACCCTTGGAAAAAATCTATCAAATCGTGTACCAGAAGCGAGTGAGACTTCCCAATCACTTTACGTTGCCGCACGGTCACATCGACATTGGTCAGCATATAAAAAGGGACAACGTTCAAGACCAATAGTTCATTGTCACTACCAAGACCAATCGACAAAAATGAATCCTTTCAAACAGCAAGTATAGAGCGTAAGACTCAAGTCCAACGATAAACTCGGGTGTGATTCTATGCCTCACGATCACATCACCAATGCAATACCACATCTTAGTTGTTATGTACTAATGCCATGACAAACTACGTGCAACCAGTGAAACTTCCAGACCACAAAACTTTACCTTATGGACATGCTGATATCACCCAGTATAAAAAGGGACGACTTCCAAGAACGACACTTCATTGCGAGGACAAGCGACGAGAAAGATGAATAACTCTACGCAGAAGAAAAAAGAGAAGGAACAAACATCATTGACCTCTTTCACCACCATACCGTCACAGCAAAGTGCGTTCAAGAAGGGAAAGGATTCAATAGACCTAAAGGAGTATTTTATCATCCAAATGACCCAGACAGCGACCTCGAGAAAATTTAGAACGACAACTTACACCTACACGGTGAAATTTAAAGACTTCGCGTCTGACGTTCCAGCCGAGGAAGTATCAGGTTTCATTACGGATCTACTTGACTCACTGTTAGAGGAACTCAAATGTCATTGCCAAGTCAAAGATGAAGGTCGTTTGAGCCTATCTATGTATCACGACAGTTTGAACTCGCCTGTATGTCTCGGATTTAGCACACCTCCAGAAATAACTTCTTCCAAACTTTTGAGGGCTATTGAAGACGTGCGGTCGGTGAGAGAAAAATTTGACATCACCGATGGAAAAGTGACTATTCATATGGCATATGTTGTACCTCCATGGGAAGAAGACGATCACTGCTCTTGATCTGCTTACCGATAAGTGTACCTAGCACGATGGACGTAACAGCAGATTTACGACTGACAGGGAATACAAGATCGGAAACATCTATGCTGGGACACAAGTGGTAGCTGACCAGATTTTAAACAACGTGTGTGACGGATAGAGAGACAAACACGAACTTTCTCTTATTTGATTGTTTGTTGCTTGTTTTAACTTTTTCTTATAAACGAAAATTTAATGTAAATTCGTTGCATATGAAGTGATTTTAGAAAGGAGTGAACGTTAATTTTAAACATTAGTTTACTAGAGTCAATAACTAAACAACTCGTAAATATGTTTCTTTTATGTTCAAATGTTTATGTATTTAATGGATAGTGCTTAGACCAAAGCACAGGCCAGAGAGCCCATGTATATATGTACTTGAATAAATGTTTTGAACCCATACAACAGACTTTTCTTTATCGAGTCTCTATTCTATCTGTGAGTCTTTCTTTAGAATATTTCTGTCCTCTTTTCTGTGTGTTTGAATGTGTATTTGTTTGTTTCTGTATGTCTATGTTTGTTCCTATCAACCCTTTGTCCCTACAAATACATTTCACCCTATAAAAGGTTTTGACCCTATAAACCTATGACGTTACCAATGTTTAATTCCCATTGATCCCCAGGTGACATTCCCATGTTCAATTTCCATGTTCAATTCCCCTTGTCGCTAGAGTGGCCCAGGGTTTTTCTCCATGTTAAATTTCCCTTGTCGCTAGAGTGGCCCAAGGGGTTTTGTAATGCTAATTCCCATTGTCGCTAGGGTGGCCCCTATTACTACTACCATGTGTGTAATATATGTCCCAAATAGAATATACAAAGAAAGGAACTTGAGGAAAATCAGAAAGAAATAGGAGCACAATATAGTATCCAGGCTTTTTTTAAATTTCTAACCCGAACATTGGCCTAAAATACCTTAACATCATCAAATTTCTTAAAGACATTGGGGAAAAAAGGGTCAATTTAACACTCCCCAGGCATCGTCGCGTGACTAACTATATTCATTCCCCATACCACATATCACTGGAAATGCAAATAGCGACACTATATAAATTAATAAGCAATGCAATGTAACACAACCCCCACATAACTCAAAAACCAGTAAGCAATGCAAAGGGGGGGTGGGGGTGGGGCAGGACAAATGCATCAAGAAGTATAGGAAAAGCTGTAGACCAGCTGCAAAAGGTGTGGTGTTATGCCGGATCGCATATGGCGAACCCTATACCAATTGAGATACATGGACCTGCACCACCACCACCCGCCATGATGTGGCAACATGCCTTCGACCTAACAATGACAATGGTAACATAATCTATATCGTAACAGTAATTATGATTAATAAGCAAACATAGGAATGGAAAACGGACAAATTAGGGCAGCAAGCACAAGTAATGCAATATTAAAAATCTTATATAAAACATGCTGATCTTTAACACTACCTTACTACTGTTACTCTCACTCTTGAAGGTGACGATGACTACCTAAATAATATAGAAATAACAATGTAATAATTATAATTAATACGTATAAGGTGGCTAGCTATAAGCCACCAGTCACTAATTACTTTAAAATTATATCCAACAATTATATAGAACCCAAACCTTAATGTTATAAGGTGGTCATAAACCCAAGACCATCAGGCCAGCTGCACAATGTGGCAATTAAACAATATAAGACTTTTATCAAAGACCTCTAAGTAAGATTATAAAGTGGTCTATCGCACAGGACAACAAGGCACAGCTGCACAATGCGACAGCTAAATATATATCAGTCATTAAGGTCTCAAATTAAACATGGAACAAATAGCTCCACCCAATATATATATATATATATATATATATATATATATATATATATATATATATATATATATATATATATATATATATATATATATATATATATATATATATATATATATATATATATATATATATATATATATGTATGTATATATGTATGTATATATGTATATATATATATATATATATATATATATATATATATATATATATATATATATATATATATATATATATGCTCATTTTTTCTCCGTTAACTTTGCATTGTCAGAATCGTTCAGTATTTTACGATACTGAACTCGCGCTCAGTTTCATATTGCATTCATAAAAGAACTAACAATGGACGCAGACGCCAGCACTTTTGATTTGCAAACAAAACATATACATTCAGGTAGTAGGCAGTTTAAGTTTTGGTTGATTAAATTTGTTTCTGAATGAACAAAAGCAGATGTTTCGTGGACTGCTAAATAGCAGCTGCTTTGCCACATTCCGCGTTAACTTTTGATACAATATTTCGGATTTAGACGGGTGATAAACGCCAGCTTTCATAAAACTGCTGGGTTCCTACAAATAAAGTGTAAGTGACAAATCATAAATTGCCTTCTTTAGCCGGTAACAAGAATGGAAAAAATAAACTTACTGTTTCACATCCTGAATTTCCTCAAATTGTGTTTTCTTAGTTATGCAAATCTGAATTACATGAGCCATGTCATGGGTTCCCAATCTTGATTACACATTTAAAAATGTATTGTAATTTTGACTATATTCCAATTGCAATTGCATCCTCTTTAGTGTACTCAAGATGAAATAAACATTATATTCTATAGCATCTTTTTGATAATTGCAATTGAAAGACTTCATACTTTCCCCACATTATGATTTTTAACATTCAATGACAGAACAGAAACACGCTTGCAAATGTCAACACGCTGCTCTGTCGCCGCTGAAATCCGATGTACTTCATGTAGAATTGGTGTAGATAATACCAGTACATAATCACACACTTTTGTAGAAACGGCAAAATTACCAAAATCTATTCATTCCAGATCAAATGGAAAAGTTGTTGCAATGCGCATTCATTCACAATATTACTCCAAAATTTAAATTTTAAGTAGACCAACACGCCATTTTCTTGAAAGTTATGTGTAGCGGGCTACTAAATTAAAATTTATCAGGGCGGAGTTATGGGGCGGAGTCATGTGCGCATTAATAATGTTCTTCTTCCGCGACTCGTACTGCATTAATCAGCTCACTATGTGAGCATGAACGCTTATGAGGTGTTGCTTAATTCCCCTTCTACGATTAATTAATTAGCCAGCCTTGCGGGCATAAACTCGTCGCGCATGCCTTATTGGCAAAAGCGACAGAAATTCAAGTTAAGTTTTGTCCACAGTCCTTGACTTAAAGAGTAGAGAGTAGACATAGTAACAATTTAGTCAGAAGTGCAAGTATATTTTCCAGACCAGACTGAAGGTGATAAAAGGATTAGGTCTCAGTATCGTTTCAGGGTAGAGCCGAAGTGCTCAAGCCAGACGAACAACTTTACTGTTAATCTGGGAGGACAATGCCAACAACAACAACGGGAGATGTAGCCCCTAAAGGAAACCGAGACAGGAAGGACAACAGAGAGAGAGCGAACGCAGACCCAACCATCACATAGCACTCCTGCCACCGAAACGCAGACTTCTAAAGCTCCTCCTATAAGAACAATTCCGCCACAAGCACTAACTTCTGAAGCTGCGAAACGCTCTATATTGCCACCATCGAAATCATCAACTGTCAGTTCATCACACAAGGTAGCCAGGCAAGATGGCGCGGTGGAGGAAAAGGAAAACAGTTCGAAAAGAGGCACAAGATGTATCCAAATGCAGGATATAAAGAAGGAAAAAGCCCTGCCATCGACAGCATAAGCATCAGCAGCAACAACAATAACATCACAAGAAACCATACATTGCCTAAGTGGCCACTTCCTGCACACCTGGAAAAGCATAAGCTAACGACTACAAGAAAATGCAACGTAAGCAGTGCAGTGGTGGTTGACTACATATTCGACCAGATTGAGGAGTGAGGAATGACAATCATCTAGATGATTCCATGTCAGCACATCAACATACGGAAGATCTGAGAACCGTCCTAGAATCTGCCAAGATACAACAAAACGAGGGCCGGCTTAATAGATAAACAAAAGCCAAATTTCTCCATTCAGCAGGGAACATTATTACACTAGAGGAAAACACTGTATGTGTCCAGTTCCCCCAGCGATACTCATTACTAATGAGCTGTTAAACGTGCATAAGAGCCAGGTTCTAATCATCCATCGTCGGCTACAGTGGGAAAAAATAGTGATAGCGGAACTTGTCACTCCAAACAAAACCCAGGGACGGTCCAGACAGAAGTTCATGACGCCAGAAAACTTGAGGCAGTTCCAGTTTCCATCGTCAGAGGCTGAACCTCAGCCCTTTCAAGGGCTCCTAACCAAAATGCTTCTTATGTCAAGGGTTTTCAATCTGGCTTGAAAACCCAGGTCGATAATAAATATTAGCATTCAAATATGACCCATTTGTCCACCGTTCGAAAAGAGTACTTCTTTTTTATCCAACAAAGACCGCAAACACTTACATAATTACACATGATACTTTTCATTGTTATTTCGGAGAAAAGAATGTACATTTTGTACGGTAACTTCCAAATTAATACTGAATAGGAACGTTTATAACGGGTTACCTTGATCCTAATTACAATAGGTGAATTACACACAATTGGTCATAGGGAACAGCCCGGATTAAACAACTAGCAGAATTTGACATATAATATGTTTATGGCGTTTCAGAAAGTTTTAGTTCACGTTCTCTGTATGCAGCCCGACTTTCCCTCCTTTGCCGCGTCCATACCTGTTATTCAGTAATGTGAGATGCACACAGAAAAAAGCCCAATATTCAAGCTTTCAGGCTCGTCAGGTGGTCGTTCCTGTCTCACACATAACGACTAGTTAAGAAACATGGTGTGCATGTAGTAAAGCGTCGAATGGGGTCCTCCAATTCGTACGAGTCGATGTAAGTTGATGAAAATAGTGTGCTATGTGCACAAAATGTAGCCCCCCCCCCCCCAAGGGGTGCTTGCACGCCAAGTAGGGGTCAAATCTCGAAATTCGAGATATGGCCTCATTCTCCTCGACGAGTATAGTAGACGTAAAGGGCCGAATGACCGGACACGATTTAAATCAAAGATTGGATCGGATCCGTTTTGTCAAGTCTTCAACTTAGATAGTAGAGAATAGACGTAGCAGTAATTATAATCAGAGATAGAAGTATTTATTTCAGCCCAGGCCCTGAACACTATAAAAGGATTAGGCCTTAATATCGCTTCAGGGTAAAGCCTTAGGGTTCAAGTAGACGAAAAATTTTACTCTTTACCTTGGAGGACAACACTAACAATAACAACTGGTGAAACAGCCCTCAAAGATGACCATGACAGGGAAGACAACTGCAGGTACAACAGAGGGAGCGAACGAATCAGACCCGATCGTCACCTAGGATTTCTGCCACCGAAACACAGACTTCTAAAACTCGTCTTTCAAGAATAATACATTTTCCATTGTACCATACAGTTCAATTATTTTAACTTAGGGACATTTTAACATTAGTATTTCACCTTGTACTCATGCCGTCCCATAACGTTAAGCCTATGGATATTTGTTAGCATTACATTTCCTTTGAACACAAACAGTCTCATTTTGTACAATACTGCCAACTTCTTACTGTTTGCGTTTATTTGTGTACACGTATAACTATGTCTAGTGAAATACTTGTAATTTTTTAAAATTTTGCAGGAGGCTAAACATATTTTCATTGTGCATGCGCAAAAACTGTTTAAAGGTTTGGTACGCATTCATCAATAATATTTCCGGCACTCATGCGCCAACATTTTTGTGCGCACGGGCATACTGTGACATAGATATCGAGGGAACACGCTTGGGCATCCTGGGATATAGACGCCACCATGTTAAATCATTATTAATCTCCATAGTGCCATTTAATGTGACGTTTTCGACAATAAATTTCCGCTGGTGACTAGAGTGCTGTCCAGTTTTAATCATATATACGTTGTTAACAGTAAATTCCCGTTAGTGGTCATAGTGCCCCAATTTCAGTTGGAAGGAGAGTGAAATTTCCTATGGGATGGCCATTGTGCCGTTTCAGTGGCCAGCGTACTCCCGTTTGCTAGTCATGCCAACCAACATACATACTGTTTTCTGACCTATTGGAAATTTTTGCACTTTAAGCATTTCCAAAGCGTAATTTTAGCCATCTAACTATAAGGAAAGCACACTACTCCACACCCCTCCATACACACACCTTCTCTCTCTCTCTCTCTCTCTCTCTCTCTCTCTCTCTCTCTCTCTCTCTTTTGACGAGAATTAGCTTCTGGAGATAACTCAATGTTCTTCACTAACGACACAAACATCTTCTCTACTTTGAATAACAAAGATGCTTCAATCGTTTGACAAAGAAACGCTAACACCCTGTGCCATGATAAAATGATATGCAACTTTATATCAGCTTATCTTCTGGTGGCTTGGGGATGTATAAATGCTCCATGCGCTCTCCTACCAGTTGTATGAGATAACTAACGAAGGCATGCGACGCGGTGGATCAGTGGTTAGAGTGTCGGGCTTGCGAACGAAAGGTAAATGTTTGAATCCTACCATCAGATCGGCCCGGGTCGAATACCACTGTGTGTACTTGGGCAATGCACTTTGCTCCAGTTGCCTTGACAATAAATAAATTACTTGTGTTATTGTGCCATTAACAAAGCCAACGTCGAGAAGGACAAAAACAAACGAATATTATTTGCGAAAAACAGTGAACATTCTAAAAGACTTCATAAACAGTGTAAAACCAGAAAACGATATTTGAAATCAGTGGCACTGTATTTCATTACACGAGAAACAGAAAGGAAAGAAAAAAATCTTCACTTATATAGGTCACTAGGTCGACCTCACATGGTGTACGAATCAGTACCTTGGAGCGCTAGAACTAACAAAGATATCATATTGCTAATAAATATTTGAAAGAGGGCTACTCATATGTAGAAGAATTTAAATCATTGGTCCAACCTTGAGAGACAGTCTTCAATTCAATACCGATGATTACAGTTTTATATGGTAGAGGTAAACAGAATACTAATTTTTGTATACCAGGTGGACAATTAAAAACTTGATCCGTTCATTTGTTCGATTACGCAAACTAGAGGATAATCATAACAATTGTAAACAGACAAGTACAAGTCAAATTCAAGCTGGGATCATTAACTAATTCACCATGAATGAATGCTAATTGAAGCAATTACCAACTAATAGGAACAATTATTACAATGTGGCCGCTTAGAACCCATCTTTGATAGACAACACCTTCCTATGGAGCTTACCATTTTGCCGTATGGCGGTGATAAACTGTATACCCTGCCCTTCCTAATCATTGCGATAAATTTGACACGAAAACTCAATAGTCTAGCGATGTGACTTGAAGATAACGGGTTTTTGTTGACTTTATTTCACTAATGACAAACTACTGAAGAATGGGAGTACTACAAGTGAACAACTGAACACTGAAGGAATATACTCTTAAAAAAGCAAAGTACGTGTGCACAGTTTATTTGAGGAATGATGATGTATACACTATGAACGGCATTCCGATATTTAGTATGGAAGGGGATTACAGCCATTATTTCTATACATGTATTTCTATTATTATATGCTGGTATTGTTGTCTGCATTATTCAATTTTTCCCCCATTTTCTACGTGCGTAAGACGTATGTGCAAAATTGCATTTTTACATCTGCCAATAGTTCTTTCTTAATTTAATATGCATAATATTGGAATACTGCCATTTCATATCCTAAAATTCTAGTGCATTTTCATTATTGCACGCGTAAATATTCAACATTGCATTATTCCATTTCTAAAACTCGGCTTTACAGTCTGAGTTTATTTGATTAAATAGTAATCACCATAACGGTAAATATGCATAACACTGCAGAATCTTTAAGCTAGCAAAGTGAAAGTTACAATTAAAAATGCAAGCATAATGCAAGTTGCAATATTGTAATCAATGACGTCTGTTTTCATAACGGGGAATTGGGGAATTGCTGTAATGACCCGTTATGACAACAGATGGATCACTGAAGAGGCAGAACTCTCTCGGGCCTTGTATATTACTGATTCCAACAATGGAAGACAGCCACGGAGTCCCTTTTCCACCAAGATACACTGGAGAGAGAGAGAGAGAGAGAGAGAGAGAGAGCACTTGGAGGAATGCGGAGAGCGTAGAATATTTAAAACTGGACATAATGCTGGAACTGCTGATGAATGTGCACGTGAAGAGTGGTTTCATCTGAATTCTTCGCCTGTAGCGAAGGCATTCATTAAAAAAAATTAAATAAATACTCTGAAAGAAGGAATAATTATATTGTCTTATTATCAACTGTAAGGTAAATTTAATTTGCATTTGTTAGGTTTTTATTCACCATAATATGTTATTATCTACCTAACAAGTAACTTTTATTTAAAGATAGCTAATATTTTTACAAGAGTGTGGGTTAAATATTATAGTCATTGGCAATAGAAGTAAACATATTAAGTTGGGTCTGGCTCATGGTTATTGGGATTCCTTCATAAAAAAAAAATAAAAAAATAACCTATCTAATGTTTACCACATTCTATATTCTAATTTTAGCAACAGACTTTATCATATTGAGAACTTAAAAAATGTGAGAGAATAAAGGTTCCATTAAGTCATAATATTTATTTAAAAAATGTTAATTGTGACCTAGGTCTAGCTAAGGGCTTTATAATTTTGTCTATCTAGATATTATTCATTTGTGCTGTAAGATCTTGAAGCAGAATAATTTTTATTATTGTTTTCAGTATTTTGATTTGGGTGAAATTATTTATTCAAATAAATTATTCGCTGAAAATACAAAGTGCTCATAAATATCGTTAGACAGAGACATTAACTTGGAATTATAGTGAATTTAGACAAATAGATCTTGGATTATATTATTGTGATTTTATAATAAGACTATTATCGCATCTTCGCGTCACAGGCAACTACAGGCACATCAACACCTTCAGTGCTGGATCTTATTTCGAACACCACTTGAATTTAATTAGAACTTTATTCAAAAGGACTGGCGATATACCATTTTGGACTATTTGGGGATTTAATTCGCAGTACTGCCATTTCGTTTAAATATTTCACTTTTCATTCTTGGGAAATAAATTATTCGTTGAATTTGACAAAACTTGTTGGTTTTGGCTCGATTATATTATTTAAATTTAAGACTACGGAGTCGTAATAAAAACAAATATTACGTTCCTGTCTAAACATGGCCGGTCGAATCTGTTGCTTTGTCACCCATGATTAGAATGTGTATTAATCTGCGTCACTATTTGCATTCAGTTATCACGACTCCCTCTGTTCTGATAACAGGGAATCTTGCGTCATGTTAACAGACAGCGTACAACTTCCATTGCACTACGTTGTAACTCTCAGTATGTGAATGTTTTACCGTGGATTACTTAACAGTGTGTTATAAAATGAAATCTGTCGATTGCAAAGAGAAAATTTAGAGTTGGAAAGACACAATTAAGAAATGTCAACATGTGTAACAGGAAAAATGCACATATAACTACTCACATGAAATTTCAAGTCACGAATTTATAGCATTGTAATATTATTCCTATCAAACTCGGTAATAAACATTGGTCAATGTAAAGATGCAATCTAGAATTTTTATCATAGAAAATACACAATATAATAATGTAGATTAGAATACACAACATGGAACTAATAAAAAATGCAAAAAGAAATAATACAGGATAGAATATACAGCATATAATAATAGAAATACAAACAATAAAAGTACGTGCATAGAATTATAGCGGTCATCAATTTCCATAGTTTAGAGTACCCATTGCGGTCTAAGGTGGGCAATCACGATAGACGTATCTAAGGGACACAACTGTCACTATTTTCAGGAAAGAAGACCATGACTGAAGTAAAACAAGAAATTCTTTGTTCTTAAGTGTAGCTAATTATCAAAGCTTTATTTTCAATTAACCATACTTTTAAATATAAATGGTTTGATTTCATTTCTGGTTTATTGCACGCGAGACTCTTAAAACGAATGTTCGTTGAAAAAATACTTGAGTTATCTATTTTCGAGGTAGAGAACTAGTCACGTGAGTGTTCAGATAAAATTGATCGTATTGCGACATTACCTGTTCTTGGTTATTCTGTAGTTCGTAATATTCGTTATTTACGTGTTTACTCATCCTATTGTTACGCCGTACACGAGTTTCTGTAAAGACGGTAACAAGTATACGAGGATTTTCTAGTCGTACTCCCCCTACTACCCCTCCTTCTGCGTCCGGAAATGGATGAGATTTAGATAGCTCGTTTTCAGAATTTCCTCGCCAACAATGCGTACTATATTTAGTTCCCGTCTCCCTTAGTGCCATTGTGATGGTATACTAGACTTTGTTTGAAGCTGTTATAACACTACCGACAAATCATCAGGTTCTTGTCCACAGGTTCCTGTGTATTGGCCTTATCTAATCTATCTTCTTGGCCATTCCATTCTTAAGTGCCTGTGAGTGCATGAAGCTAATGGAAATCCTTAATGGTATGCCTAAGGTAAACATGTGCATAATTTAGTATCAGACCAAAGCTCTGATTAGTTATTTGTTTTTTCCCATTCCTCATTTGACCACAACTCCAGTTCTTTGTTAATTGTTCTGTATAACCTCTTCCAAAATGTTTATTATATCCCCCTTTTTATTGGGAGCTCTTCATGGTCAAGGCACATGTTTAGTACATGTCCGAACTTTGAAGTTATGCTGACTGTAATGTACTGATCATAAAATTTTGACTTGCGATGTTTGATCCCATGCATATGGCATGCCGTCAATTCAGCAGTACTGTTCCTTCCTTATTCTGTACAATGTTTAGAGTTAATTCCAATTTTTTAATTGTTACAGATGTTTTTCTGTCAGACTGGAACATTTAAGGGAGTGTCTTCTCATAATTTTGAAACAGTAAACTCTTGGATATTATTTGATATGTATCTGCCACGATATTGAAGATCAGTATAATTTTCTTTTATTGTGTCCAATATATAGTAACTTATGTGAAAATTTAATTAAAAAGTACTTCTGAAACAAATTATCCAATCATCCTTGCATTAGTACATTCATTTAATTTCTGGGAATAAAAGAAACAAGTACATTAGCTCATTTTGACTGTTAAGTATTTAAATTAAGATACATTTCCAGGAAAGTGTGGTTGTAAACAAGTTTACAAGATATCTCAAAGTTTGAAGACGTAGTGATAAATAAGGGTGTGTGTGTGTGTTTTGTATTTTAACATAGCTTTAAAAAAAATTAGTCATATCACTACAATGTCTGAAGTGTGGAAGTTTGTAGTGATGTCTAGTACTGGGGCATCATGCCGCAGTCATGTAGTTCATGTCCCACCCAGTCATATTACCCTGATACCAGGCCAACCAGTCCTAACACTAACCTCATAATGCTGAGCACAAAGCGAGGCAGCTGTTAGTACCATTTTTGTAAGTCTTTGCTATGACTTGGCCAGGGTTTGAATCCATGACCTCTTGCATCTGAGGTGGATGCTCTAACCACTAGGCCAACGGAGGAGCGGTCCAACAAATAAGGGCACCCTTTCCTTTCAACATATGTTCTCATCATGTTTCTCAATACTGAACATTCCGAATTCAAACAAATCCTACTTTAAAACTTCCCTGAAATAAAAAAGGGACAAAAATATTCAGAAATGAAAATGGTGGTGATCTGATATCCACTATGGCTACCACAGCAGTCATGTTAACATTCTTCTGAACAAAAACCCGTATCGTCTTGGGGTTTTCACCAGAAGATTTGTTATGAAGTCTTGTTGGTCCTGAATGAAAATTGTGCTGCTCAGACAGCTCATATAGCCACCATAGTGGCCATCTCAAAAATGTTGTTATTGCTACTTCCCCAGAATGGATGGGCTTTCACTGAAAGACTTCCTATGAACGTCTATTGGTCCTAAATGAAAATGGTGTAAATCTAATGATGGCCAATAGAGCAGCTATTGTGTCATTGCTACTTTACCAGAATGGAAAGTCATATCATTGTGGGGATTTTACCAGAAGATCTGGTAGCTAGTTAGTCTTAAATAAACAATGTGCCGATCTGATATCCAATATATGGCTGTGACACTGGGCATCTTGAAAATCATAGATACTCGGGGCTTGCATGGTACCTTGAAAAGTACTTGAATTTTGATTCATCCTTGAAAAGTACTTGGAAGTCATTTTTGTCTTGAAAAGTACGTGAAAATAAGTCTCGGTCCTTGAAAAAAATATAAAATTAATGAACAAATGAAAGTACAAAAGTTATTTTCATACCATTACAGCATGTAATCAATATAAAACTGTTTGCTATTGGATAGTTTACAACATGTGACCAATCAGATATTTATAATTGCACGCAGACCTGATTATAGAGAGCATTAAAAAGTCAGCAAATCTTTTCCTACAATCATTCTTCTTCATTGCTTTAATTTCTGCAGCAGTGGTACAGCTTTGCACTTTAAATCATGATGAATCTGCTGTTCAGACTCTCAAAACAAAAGATACTGAAAAATATACACAAAAATGGTCATGATTTGTTCTTACTGTGCATCCAAGCTTCTGATTTGTGGTGTGTGGCCTAAAATTCGGAAGTCTGCTAGTAGGGTTTCTGGTAACTGTTTAACAGTAACAGTAAAACAGCTGTTTTTCGTCCAAAATCAAAAAACAGTAAACAGCTGTTTTTTTTCTAACTGTTTTACTGTTTCTAACGGACATTGAGACATTGGATTTTGATACTCCCAAAACTCTTCTGAAGGCAATGGAACCTGTGAAACTTGCTGTTGAGAATCTAAGTCGAAAAGACGCGACATTGATGAGTGCTGACACAATTTTAGAATTCATGTTCAACAAGCTCTCTAACCTGAATAATGACATTAGTACCAAGCTCATGGAAAATTTGAAGTGTCGCGTTGAAGAGCGATTGAACAATGATGTCATGAACCTCCTGTGCAGTCTCAAAGATCCATCTGTCGCCCCATCAAAAACTACGCTAAATTTCACAGGAAATCTAGTGTCTCATCTATTTGAAGTCAACGATGTAGAAGATGTCGTCGAAAAGTCGTCAAATGATGCTGAAAGTGTGAACTTGTCTCTTCAAGATGAGTTGAATTTGTTGCTTCAAAAAGATGGATCATCAATTGCAGTTGGAGGGCAAGACAGTTTCAAATGGTTTAAGTCCGAATTCACGCTCTTCAGGAACTCTGGCCAGCGCACTGAAAATCTCCAGAAATTGTACAATGCAATTCTATCCATTAAACCGACATCAACGGAAGAGTTTTTTCGGTCTGTATGAATTTCTGTACAAAATTAAGATCGCGTCTCTCAGACAAGTCGCTTAATGCACTTGTATTCTTGAAATATTATAAGAAGTAAAAATGTATTAATTTAGAACTTATCATGAAAGATATATAATAAAACGGTGTTCATCACAAAAATAAGCTATTGACTGTAAAATTAGTGAAAATATGGAAAAAAAACAGTAAAAACAGCTGTTAACAGCTGTTTTTTGAAAATTGAAAACAGTAAACAGCTGTTTTTCAAAAATGACTGTTTTTCAGAAACCCTATCTGCTAGAAATCTATTATTGAATTTATTGGCAGCATGACCAAACTTTGGGTGTAAATTATGGCCATATGCCTGTTAACAGAAAGGCTGCTTTCTGCACAATGTACTTAATCTGTGTGTAAATGTACCCATTGTATCCCCTAGGGGTGCAAGACTGAGAGTCGAAAATCTCCTTGGCGTCAAAACTGGGGGTCAGACTGAGTAAAAAACAAACTTTGGTATCAAAACTGGGGGTCAAATTAAAAATTAGGGGGTCTTTGAAGTGCAAATGAGGGTAAAAGGAAACACTGATGTACCTTTAAAATATTTTTTGATTGATCACGCGAAAGCAGATATAAAAAAATTAGATGCAGCGACACACGTCATACTTTTGAGATGGACGTTTTTAAGATGCTGTGTGAATGTATTGTATCATGTATTGAAGTTATTCCAGAAATCGATTTTGTCTGCCATGGAGGTCAGCCGATGTGTTTTTGTGAAGTGTGTTGAAGAGAGAAGGTGGTCTTCGGCAGTCTCCATAAGGAGAATCCCTACTGAATATTCAGGAGGCTGCATTCACACCCACCAAATTATAAACATGTACATGACATTGAGAATACGGAAGATTTATCTGGGTATTTGTCTGCAAGAGATTACCAATTTCACTTGAAGCAAAATGCCTTGGAAGTGTGCGTTCAGCCTCAGTTGGTTTCAAAAAACAGAATACAAGAGAAACTGCACAAGCACTCAGAAATGGAAACTATCACAAAGTAAATTGCTGACCATGTTAAAGAACAGTATTTAAAAAGTCAGTGGTTGTAGTGTGGTCATGTGGGCAAATTATATGTTCAGTGTAGAATTTAAAGAGAAGATTGTGACTATTCTACTTTATCTACTTTTTATCCTTCCATTGTATTTTGTTCTTCTTATGATGATTTGTGACAGTCATACAAGCAGACTCTGATCTCCAGTAGTTGTAGTGTGGTTGGAGTTAAGAATGTAAAGAACTGTTTAACCTAGTGTACATTATTTGATTTGTAATTTATAGGCTTTTTTGTTCTTCATATAACGATCTGAATTTGTTTATTTTTCTTAGAAATAAAGTGTTTATATTCTCCTAAGATTTTTGGGTTTTTTTTAATGCTCTGTCATAAAGTCTGAAGCCTATTGCACAAATATTAGGAAGCTCCTTGTCAGGAAGTTACAACATTCTCACTAAACCTTTAAATGGCCATTGATTAATAGACCTAAAGTGCACAGGATATCGTGGTCCTTGAAAAAAATTACCGGTAGATAAAGTCCTTGAATTTTGTCACATCAAGGGTGTATGAACCCTGATACTCCTCCTACATGAAAAGTCATATTAACATTTGGTTTTATGAGGTCTGTTTGGTACTAATAAAAATTGTGCCAGTCTTAGATCCAGTATGGCCACCATGGCAGTCATAATGAAAATCTTGTTATTGCTATTCCTACAAAATAGAAAGTGATATTATCATGGGGCATTCAAAAGGAGACTAAATATTATATCTAGTTTGTCTTGACTGAAAATGATGCTGATCTGACTTCAAATATGGCAGCCATCTTTAGAATATTTTTTTTTGCTGTTCTTCCTAAATGGAAAGTCACATAGACATAGGTTTTTTGTCAGAAGACTTCTTATGGTGTCTAAATGGTCCTTAACAAAAATTATGCTGATCTGACATCCATTATGGCCATCTTGAAAATCTTGTTATTTCTACTCTTCCAGAATTTGTCATATCAACATTTGGTTTTGAACGAAGAACTTTTGATAACTAGTTGGTCCCCAATGTAAGTGGTATCTAATATGGCTGCCACATGATCATATTGAAAATCTTGTCACAGATTCTCCTGAATGGAATGGTATATTGGCATGTGGTTCACACCAAAAGTCTTCTGGTGGTGTTTGGTTTGTCCTAAATGAAAATGGTGCCAGTCTTTCATCAACTATGGCCATCACAGCAGTTAATTTGAAAATCTCATCACACAAGAATATCAAAGATGGTTTCAATACTCAGAGCTGAAAAGAGAATGATCTTATCTTGAATTCCTGGAAGTTCGTTTTGGACAGTAGAGGGGGACTTTATTTTGCATAATATGCACAAATTTCTCAGCGAGGCTGACAGTTTTCTTAGACTGTAGGAATTTACCTAACTAAGAGTTACCTGGTTCCCTATTGTTTTCAACTCCTGTGTATAACCAGTTTGTTCAAGGCTTTACTGCTTTTAGTACCATTCCATATGAGTTGAGAGTTTTGTTTTACTTATGCATGTACCATGCAAACTTAAAACTCCTCAAAAGTAACAGCACAGCGACCTTTTAAAGCAGTTATATGAACTAATTAATTTGATCAGGCCTATAAGCTACAATTAAGGTATTAGCAAATATTAGTATCTCATATCTGTTATTTGTTTTACTTCCAGGACCTTAAGAGCTACTTGAATAAGTTAATAAGCAGGTGAGTTATTTGCTGTTGCTTTAATTCATGGCCATTATAATTTTTAAAAATTGATGCCATGGCCCCTTTTAGGTCTACCATACCTAAGGAAAGACAAGGTATCTGCAGTATATATAACTTTCCCCTGTCATTTAGAAGAGGAAGAAAAATATGACGAGGATGAGGAGGAGTGTTTAGTAATAAGGTGGTCATTATAATAGTCTCTAGCTGCCATGGGAAATAAAATCCAAAATTCTTTACAAAGGGCCTGTAGCCTATGTCCATCAGAGGACAGCATATGAAAGATTTAAAAAATATAGTTAGAAAAACTGATGTGCATCAAGACAATCTGTCAGAATCTGAGACTTTTCACAAGCACATGATGACTGTTAAGTCCATCATTGCTCTAAAGTTGAACAAGAGCAGTAACTCGAGTAAACATCACACATGCCTCACTGAACAATGATATGTATGTACATTGTGTGATGGTAAACAAATTTTAACCAAATTTTTATCATTCTGTTGAACACTGACAAATTAGTTGCACACATAAGTTGTACACAAAAGTCTGTTATGGCTCCAAGTAAATAAAGGGCAGTTACTCTTAGAGAAAAAGAAAATCAGCACCTCGCTGTAGAACAGTATGTACATCTTATTTTAATGGTCATTATGAATAATAGGTATCAGACAAATCTTTGATAAACTGACAAACGTAATTGAACAATAGTTCTGACTAAATAGTTCTATTCTGACTTTAAAAAAAGGGCCAAAACCCTGAAAAAAATTAGTCTTTCAGTAGAGAAGTTTGGGCATCCTCATGTGATGGTCATTGTACGTACCAGTACATAAGTCATTGTAACTGAGTGATTATACAAACAAGATTGTATGTTAGTTTATGACTAAGTAGAAAATGGACAAGAATGATCTGAACTAAATTTGTTGAATTATCTACACATTTCACCAGCTTTACATTTATTGTTGCCAAACTTTGTATTAGTTTTATTCAGGCCACCTTTAGCATATACCCCAGGGGTGTAGGGTCTAACATCACACAATCTTTTCAGATAATGGTCATTGTGAGTAAGCACTGTATTTCCATTATCACAGGTTTGCATAAAGATAGCACCTGTAAATGCTGTCTTTTTTTTAATTAGGAGAAGACATCAAGTCCAAATGTTCTACACTAGGGAAGAATAATTAATGACCTAGTCAACTTAGGTCTACATGACCACCTATCTTTATATCCAGTTTTTTTAAAAGATGTAAAATTTAGAATTAAGGTCGATAGCACCTGTTCTGAAAGCTCTCCCGATGACATGGTTGTACCTCAGGGCAGCATATTGTCAGAAACTCTTTCAACATCAAAATTTTGAAAAGATAGTGAATTGTCTTAACCCAGGAAATGACTGTTTATTAGAAGTTGACAGTTTTTTTCTGCTATATAGCAGTAAATATGTATCCTAATGAACATCAGCTACAGATAGAGTTAAATGGGATTCAGCAATGGGCAGAGGAAAATGTATTCAAAATGTTTAACTCTAAACTGTATGCATGCACGTCTGCAGGTAATGTACCTTGACTATTCAATCCTGATGATTGTCTTATCCATGTTGTTCTACTGTAGAAGAAATAACAAATTTAGAGATTTTTTAAAACTGCCAGCCAACTTTTCTTGCTCTTATTAGATTTTTCCTGGACAGGATGGAACATGCCGAGGATTTAGTATAAGTCATGACAAAGACAAATTGGGGAGCAGGCCAGAAGGTCTTTTCTTTGGTCTTGCAGGTCCTCAGTTAAGATCTAAACTTGACTGTGACTTGATTGTATTTGGATCAGCTTGTAAACCTTACCCGCAAATGCTTGATCTGATACACAGACAAGGACTTGGATTTTATCTAGAAGGATTTAGAATTCCCTCTTCAGAAAGCCTCTATGATGCGGCAAAATGGACTTTCATTTTATCTCAGATGAACGGCATTGGCTTTTCAATATACTACCAGACTATCCTACATTAATTTAATCCCACATACCAAACCTTGTATGCTCAGAAACAAAATTTTCTTTCCGCTTTTGGGCATACCAATTTGTGAAGCTTACCTAGAATTTGTCAAACAAATCTGTCAAGCTAACCTAGAATTTGTAAAACGATTTGTCAAGTTTGCCTAGAATTTGTCAGATTTGACAAACTCACCTAGAATCTGTCAGATTTGTCAAGCTCACTAGAATTTTTCAAATAGATTTGTCAAGTTTGCCTAGAATTTGTCAAACAGATTTGTCAAGCATGCCTAGAATTTGTCAAACAGATTTTTCAAGCATTCCTAGAATTTGTCAAACAGATTTTTCAAGCATGCCTAGAAGCAGCAAAAATTAGTATTGCAAATAACTGCAAATTCTTCACTCCAAAGTCACCACCTTGGTTATCTGCACCTCAGAAATAATATTTGATCTTTTTCAATTAAAAACTTGTCAATCAGGCTTCTCATTTTTCAGAGAAAATTTAGTGAATTCAGAGCCTACTACCTGTATAATGATCATGTGTCCTTGTATGCAGATCATTCAAAAAGTGGAGACAAGGTTGGATCTGCCATTCCAACCCCTTGTGGCACTTGGTTTTTATGGCAGAAATTACAGCTACACTAATACCATGGAACTGCATGGAAACTTCTCAAAAAAGATATTTTATCATCTTTTTCTTCCCATTCTGAATGTCTTGCACAAAAACATTAAATTTGACAGTCTGTAAATATGACAAATCTTACCAAAACATAAAATTTGCTCATACAATCTGGGAAAAGTACTATGTACTGTTGGGTGCTTAATCACATTAACATTAGGCAAATGAAGGGGCAGATAAAGCAGTAAAAGCTGCCCTGCAGTCACTTGTTTCTGAATGGAATGTTCCATATAATAGTACTTTACTTTAAATATTGTATAAATTGGCATGTTCTATATATATTTACTTAATATTTGGAATAAATCTGAGAAGTAAAGCTTAACTTCAGAAAGTGGCAGCCCTCATAAAGAACAAATAGAGAGAAGTTGGTATTGTGCTGATCGTGTATAGGACACATATACATGCATTTTGCACACCTCTCGAAGGGTGAACCTCAGCCAGAGTTCTGCTATGTCTGCTGACAGTAAAATACATTCTTATAAAGTGAATCGACTTCCACCCTGTTAGACAAGTTTTTTATGCAAACTCGATTACGGAATTTTATGATGATGTTTCACCAAAGAGAATCTTGGACATTTTGCAGGATTGGCAGTTTATATAACTAATTTCAAATTTATCTTTTAAGAAGAAATTTATACTTTTTACTTTTAAAAAAAAAATATTTTGTACATATTTTACAGAAATTGTAATTTTTACATTTGTTTTTAATGATATAGTAATTCACATTTATGTTTATTTCGAAGGGTTTGTCTTCCTACATTTCTTTTGTGACTCATTTTGTTTGCATTTTTTACAATTTTACTTGTAATATTTACCTTATATCCACTGTTCTGACATGCTCATAAGCACTAATACATACTTTCATGGATTTTTAGTAGTCATTCTGTAATTTTTATCTTTTTGCTTTTGAAAAATTGTAAAATAAACAGTATTTAACTCATTTTTTTTTTAATAATATGCATATTGTATTAAGCAGTTTATACATGATAAAACTTGTAACCAAAATATTGTGTTTCATCACTAATATCTTTCTATATTCATTTTAGTGTGGAAGGGCTGCTTGCCATAGTTATAACAGATCGAGATGGGGTTCCTGTAGTAAAAGGTAGGTCAGTCTGATATAGTGTGGACGGGTTGCTTGCTATATTTATCACAGATTGAGATGGGGTTCCTGTAGTAAAAGGTAGGTCAGTCTGATATAGTGTGGACGGGTTGCCTGCCATATTTATCACAGATCGAGATGGGGTCCCTGTAGTAAAAGGTAGGTCAGTCTGATATAGTGTGGATGGGTTGTCTTGCCATAGTTATCACAGATTGAGATGGGGTTCCTGTAGTAAAAGGTAGGTCAGTCTGATATAGTGTGGATGGGTTGTCTTGCCATAGTTATCACAGATTGAGATGGGGTCCCTGTAGTAAAAGGTAGGTCAGTCTGATATAGTGTGTACGGGTTGCTTGCCATATTAATCACAGATCGAGATGGGGTCCCTGTAGTAAAAGGTTATCACAGATCGAGATGGGGTTCCTGTAGTAAAAGGTACGTCAGTCTGATATAGTGTGGACGGGTTACTTGCCATATTTATCACAGATCGAGATGGGGTTCCTGTAGTAAAAGGTAGGTCAGTCTGATACAGTGTGGACGGGTTGCTTGCCATATTTATCACAGATTGAGATGGGGTTCCTGTAGTAAAAGGTAGGTCAGTCTGATATAGTGTGGATGGGTTGCTTGCCATAGTTATCACAGATCGAGATGGGGTCCCTGTAGTAAAAGGTAGGTCAGTCTGATATAGTGTGGAAGGGCTGCTTGCCATATTTGTCACTGACATAGATGGGATCCCAATAGTAAGAGGTAGGTCAGTATAATTTAATGTCAGTTTTACAAAAGTGACTGTCTCCAACAGTGCAGTCTTGAAGGTAAGATAGTGCGAGGACTTTAGATCAGTTTTCACCCAAGGTTTAAAAGTTGCCCAGTTTTTATCCTTCATGGAACAAGATCTTATGTGAACCTTGAAATAACTACCCTGATCTTTACACACACATACCTGACATGGCAGATGAGTATGAAATGGTGTTTCAGAAGGCAAGAAAACTCAAAGTTTCATGAGTGCATCATTCACAAATAACGGTCTGAATTGCAATACAAGCTGCACTATTTGCATTAAAGTGGATAATTCTAAAATCTTCAAAAGCGTGTATGCAAACCTCAAATATATTTCAAATCAAGGGGTCATTATATCAATGTAATATTGTATCACAGATTGAGATGGGGTCTCAGTTGTAAGAGGTAGTTCAGTCTATAAAACAAACTGTTTACAACTGGGAAATTGTTGATAAGATATGCCAGATACATAATTAACCTTCACTTTGCATATTTATATGACCGTAGCAGACATTGGTATGTATATTACATGCGGAAAATAAAATTATGCAGTCTTAATGAAGGCGATTCTCTAAATGTCCAGGTGTGCTCATTTTGACAGAGAGCATCTTTTTCCTCTCTTAAACCTTGGAAACATCAGACTGGAGCATTTTGTACGTGTTTAGTGTCTGTTTGTGGCAACTTCATGTTTGGAACTAAACATGATTGGACTTTACAATATTGGAAAACAGTTCATTGTTTGGTCATTTGCACAATAGAAATGTAGCAATTTAACAGTAATATTTATGGGGAAATATAAATATATTTCGGTTAATACAATATAATACAGTATATCACTAAATGTGATTAAGAAACTTTGAGAATATGTTGTCATTTGTAGGGAAATTAGTTATTGGATTCGCAGAATGAAATGATTTTTATTTTTTTATTAATATTTTATTGCACATTTTGTAACTGATTTGATTGGATGATGAAATACAATGAATCTGAATGTTTGGAGACAAGCAAATGCCATGGTAGCTCCATCTTCACTAGCCAAGGTTCCTGGTATGTTAACTCTATCTATACCTTGGTGGATTGATTAGATATTTAATTGCTTTGTTGTAACGGCATCTATTGGATTTAATGAGTTGTCTTTCTTAGCATGAAATGCCAACAAACTATTATCATGTAATAGCGGTGCATTGTAAATTGCCCAAAATGGTGGATGAAATTGACTTCAAAATGATACTTTGTAAGTTTAACATCAAAAGTATAACTATGTGCCAGAGACAAGCCATTAAGGTGTATTTAAGGGAAAAGATGTATTTGTGCAAACGCTGACCAGCAGTGGAAAATTGCTTATTAGTCCATTCCAGTTGTGTGCTCCCCTTGTCTCAGTCATGTAGGAACTGTGTTCAGATTTGAACGGCATGACTTTGATTAGCCACTGCATCCAATGAAATTCACAGACCCAAATAACTGAAATATCTGATCAATCTGCCAAGGTGTAGATAGGGCTAACATGGCGGAACCATGGTTAGCAAAGATGTTGTAGCTTAAATTGTTAAGATTGCTTTGAATTGTGAATTGTTAGGGTAGTAGTGAGTTGTCAAGGTAGCTGAATTGTGAATTGTTAAGGTAGCTTGGGATTGTGTATTGTTAAGGTAGCAGTGAATTCTCAGTTGTTAAGGTAGCTTGGAATTGTGAATTGTTAGGGTAGCAGTGAATTGTGATGACAAAGTGAGATACATCACAAACTGGTTTAGATATAGAAATTAGCATGAGATATGCATTGCAATGGTTACAGTAACAATTGATTTCATGACTTCTGTCTCATTATTCATTATAGCGCAGTGTGAGATGGTACACATCCCTCTTCCATGAGTAAGCCAGAACCTGGGGTGATGTTTCAGAGCTTTTATGTATTTTGTTCATGCTTGTATTATGAATGTTTTGGAGAGATCACTGCATTTTTCAATGTCATTTTAATAACGTAATAAGTCATTGATTTGTGTTTTCAACTCTAATGTCTTAAATTTGAATTATTTAAGTTCTTGAAAAATTATTTATTTGCTGATAGTTGCCACAGAACAGGCACCAGAGCTAGCCTTGAGACCAAATTTTCTTGGAACATTTGGAATGGCAACTGACCAGGCCAGTAAGCTCAACCTGTCTCAGAACAAGACCATCACCGCCATGTACAAAAACTATCAGGTGGGTCGTGCTTTCTTTATGTTACACCAGAAATGAGGTTTATACATATATATCTAACTGTCTGTCCATCTGTCTGTCCAAACAAGTTCTAGATTTTGGTCAGCTTTCAGGCTGTGTAGTGAGATACTCATTTTCCAAGAAAACAATTCTGCTTTTGTCCAGCCCACATTAGTAGGCAGCAAGACATAGCAGTTACTTTTCTGAAGGCAGTGGTAGCATTAACAGTTTGTTATGAGTGTGGTCAAAGTTTCTCGTTTGCAAATGTTTCCTAGACCCAAGATAGATTCTCATCATATCTGGCATTAATTATTATGAAGATAAGACAGTTAATTATGTGATACATGCTCACTAGCCCTTTTACCTAGGGGTCAAATTCAGTCATCAAAATATGTATGAAGGCTTTAGTCACCTCATAGATAATCATCCTGCTGTGCATTAATCATGATTGTACGATATGCTGCATTTTCTTATGACCTTCAGGTCAATCTCACCATCATAGAAAATTTGCATTAATGTTTTATTAAAGTATTTTCTTTTTTAATGTTTTCGTTAAAGCGTTTTTTCTGCTTAAACAGTCAAATCTGCCCTAACAGTCACCTTTCTTGTGGTCGCAATGGTCATTCTAATTTCCCTCAGCGATTTTCCTGTATAATTTTCTTGTGTGTAACAGTCACCTACTAACAGTGTTCAGCAGCCAGGTATTTCCTAACTAAACAATGCTTTCTTCCTGTCTTAAGCAGTCGCTAGAGCACATCCACATTTACTGTTAAGTCTATGCAAACTGAATCTTTGCTTTTTTTTGAGGAAGGTGTTATTTAGGTAAAAGAATATCATGTGAAGCAATGTGCAAACATATCATTTCTTGCTTTCTCTCAGAATTCCAGTCATGTTGACAGGGTAAAGAGAAGTCAGCATGTCTGATTAAAAAAATGAGGTAGTTCTTTAAAACTATGATGATTCATCTAGTGTCAGCATCCTTGCTTGGTGGATCACTGCCATCTCACCTCTGTATGCGTGGGTTCGAGTCTTGGATTCGGCCAATGTGGGTATGTGAGAAAGCTTGCCAGTTGCTTCTGCGTGGGTTCAAGTCTTGGATTCGGCCAATGTTTGTATGTGAGAAAGCTTGCCAGTTGCTTCTCGTGGGTTGGTGGTTCTTTCCGGGGGTTTTCCGGGTTCTTCCTCCACCATTAATGCAGGCCGCCATGTATAGCCTATCGTGTGCTGAAAAATGGCGTTAAACCCTACAACAACAAAAACATCCTTGCCTGTTTGACTTTGGGGTCAGTGCCCAAGTCATAAAATATTTATAGTTTTGGTTTTGGTTAAAGTGTTTTTAATTTGTTTATATTTATTTATCTTTTCTAAATCCTGTAATAGATTTCTTTAGTCAAAACCACTTATCTCGACTTTGGTTATCTTGATAAGCCATGTATGTCAAGCATTTTTGGTCCGGTCCCAAAAAAATAGTTTTTTGTAATGCTGATTTTCCCCAGCTTATCTCAACCATTAAGTCAATAACCCTGTTATGTCAGACATAAGTTTTGGTCTGAAGTAATATGTGGACCTGCTTAATTCAATGAAATGCAACTTTTAATGTTCATCTCAGAGAAATTTTACAAGAAATGAACCAGCATTTTTGCTACTACAGGTACCTTGTACAGGCATTGATGGAAAAAGTTGGTATAAGACCAAATTTTACCGGTACAAATGCTAATCAACCAATATCATCAGTGCATGGTTATCACTTGCAATGAGTGTAAAAGATTATTTTCTATTCAATATTTTAGAACAAGGAAATCAAATGAATGCATTTCTGACCTTACAGGAGCTCTGTTCATAAGGGTATTTATCACATGTCAACACAACGACAGATAGTTCTTTCCACACAGTACTGCAAGTTTGATCTTATGAGAAACTCAGAAAATTATCAGGTTCACATCATTAAATGGAGCTAAAAATACCTAATTTGTTTTACTCATTATATTTAAAATGAATTCAGTAATAATTAAAGTGTTTCCATGCATGGAGTGTGTGTAAGCCTTCAACTTCAGCAGGCTAGATCACATGACTCACAATAATCTATAAAAAGAAACCAGCACAATTCCAAACCATGTTGGTCCCCCACAAAAAAAACATCCTCAACCGTTTGGTTATTATTTTATTTTGAACAAGAGTAAATAAAAGCGTTGTGACCAGTATTTTGTTGACCATCAGAGCTCATTCAAGCAAGAGTAGAAGAGATAATCACAGTCCTGACAATCATCTGCAACAAGATATGGACTCGATCCCTGGTCATCGTGCTCCCCAAGAAAGAAAACCTACAGCTATGCTAAAACTACAGAACCATCAGTCTGATCAGCCACCCAAAGTCATGCTGAAGATAATTCTCAACAGGCTAAAGCCTCAAACAGAGAAGATTTTTGCTGAAGAGCAGGCAGGCTTCCATAAAGGAAGGAGCACCACATAACAAATCTTCAATCTCAGACTCCTTTGCGAGAAATACCTTCAGCATCAGCAGAATCTATACCATGTCTTTATATATTTCAAAAAGGCCTTTGATAGGGTTTGACATGCGGCCTTATGGGCAACTATGAGGAAGTAAAACATCAGTTCAAACCTGGTACAGGTTGTTGAACACCTCTATGACAAAGCCACCAGTGCTGTCCTCATCACTGGCAGAGAAGATTGGTTTTGAACAACAGTTGGAGTCAGATAGGGATGTATACTGTCACCTACACTCTTCAACATTTTCCTGGAAAGGATCATAGAGGATGCCTTGCGTGACCACAGGGGCACTGTCAGCATCGGAGGAAGAACAATCACCAACCTTCACTTAACAAATAATATTGATGGTTTAGCAGGAGATGAAAAAGAACTGACTGATTTGGTTGAGCACATTAACACAACCACCACAGCATACAGTATGGAGATTAGCACCAAAAGAAAAATAACTGATGACAAACAACACCAACAGCATCAGTGCAAAAATAAAAGGCAGTGGACAGAAGCTGGAAAGCTTCACACGCTTCAAGTACTTGGGATCAATTATCACAGATGAGGGCTCCAAACTAGAACTACTTTGCAGGATTGCCCAGACAACAGCAGTAATAACAAGGTTGAGACCATTATGGAAAGATACCAACATTGCTTTTGGTTCCAAAACAAGGCTGATGCACTCGATTGTCATATCCATCTTTCTGTATGCTTGTGAAACATGGACGCTCACATCAGATCAACAAAGAAGGATTTGAAATGAGATGCTACCGCAGTATTTTGGGCATCTCATATATTGACCATGTAAACAATGAAGTCCACAACAGGATCCAATGAACCATCGGATCCTATGAAGACCTCTTGACCACTGTAAATAGGTGTAAACTGAAGTGGTACAGTCATGTCTCAAGATCATCTGGACTGGCAAAAACAATCTTGCAAGGCACAGTGCAAGGGTGCAGAAGAAGGGGCAGACAGAAAAAAGAGGTGGGAAGACAACATTATGGAATGGACAGGCATGGGATTTGGAGATTCCCAAAGGGCAGTAGAGAACATAGAAAGATTGAGAGAATTGGCTGTAAAGTCCACTGTGGTGTCACAGCAAACTCTTGGGTTAAAGGTTTGATGATGATGATGATGATGATTTTGTTTTAAGGGAGTTGTTGATCGTTGTGCCATGATTACATTTTCTTCAGCACAAACGGAATGAAGCAGAAAGTGACTGATAGGAGTAACATCAGTGAAACAGAAGGAGGAGTGCTTTCATTTGAATTGTTTTTGTCTTGAGTATCAAAGTCTTGCAATCCATCAAAGAGATTAGCTGACTCTCCTTCTGGTGCTTTGTTCTTGCCTACGGTCACTGATCAAGGTCAGGTGGGATATGGAACTACAATTGTATAAATAGGATAAGTTGGCTTCTTACGGAATTTGATGTTGAGACAGTTAACATTAAAGACTTTAAACATATTTTACAGTTTGTTGGTACATGTCTTTTTCCGTTACATAAACAAATATTATCAGTAAAAACCGGTATATACCGGTGTAATGGAACTGCTGATGATCAACAAAAACGACTGATTTTCATGCACAATATGGTCAGTTATATTTTGCTGCTAGTCACAAGTCAACACTAACAAAAGATGATACTTTTCAAAAAAATATAGTCCTACATGTACGTGTACTTAAATTGGCCTAGATTTTGGACAGCATGAGAAAATCATTGTCTTGCTGAGACTGCCAAAGGGATGAGGCTATTCACAGGGAAATAAAAGCAACTTTAAACTACTGACATTGTTGCAGCAACTAAAGTGTTGTAAAAATCTGTCACTTGTTACTTAATCTCTTTTAAAAGATCTCCAATCTTCTTTTTCTACAACCAGGCATGCCTGAATTGTTATTTTTATTGTGCCATTTGTTTTTGGGAATAAAACCCTGATATCTTGGGACCCAGTTATGTCAACAATTGTTTGACACTCCTGACATAATCAAGAAAAGCAGGTTTGACTACTTTTTAAAGCAGAATCATTAATTTGGTGATGTGCATGCATGTGCCATTGCATTTGGGGTCAAGGTTAGAGTCATAAAAAATTTGTATTAAGGGTTTTGGTTTAAGTATTTTCTGTTGCTTACATTTGATTGATTTTCCTCATACCATATTTACTTGCTTATAAGTCAAGTCCAACTGCAAACTGTACAAACCCATATCTGCCATTGCATAATGCGCTGGCAGATCTGGTTCCTTGCAGTTTGCTAGGAGTAATCAGTAGAACAAAACAAAATAGACTCTTTTCTGCTGTCACAACATATGGCATATAAGGGTCCATGTTTTTTACAGTTGGACTAGACTTATGAGAAGTACCATACAGGTAGATACTTTTGGCTAGGCTTCTTATTCTCCAAATTGACTTATATATGGAATATATCATTAAAATTCCTATTTCGTGTGTCATGTAATTTTTCATATGTACAAAAATCAATATGAGATCATGTATGAAACAATATAGGACCTGACATTGGGAAGGATTTTAAAATATTTACATGATCATCAGTATTAAATTCACATGCATCAGATGAAACTACGCTCGAGCAGCTTTCACTAGTAACATAAGTTGTTTAAATTTGATTACATATGTGTATTGGAATAGACAAGTTAGAAAACAAATAGCAATTATAAAGACATAGGTATTCCATCACATTTTTTTTCTTGCAATTTGTGATCAAAATGAAATATGCCCCAATAGAAGAGGTTTCAGGATGATTGTAATCTGTATTGTTTATTTACCTGATGATTGTGACCTTACTCTTGTACAAGGGCAATACTATATTCCGTTATCCGTTAATATATCTGAATAAACAATTTCTTTAAGTTTTAATTACAATATTCATTGTCCCAAAAAGCACATGGCTTTTCAGTGCTTTTTAAATGTAAAATGTGCTTAAGCTTTAGCCAGGTCATTCCAGCTGACAATTGTTTGAGGGCAAGATTCAGCAGACCAGATCAAATTAGTGAGGCTACCAATAGGGTAATGAAGCTACCCATAGGGTATTATGAATACGGTTCCATTTAATGACAAGAAATGCCAGTTGCTTACTCATGTAAATTTCTCAACCAGTGACAAGTTTTTTTGTCATAGACAGAAGAGTCTGAGTAATTCAAAGTAACAACAAGCATGAGTAAACATCAAACCAAATGTGTCCTAACTACAGGAAGTTTACATGCACTTACTGATTATTTGTTGAGAATGAAGAGATTGTTGTACTTGCGAAGAAAATAACACACTATGCTAAATGAACATTCATGGGATTTAATCTACACGGAGTCTATATGGATACACATATTATGAATATTTACATAAAAATTACATATCTTTGAAACTGAAGTAATATGGTATGTATTTGCCTAATTTCCATGTATTATTTTATTACTGTTTTCTTTCTTTTTACAAAGTCTTCAGCTAAACAGGCTCAGTAAGGTACAAAATAGCATTAAAAAAAGGGCTGAAATGTTCCTCATATGAGGACTTATTTTGTTTTCATTACGTGGTTCAAAAAGAAAAATGTGATGGAATACCTCTCTCTCACAAAAACAAAAATGTGGAAAAAGCATGTCAGCATGGGTGATGCAATTTCCCTGTTGCCGGAGATCTGGAATAACATACAGTGATATCATTAATATTCATGAAACTGGAAGTTACTGGTGAAAAAGAGAGGCCAAGGAATTTATCTGGCTTTGTCTTACACTCTGCATCGACTTATATGGATGAATGATTTTGAAATTTACAAAATTGGTGAATTCAGCATGTACTTCACTTCAGCTTATAGGCTGGTAGATATGGTATACACAGTATATTTAAAGAGTAATGGACAGTAGTGTGAGATATTAAATCCCATTTGTTGGATTTTAAATTAAGTGCACAAAGAGTATAATAAGCTAATTCCCCAGAACTTTAAGTTTGGGATTTCTTCAGACAATATTAATGCTGTTGTTGTTGTCATTGTTCTTCTAGGGTTTAACGCCATTTTTCAGCACAAGATAGGCTATACATGGCAGCCAGTGTAACTGGTGGAGGAAGAACCCTGGAAAACCCAGGGAAGAACCACCGGTCCACGAGAAGCTACTGGCATGCTTTCCCATGTACCCATGCTAGCTGAGCTTTGGACTCGAACCCATGCAGACAGAGAGAGGTGAGATGGCAGTGATCTGGAACGGTGAGCGCTTTAGACCACTCGTCTACTAGGGGCCCCCAATATTAATGCAAGAGGGTGTTTGGGAATACATGTGAAGTAAGGGCAATGCAAAGTGAACTGTGCTTTTTGGGCATGTTTGGGTGAAATGACAGACTCAAGGGCAACTTTGATTGAACCATGCTTAATCTACATACGAATAATGATTGGTAACAATGTTACCTTACAGTATCAAACAAGATGAATGTCAGTCGCATGGTTTAATGAATATATACTTAATTAGTCTTCCTACCATGGATAAGTGGTAAATAAAGTGTTATGCTTTACCTGTCAGTCGCTTGATTTGGGTAATTTCTTATGTGTGAGAGTCAGCAAGGTCATGAATAAGATGAGGATAAGGAGCATGTTTTCTTTTTGATTGTTGTTGTTGTTGTAGGGTTTAACGCCATTTTTCAGCACACGATAGGCTATACATGGCGGCCAGTATTAATGGTGTTCTCTTTGATAGCCGAATTCAGAGTAAAGCTAACGGACACTTCCTTTTTTAGCAGACTTTGACTTAAAAGTAACTTACATTAGTAAGCACACACAAATTGAATAATCCTTATAATTATCTACCTTATATACTGACTTATAAGTCAAGTCAAATTGCAAAGAACAAAGATCCTGATCTGCCATTGCATAAGGTAATGTGCCTGCAGATCAGGGTTTATTTTGATGGTTCTACTTATTATACTTAGCAAACTGAACAGACCCAGATTTGCTGGTGCATTGTGATGGGAGATCTGTATCTTGTAATTTGCAGTTGGACTCGCTTTATAAGTGAGTATATGTATTACAGTGATTCTACAGCTCTCAGATAAAGGGACATAACTGATGCAGAAGATAACTCTGTGCTGAATATCTCAAAATTGCCTTGGTCACACACACACACACACACATATAAGAGAGTATGGGATAGAGAGAGTTGGTAGAAATTAAATATTAAATGAGATAATTCCTCAAGTAAATTCTTTTTCTTTCTTGATTGTCATCCTTTTGTTATGTTCTTTTATAACCTTCATAAAGTACCTTGTACCATGTATCTTGGGACAGGAAAAATAAAAATAAAAATTTTTCTGTCACATACTTTATGGATAAACCTTTTTTTCGCCTAGATCACATAATTCAGAACTTACAAAAAGAAACAAATTGTGTTGAATTTGAACCCTCCCTCTCACACAACACATGCTGCAATAAACCAATGGTATATAACACGCATAATTTATAATAAAGGGAATGAAACTAATCTTGTACTGTTCTGGGGCCCCAGGTGGCTGAGTGGTCTAAAACATTCGCCTTTACCAACCCGTCTCACCTCTGTCCACGTTGGTTGGCATCTTGGGCTGGGCTAATGTGAGTATGTGAAAAAGCTTGCCGAGGGCATCTCATGGGTTGGTGGTTCTTACTGTTTTCTTGGTTCTTCTTCCACCAGTTATGCTGGCTGCTATGTATGTGCTTGGTGTCAAGTAATTGCTATCAAGTGAACATCTATACATTGACTTTCAAACCAATAGGATCAGAGCAACAGGAATTTTTAAAGGTGGCAAGATCTAGTGCTTCTGGCATAGATATCAGTGGACCAGTATCTTGCAGAAGATTTTGGAGAAGAAAATTAAGTAATTCAGGGAATTTCTGAAGGCCAGAAGAGAAGATGATCTCATAGACAATATGATCATTCACTTGGATGAAACTGCATTGTGCTTTGAGCTCATTCGCAGATGAACTATAAGAAAGGGGGTTGCGTTTATCATATACTGCTATAAATTTGCCAAGGAAGGCCTATTTACCTGGAATCATTTAAGTAACCTGTGTTCTATTTATGGACTTGCTAAGTCTTAATGATATGATCTTAATTTACAGACTTATGGAAAATAGTACCATTGCAGTCAGATCTGGATATTGGCTTTTCTGGGTTTGATCTAAATCCTTATTTTATTATAGATGCATTGTAATTGGTCAGGGAACCAGACTATATTTAAAAGGTACCCCATTTAGCTGGTACAGAGTCTAAATTGGCAATCAAATATCATTGGCCAGTAACTAGTATAGTCGGTATCTCCTGATTAATTGTGTAGCAGTGTGAATAGCATGGGTATGCGAAGCAGAGAACCAGACTAATGGACATGGTGCATCATGGGAAAAAAGTACAGCATCTTAATAGTTAACGAAGATGAAGCATGCTTGTTTTCATCAGTTTCACAAGTACTGGAAGTGTGATGCAGTTGGCTGCAAATTACGTCAGATATTTTAACCTGCCCATGTTTGTTATGCCTGCATGATCAGACTGCAGCTTTTAACATTTTTCTCAAACTGTCATCCAGCAAATGAAAACACATTGAATGCAAAAGGGACACTCAGTCTATTAAAAGTTAACAGCACAGAATCATAAAAAGGAATATTCAGATTCATGGAAAAACATAAGAATGGCAACAGTTATGTTCATTGGACATCATGTTGTGTTATTTTAATATGTCTTATGTCAGGAGCAATAATTGCCTTGGCCACATGAATTTTTTTTAAAAAAAACAGTGATTACCAGTACTACGAATTGATAGATCTAACAAGAAGCCTTTGAGCTCCATTGTATTTTGAAATGCAGTTTCTGAAACTGTACTTTAGGTAAGTAAGGTCTTTACAGGGCTTGAAATTAGCACTAAACCGATATCCCATGATTGGTGATTTCACCGATGTATTGCTAAAACCCAGCCATCAGTATGAGTAGTCTAAAGCACTCACCATTACAGATTATGGCCATTTCACCTCTGTCAGCATGGGTTAGAGTCTTGGGTTTGGTCAGTGTGGGCATGTGAGAAAGCTTGCCAGTGACTTCCTGTGGATTATTAGTTCTCTCTGAGGTTTTCCCAGGTTCTTCCTCCCAGTTATATTGGCTGCAGTGTGTAGCCTATCTTGTGTTGAAAAATGGCATTAAACCCAGTAATAAGAATAACAATCATTCTCCCTCTCATCAATATTTTTTGTAAGTGCTTAATGTTTAGTGAACAAAACGCTTTGTTGAAGCATAAATTGGAACAAAAGTTGAGCTTATTCTCATGTGTACAAATGATTCATTCTTACATGAACTCAAAAGTTTGCAGTTAGGAATAAAAATATGAATAAACAACATTGACAGCATTTTTTTTAAATAAATAAAATTGAAGTTTAAATGCTTTGTTTGACAAGTAAATCTTGAATTATTTCATTGTCAAAAGCCAATAATTGCTTGTACTTTTTAATCATTTTCATGAATAAATGTTAATATTATGATTTGAAAATTGTGTCCCAAAAGTTATGACTCAAAAAAGATTTGTCCCTGAACATTCAGTGCATAAAAAAGTACTTTACAAATTAATTTATCGTGTCAAAACATAGTGTCCCAATCTTTGTGATAGATATGGCATTGTAATTAAATACTTATTTTCATGTCATGTGTCTCTTTCTTCGACAGGTGGTGCAAATGAATAAATCTCCTCTCCTTGTCACACTGATTGCTACAAGAAGTGCCAACACAGGTAATGAGGGTAGTATAAAAATAAGGATCATGCAAAGCTATGTTGTGTGCAGACTTGTACCATGGAGATTCAAGTTCTCAATCAAGTGCATCTGCAGACATTTGTACAGTCTGTCTGTATGTGATCATTGTGCCTACAAAACAAGTAACTACCAGTATGTAAATTATATGTTGAATACATCATAAATGAGTTTTTAACAGGAAAAAGAAGCTGGTTAAACAGCTGGTGCAAATGTGCTGTATAAGCACATCTGACCTCACAAAAATCACAAGTGTGACAGAAGTAATATTGAATTTTTTATGAAAGAATAAGGAACTTTGGTACAGTTTTGTCATATTAATCCAACTTAATTTATCCAGCTGTGTCTCTACTAGCATTTCATAAATGGAAGTCATTTCAAAATTTGCCCCCCCCCCCCCCCCGAATTTGCATGCGCTGTAAATTTGCTGTAGCCTATATACGAACATTAACAAGCCCATCAAATTCCCCCCCCTCCCATCAAGTTTTGCCCATTCCCCCCACCCTCGAAAAAAGTTGAAATGATGTCTGTGGATAGTGTCCACCTCGGATGCTGGAGGCCGTGGGTTCGAATCCTGGCTGAGTCATACCAAAGAATTACAGAAATGGTACTAACAGCTGCTTCGCTAGGCTTTCAGCATTAAGAGTTTAGTATTAGGACTGGTCAGCCTGGTGTCAGGATACTGTGACTGGGTGGGACATGATGTTACATGTCTGTGGCATGATGCCTCAGTGCTTGACATCACTATAAACTGCAGACTATTGTTCGATATGACTGAAATTTTTGTAAAGCTACGTAAAATATCTAATATACATATACACACACACATTTTTACTGTGCTATTCAAAATAATGTGATCAATTACATAATCATTTATTAAAGGTACTATTTATACTCCTATAAAGACTGCTCAGGTGATGCAGGAGGTCACGGGTTCGAACCTAGGCCAAGTCATACCACAGATGATACTAACAGCTGCCTTGCTAGGCGCTCAGTATTTAGACATAAGTGTCAGGGTTGGTCGGCCTGGTGTTAGGATAATGTGACTGGGTGGGACATGATTTTAGATGTTTACAGCATGATGCCCCATTGCTAGACGTCACTGTAAACTGCCACATGTCAAACATCAAGCGATATGACTGGAAAATTGGTTAAGCTACGTTATAAATCCAAATCGCACATATTCCTATACAAGTCAAGTACAACTGCTGATCTGTCCTCGCATAGTGTGCCAGTAGATCAGGCTCAGTGTTGTTTATTCAACTAACTTCATAGACCCAGTTCTGCCAGCACATGTCACTGCAGATCTGGGTCTGTGCGGTTTGTTGGATCTGATTTACCTTGCATATTAATCTATATGACGGATCATATTAGGAAATCTAAAATCATTACATTGTAATATTGGGATCGTTTTTCTCATAAGTAATTAAACAGTGTAAAATCTGGATACAACAGCTTTTAAAAATGTATTTATTTGTATTTTAAAAAAATAGAAAACTAAATGTATATGCAACCTTTCAAAAGTATCATAAACTTGTGAAAGATTTTAAGTTATCCTCCCCCCCCCCGTTTTCCTTCATCATCATGTAGTCTTAATCTAAAGATGATAATATAGTGGAAATGTTCAATGACTAACTTACTGGTATGATTTTTTGATATATTAAGTGAAAGAGATACATCATCTTCAGCTAGAAGTCACGTAAAGAATTTTTTTAATACTCCAAATGAAATTATTTTAAGAGTATATGGTAACATTATAATTTTGTAAAGGTTTCGATGTAATTATTGAAGTGTGACACACATTTTATAGGGCCTAGTACCACAAAATGCACAGCAGTCAATGACTTTTGTAATTGGTTTTGATTGTTTTACAGTGCCACAAAGTGCACAACAATTAGTAAATTTGGTAATTGGTTTTGACTTTCATACAGTACCACACAATGCACAGCAATCAATGAAGTTTGTAATTGGTTTTGATTTTTTACAGTGCATTTTCTTTGTATTTTTACGTGTCAGATCTTTTGATTTTTTGGATTAGGGAAAGCATTCCATTGTTTATCAGAATGATCATTATTCATTTCTAAATTCTAACTCATTTAATCCATCAAAAATCGTTACCTCATGTAGTTTATTAAATATAAATATTATTAATGGAACATCATCATTTATGCAAAAATTAAATATTATTAACCTTTCTCCATTGATAATCATAAATGTTAATAGGAAATGTTAAATATAGTCAGAAACTGAATTCTGTTTATCGGTGATGTTGATGTTATTGACAGTGATAGACTTGTTTAAACTAACAAAAGAATCTTCAAATAGACATGAAAGACGCACTGTAGAACCTGTAATTTTTGTGGTAGTCTAATTTTCACTTAGTTTTGCAGTGTGATTGTGACTGCAAAAATTAAAATAGAAAAATATTCCTTCCATCTGCAATGAATGAACAACCAGTGAAAAATGAGTAACATATTTTTTTTAAACCCGAGTTAGTGTGTAACGTACAGATAACTAATTTTAACCACATTGAAATAACAATGCTTCAGATATTTTGAATCTGTCTTTATCATTTTGAAAAGACAGGTATATGTTGATTTAAAGTGACTATGGCATACAGATGTATAATACTAAGTTTTGCTTGATATTTTGATTGTGGAAATGATCAGTTTACATGTTTTTCCCGACACTAACAAATGAGTGAAAGCATTAGATCACCTATTTTAAATTAAATAATGCTAAATATGCAGAGGCAGCATTAGGAGTACACGGGCCTAGGGCCGACCATGACCGCATTGGGCCAGAGTATCAGTATCTCGATTGGTATGCTACTGCAAACACTGATTATGTCTAAACTAGATCAACTTTTGTGATTTGGCGCCTGAATACTAAGTTGACTTAGCAACTATGCGTGCATTACATGCGGCCTATATCAGCGTTTCCAATTTTCCGGAGAATATAGCTTGACAAACTCATAAGGACAACCTTATGCCTGAAGCACAGGGCCCCCTCAAGAGTGGGGCCTGGGGCGGTTGCCGCATTTTGCCACCACCAAATGCCATTCATGCAGATATGATCGCGTTGTCCTCCTATCACAATTCTGTTAAAAAAAATTTATGTTTACTGTTGTCTGCTAATGAGGTGCTTCACTAATGACAGAAAAGCTTTTCTTGACTACTTGCTGATGATGATTGACTGTAAAACTTCAATCGTAATAATCATAAACTAATGCTGTTAAAGTTATGCATCACATCATTGTTTAATTAATTATTCTGCTAATTATGTTTGCATCATCATCCTCATTACCCTTGACTACTGAGTTCTAATACTTTGTGCTTTGACCCATGTCTGTTTTAGATGTACAGTATTCTGATCCAGTTGTTTTTGGATTGGCTACTTTCATGAGTTATTTCATGTACACATCCTTGTTTGTAGATCATGCAATATTAGGATATCAGTTATTGATTATTTTCATGAATAATATTGCAGGCTCATTTTTTTGTTTTCACTTATTACTGATGTTAACTTATCCTGAATTTTACTTACAACTTGGCTGCAAATAAGTCTAGTAGAAAGGTTCATTTTAGTTTCTGTTGAAGAGTATTTTTCTTACTCTTCATTCACTTGTTTGAAGAGCCATTTAACATGTTAAATGTTTTCTGAATTTAGTATCCAATGGCACACATTCAAATATATATATATATATATATATATATATATATATATATATATATATATATATATATCCAGAAAATAATAGAAGACCTGGAATTGACATTTAGCATTGCTTGAATTTTATTTTGAATTTAGGTTTTAAACACAGTCTCATGGCATCAGTTTCAAGGGTCTGATTGATACAAATGTTTGTTTCCAAAAAATTATGTAACCACAGCTTTCTTGCAGGTGGCATATAGTGTGAGGGTTGTCCATCTTGTCTATTTAGCAAACTTTCTGTTTCTGTGTTGTAACCTAAGCCCTATATCTAAATGATGATCAGACTTCGCTTGCTGATACATCCTATACTATGGAAGATGCCTATAATTTTAGGCATAAATGGGGTAAAGGTCAAGGTTGCTATTACTTAAATATAAAGTTTTGCCCCCATGCAGTTTAAATAAGTTGAATAACCTTGTTAGCAATCTGACTTTTGATGCAGATATCTCTTATTCTTATGAAAATCTCAGTTCACCTTGGGGTCAGTTGAATAAAAGTCAAGGTCACTGTTGCTAAAAATGAAAGTGTGTTTCCTTGTGATAACTCACATTCTGGATGTCAGTATAATTGCTTGTAGTTATCATTTGATGTAACAAAAGTTTCTTTAGATTTTGCAGTCATGGTCATTGATACTAAAAGTAGAAATTATGTTTTTAATCTTTTTTGGGGGCAGAGATCAAGAAAACTTTCTATATTGAGACCCCTTTGTGTAAGAATAGTTACTATGCATTTGGAGGTTGGTAGTGTAAAATTGAGGGTCACTGAAAACTTGCATTCCATTTTGGTATGGTAACTAAAATTCTGTTAAGTGCATTCATAGGAGAGCCATGATCACTAGCCACTGGTTCATGGAAAGTATCATTTTTTAATTCAGTAAAATAATAAAAGGGCTACTGATTAAAAAATGTTAATTTTGTTTCCTTGTGGTTTTTCAAGTTTTCTTTGTTGGATGTCAACTAGATACTGTATGTAGATATCATTCTATACAGGAAACATTCCTATTCATTTTGAGATTAGTAGGTTTACAGTGAAAATCATTTTGAAAAAAAAACAGAAGTTTAATGTCACCTAGATAACTCAATTACTGTGCTGAGGATGTCAAACATAATCAGTCAGAGACAGTAATTAATTGATCAGTCCATAGAAATAGTTATGTGCTACTTACCTGCTGTTGTTATGTTTTGCAAACATTTTCTATTTATGTTTTCATCTTCTGTTTTGTAGGTTTATTACTAGAGATGGACAACTATTTGTTGGATGTTTTAAAGGACTTGCAGCAAGTAATCACAGCTTCATAAAAATTTGATTTATGGAGTGACTCGTTGATATTTGTATTCAAATTTGCAACAAAATCATTATTCCATACAGCAGAAAATGCAAGCTCTTATTTAAAGTGCTGTTTTTAGGAAGGACTTTATATGGATTTAAACTTATGAGATGCAGAAGGTATTTTTGATTTTTGGTAGCTACAGAGACCAAGCCTTGATTTCACCAATAAAATCTTTTGTCTGGGCCAGAATCCATCAATCTGATTGGCTAAAATTTAAGTGTGTCTTAAGACTGACAAAACAGATGTTTTATTGGTGAAGTTGGGACCAGTAGATAACTACATTATGAATGGAGAATATTATAACGTCTTATGAAAGTGAAATATCTCTTCAAGAATAGTCTTTTCCTTAATCATTTTCAAGGATGCTTTTGTACATGTATTAAAATCGATGTATAAAATGTTTGATTCATTACAATCTTGCAAATCTTCTTTCTTTTGTTCATTTTTTGAATACTCTACCTGCAGCTCCAAAAACACTGCAGTAATTGGACAGCAATGTTGCAATTATGCCTGTTGCTGAAAATGTAAAGAAATCGAGCTGAAAATGTAAAGAAAATCGATTAAACATTAGAACATTAGTAAACAAGTTTGGATTTGTACACGTTATTTACTAAAAAAATATATATTATTTAATAGACATTTAGCCATCTTTACAGTTGTCTCATTGAATGTAAAGATAGGTAAATCAATGATAGGACTCATCCATCATGCATCTTCATCTACAAATCCTATTTTCATCTTCTCAAAAACACTAAACTCAATTAAAGTAGCTTTTTTAGAAATTTTCCTGTTTACAACATTTATCAAGTTTTAACAAATGTTGCAGATCTGCCATTAAATATGGTCACTAAGTTTAAAAATACAACTTCATAAAAACAACATACCAGATTTAGACTAAATTTAATAGAAGTTTTCGTCGCATTAGGTTCTGTTAGATATATTTGATTCCAGTCCATGATCAGTTAGGGCCACCATTTTGAACATTTAAAGACCTTTGAATTATTTCCTCTTTTATCAATTTACTGAATTTGACCAAATTTAATGGAAAACATCCTAGTTTCAGGAACTATCAATTTTTTTTAAATTGATGCTTATTCTGCATCAAATATGGCATGTGTTAAACCAATCTTTCTAAAAAATGTGGCTGTGTTGGTAATAATGGACCAACCTTCAAACCACTCTTTCTAAAAAATTTGTAATGTGTTGGTAATAACTGACCAACCAGGGGCCCTGAGTGGTCTAAAGTGCTCTTCATTACAGATCACTGCCATCTCACCTCTGTCTGCGGCGGTTTGAGTCTCGGATTCAGCCAATGTGGGTATGTGAGAAAGCTTGCCAGTAGCTTCTCGTGGGTCGGTGGTTCTCTCGGGGGTTTTCCCGGGTTCTTCCTCCACCATTAATACTGGCTGCCATGTATAGCCTATCATGTGCTGAAAAATGGCGTTAAACCCCACAACAACAACAACAATAACTGACCAACCTTGAAACCTCTCTTTGTAAAAATTTGGCTTGTGTTGGTAATTGACCAACCTTCAAACTACTCTTTATAAAAATTTGTAATGTGTTGGTAATAACTGACCAACCTTGAAACCTCTCTTTGTAAAAATTTGGCTTGTGTTGGTAATTGACCAACCTTCAAACCACTCTTTATAAAAATTTGTTATGTGTTGGTAATAACTAACCAACCTTCAAACCACTTTCTAAAAAATATTGCATGTACATGTATTACTAATAACTGACCAACCTTGAAAGCACTCTTTCTGAAAAGATGCTTAAGTAGAATTGCATTTAATTTTATTAATGCAGTCAATTATTTCAATAAAAAAAATAGAAAACCTTTGCCTAATAATCAGGTAAGCAAGTTCTGTGAAGTTGATACAGATGATGTTAGTATTCCGTGAGATACAAGTCAAGAAGTAAAACTTTAAAAATGTTAAAGCATGTCCTAAAATATCATGTAGCAAATTTGGCTTTATACATCTTGGCATGAAAGACTTTCAATTTGTAATGATAATAATAATAATAATAATAATAATGTGGACTTAGTATATCGCCTCATCTGTGTGCCTTACAATATTAGATAACAGCTCTACACCAAGGATGGTAGTCTCAACTTTAGCTTGGTAGCTAGATTTGTATATTTGAGTATCATCAGCATATGATTGTTGAGATACTGGATGTCAATTTATGACACTTGAGAGAGGCTGGATGTATGGAATAAAGAGAACTGGACCAAGAACAGTCTTATGGAACACAACATAGGTCAACTGGGCTGAAGTGTTTTTTCCATTTACGGACACAATTTGTGACCTGTTGACAAAGTAGGATTTGAACCATATCAAGGCTGTATCGTGAATACCAAATACTTGCTGGAGACAGTGAAGTAATATATCATGGTCTATTGTGTCAAATGCCACAAACAAGTCAAGGAGGGTGAGGACTGTAATCTTTCCACTGTATCAAGTCAAGAAGGATGGGGACTGTAATTTTTCCACTGTAACAAGTCAAGGAGGGTGAGGACTGTAATCTTTCCACTGTAACAAGTCAAGGAGGGTGAGGACTGTAATTTTTCCACTGTATCAAGGAAGGCAGTAACTATTCTTAGAACGTCAGTTTCAGTACTGTGGCAAGGGCAATATGCAGACTATTCCTGAACAGACTGTTTGAATTACGGTGAAATACAAGCTGGGACAGAACAACTTTTTCTAAGATTTTTAAATGAATGAGGGGTTAGAAACAGATCAGTAGTTCTGTAATCATTTGGGTCAAGTGTTGGTTTCTTCAACATCGGCTTTACAACAGCAGTTTTGAAAAATGATGGGAAATCCCCTGATGAGAGATAAGTATTGATAACATCGGTTAGTGAAGGCAATATTGAATCAAAGTACTCAAGTAACAATGCTATCAGAATTGGATTAAGTTCACATGACTTTGGGGCACTCTTCGTTACAATTGTATGTTCAAAAAATCATCTGAATGCTTTTGCGCCATGGAGGCATGCTTCATACATAGGACAAAGAAGAAAGAAAATAATATGTGTGCAGATAAAAACAGGTAATTATTTGCCAGTTAAAAATAGTCTCTTCTAAAGGGAAGATAAAGGCAGAGTTTTGAGGAGTTTAAATGTACCTCCACTCTAGTAGAAAATCTTGTTTTGGAGTTTAAATATACCCCCATTCTAGTAGAAAATCATCTTTTGGAGTTTAAATATACCCCCGCTCTAGTAGAAAATCAAGTTTTGGAGTTTAAACATACCCCCACTCTAGTCAAAAATCATGTTTTGAAGTTTAAATATACCACCAATCTTGTATAAAATCAAGTTGTGAAGTTTAAATACACACCCCACTCTTGTCAAAAATCATGTTTTGTAGTCTAAAATATATAACTACTACAGGAGAAAAGTAGAAAGCATATTGTGGAGATGTATAAAGATTTTTTAATTGCATGCTTTCTTTGTTGAGCTGAAGCTGTAGAAACAATATTTTTGTAGATTATAAGTTTGCAGATTCAAAATTCTTTGCATGTTTACTCATGCTCTCACCATATCTTCTTTGGAACTCCTGTTGTTCCTGTTAAGCACTACTAATTTTTTTGCCATTCTATCATTGATTGAATTTTGGAACTCAGTGTTATGGTATGCTTTACTACATTAGAAACTTGTCAATATTTAAAGCATTGCTTCATATTTTATCTGTTTGGAGAAGAGAAAAAACAATCTATTTATATAATGAAAAATCTGAGATTATTGAGAGCTAGAATTTAATGATTGTTTACTCAAATTTTTTCCCCAGTCAAAAAAACGTGATAATTGATAGATTTTAATATATGTGTTAAATTTTGTTTTAACAGAGTTGACACGATGGACAATAGGCGATTCTATCCTCAATGTATGTGAGTGTACACTCTGTGCATCATCAGTGTATTGCATATCCTAGGCTCAAACAATGGATTTGAACAATTTGCCAACATTTGCATACTGCATTTTTTCTGATCTCTAGTATTCCAACACTCTAATTCCAGGACTTTTATTTGTTAGGTCATTTTGTCACTGCCTCTATTGGCAGGGTATTTCCAGTAATTATACTTCTTGTTATGATTGTATTAAAATTTCACATAGTGATTGATACAAAAACATTGACATCAACTTTCTTAAGTGATAGAGTTAATATACTTTAAAGTTTTCCATAATGTGATAATTGCACTCAACATAGTTGAGAATCAGCACAATTTGTGTTTCAAGATATAAATGAAAGTTACCTAAAAGAACAAACAATTGCAGCTGATTGTATTTAGAGCTAATTAGAGTAATTACCTAGTGCCAACGACCAATTTCAATTAAGATTATAATGTTAAGTTAATTGTGCATCATCTAGACCGTACCTGTTCCATACCTAAATAGTTGGCCTCACTCATGAACTCCGTACACACTGCTTGACAACAGATAACTGAAGCAGTGGTCGTAATCAAAACCAATGGAAGATCATTAATATTATTATTATTATTAGTTGGTAATGCTGAAACAGTAGCCATGTTGTTTGCAGACATCTATGGATATATGGAATTATGCCATACATTTGCACCACAATCACCCTTAGAAGTTGAATGAATTTAATGCATTAAGATGGACAATGGCTTTACCAGCAACTGAGTCAACCATGGTGATTCTTCTTGCAGAGCTAACAATGAAGATAAGCAACATGGAAAAAAACAACTTTAATAAAAATGACTCGTGGTAAAATGTCTAAAGCAGACAAAGAAAACGTCAACAGATGAAGCATACAATTAGATTTTGAATTAATTTAAACTTTTGAGAAAAAAATATGTACCTCTTGAATCAAAATATTGACAATAGAGTAGATAGCTTGAATCGGTTGTTTTAACAAACATTTACCCTAAAGTTTCATCTGAACCAATTTTAGGGGAATGTGTCTGGCTGCTATTTTAGTCTATTTTTTATATATAAAAAAGGTCTGGTTTGTTCATTTTGTTATGTATATTGAATTTGTATTGTGTGTTTGCTTTTCTCCATGATTGTATGGTATGTATATCTATAATATGTAATTGGCCTTGCTTAGTAAATGAGTTTATGGCATACCTGAAAAATATATTATCCTGTAAAATACAGGATACACAGCTAATATTTTTCTCTCACTATAGATTATATTTAAAGATCATTATTACTAGAGGTTTACTTGTATCTGAGTTTAGAACTTTAGTTTTTCACTTGGAAATTTCTGATCTTGTTGACAATTTGGAATGTACTCGAAGCAAGTTAACTATGAATTGGATGAAAATTTTACCCTCATCCTGGCTCTGTTATTGTCTTAGCTTTTTATAATACTGTCCTTTACTTCACTGGAATTACAAAGTACCCATTAATACTTCTTGGATTATGTCACTATTTTGGGATTATTGCGAATTCATTCAAGGACATTTTGGATTATATCATTGTGATACATCAAGACATGGCACATTAGCACATTCAAGGCTATATGACAGTATATTCAAATTTGGAATTCCTTCACCACTTGAATTCATTTGAGTTCTATTTGGATGTGTGGTAGAACTTTTAGGACTATTTGGGATTCACAATACTGTGAGTTTATTTTGAAATTTTCACTGTGTATTCTAGGGAAATAAATTCCTTGTTAAATGTTACAAATCTGGATAGTTTAAGACCATAGAGATGTAAAAACATTTTATATTTTACTATGTTTTTGACTTTTTCATAAAATACATGTATAATACATCAATTTCATTTTTTTTTCTTCTACTCTAATATTTGTTATCTATTTTTTTCCATGTGTGATGTCATTATTTGTTAATATTTTCCTTGGGAGTTGTTAAACCTTCTTTGGTTATGTTGAAATTTATTTAAATGTAGTATTTTCTTTTGATTGACAGTATTCATTTTCATGTGTCATGTATCTTCAGGCAATTTAAAATGTTCAAATCCGTTCCACCACCTTCAGCCATTTTTCACTATTTAAATGAATAGAACAAATATAACTTGTAAAAGATCTGGGTTTTGTAGATGATAAATATTGCCATGAGATAAGCAATAATGAAGAAGACTATTAGTGTAGCTAATGGAAAAAATAAGGCAATTACTGGAACAAATTGTAACTGAGATGGAATTAGGAAAATGAATGGAAAGTAAATTAAGAAAACATATGGAATGTTTGTAGATAGGTAGAACATGAATGACCTGTCCACACACTGGTAGCTAAGTTATCTGTCCACTCCAAGACATTGCACTGGCACATAAATCTGCCATCTTGACAGAACTCCTGCATACAGTCCTAATCTGACTCCAAAATTTTTAGCTGAATCCCTTTATTGAAAATTGAGGGGCAAATGTTATGAAAGCTGTCATGCTGTTGGAAGTTCAGGTTTCCAATGTATGAACAATATATCCAAAGATAAATACAAAATAATATTTATAATTGACTATTCAGACTGAGAATGTGTGTTAAAGTGCGTCGTGAGTACATTGAGTGGATACACTTACATACTGTTCAATTAAAAAGAACTTTTCTGTGTAGCACGCTAATATTCTTACATTCTTACAGTTTAGATACCCCTTGTATTTCTGCACCGAGTGCAATTTGGATAACATATGATCACATTCATTTTAGCAGATCAACAGACAAAACAAAGGAAAAGATCGTGTCAAAACTGCAAAGCACCACACTCGAAATGAATGGCAAATAAATAGACTGGGTGTTCAATTTGTGATATGTACTGGATGCTATGTAACTGATGGGTTTTCTTTCAATTGGCCACAGTTGTAACTTTTATTATTGCAGGATTGTTTGTAATGTTGTTACCTATTTTAGACAAGAAATAATCCAGATTAAAGAACGTGATTCATAAATGATAAAGTTGGCACTTTAAAACACATACTCTGTGTATGGGGGGGGGGTAGGCATTCTATAATTTTTAAACCTGTCAAAATTCATTTTCAGATATCGTGTTTGACCATTTTCTTTGTTGTTCTAGAATAGAGGAGTCAAAGGTTGCACATTAATACCATGTTCTCTATTGGGATCCTTTTCAATAAGAACTTCAGACTGATACAGTGCAGCACCAAGTCTTTTAAGTATTGTATGCATTGTTTTGTTGCCTGTAGATTTTTAACTCAAGGCTTGTGAATTATTTAAATGAAAGTTTTCTCTAGGTGATATCTTTATTTATTGTACTTTTTCAGGAATTTATTGTTTTTGCTTGCCAATTTTAAAAATGTTTTAAAACAATGAATACAATAACAGTGTTCATGTTTTCTTCTGCATTTCGAGCATCAAGGTCTATTATTTTGTAGTATTTTATCAATTATACTGCAAAAAATTATGCTGCAGTCATTTTTAAAATGAGTTGAAGAATTTTGTTAAAATATTTTGTTGAATAATTTTTTACTTACCTTAAAACCATGGTTACTTTCACTATTTATTTGTAAAATAAATGGAAGGTGTTTAGAGAAATTCTGAAGAAGCTTGGAAGGTAACTTCAAAAAGGAAGAATGATCCACGCTGAGATGATATTGGAAAACAACTTGCAAAAACATGCACAAAAATTTATAGTAGGAAAGCCCAAGATGTTCAGACAACACCAAGATAAAATTAAGTTTGTGAGCGACAGAACACAAAATGATACAAGTAGCTCAGACTAAACATTCTGTATTACTTATTAGTTGGTGTAATTGTTGTATTAGGACTGGGTGTTATGTATGCAAACAGCTCTGTTATAGCAAAAAGTGACCTAAACAAATAACCTTTCAACTAGTTAAGGGCTAGCCAAATATGTTCTGAGAAATGTTGGGATAGAAGAAACACCATTCTGTAATAAACAGCAAAACTAACAAGGGTTTATCCATGCAAAATTATATTCAGCTCTTACATTTAATTACATGTTTTTTTTTAAAGAAAATGTTGAAGACCAATATGGATTACGATAAAGATGATTCAGATTTCTTTGTGTAAGTTTACAATTGCTTGTCTGAAAGTATGTCTTAGACAAAGTCTAATTACCTTTGAATGTTAACAAAAGAACCCAAAAATTGAACAAATTTGTGAGGGAAGCAAACAATAGTGTGAGGAACTCCTATGTTTGAGCTGTCTATTCATAAAATGTTCATACAAAAGAAACTACCAAATGTATGACCATTGTATCCATTATTAACTACACTACCTACAAATAATGGCATCATTTTCAGGATGCATAAGATCAACAAAAACAAAGGATGATCTAGTTAAAGAGATTGAACATTATAGAGGTCTTAGAAGAAAGTAGAAAAAAAAAAATTTTTAAAACTTGGTGTAGGTGAGCATGGCGGTTGTTTCAGGCTAGATGGATATAGCAAATGCTACCTTAGGAATCACAGGAATAACAACTGAGTTTATTATCCTTCTAGCTTTTACCAGATTGGTTCGGTTTTTCTGGATGGTTGGGGTTGCTAAAGCTTTCAAGATAAAGTTCATAAGTAACAAAGTTTTGAAAAACAATGAAATAGTAACCTGTGCCTTAAGTAATTTAAACAGCATCGATGACATCGTAAATAAAGCAATAGGTGAAAACAAAATCAATCACGAGGAATTTAATTGGATAGCTACCAAGTATAACAAATACAAGGAGATGAACAATGCAATCAGGAAAGGTTACCACAATAGAAAACCAAGATCTTGATGAACTAAAACAAAACATTTTTAGAGTTTGGATAGGAAATAAAAGAATTAAATTTTGGCTATGCAGCAAATGTGATATTTATAAGAATAACAGAGGTACCAAAGTAACTGCAAATACATATAACATCAAATCTGTATACCCGGTATATTGTTTGGTTGAATGCTATTTTAATTCACATTACACGAATGGAAACTTGTATTACCATAGAAAGGTAACATGAAGAGAATTTTTTTTTACAAATTCTGTTCATACCAGGGATGGTAAAATGTCCATTTTGTTGCAGAGAATAGATTTTTTTGTTATTATAATATTTCAGATAATAAAAAGTAATATATTTTATTATGTCAGTGAACAGAAAAACAAAAATAAACCTGTTAAAGTACAGGCGGTTTATAAAACTTTGAAATGTATATTGACAGAGTCAACAAGAGAATGACTGCTAATAATAATGAAAAAAGTACTGACACTGACTGCTTGGTGCACAGTTTAAACAATTATGTAACTGCGAGCATATTTCACAGTATAAATTGCCAAATACAAATATAAATTGCTGAGAATTTATAGATATTTACACAGGCATCCACTGACTCAGAAGCAGTTTGTTCTGACCCTGAAACATTATTCATTTTTCTCAACCAGGTCAATAACAGCAAAATTACTAGAATCTATGTCTGTTGGATATTGTTTTGCTGGGTGACATGGATTCATACAATGTTAATATAAATAACAAACAATTACAGAGCTGTACTATACGAAACCAGATACGATTCAATCTGGCGATGTCACTTATAATCATGTGAATTAAATGTTTATTAAGAATGCTGATTAATGGTGAATGAATCTCTGATACCCTAGCTCACCCCCTTGTGCCTCTTAAAATTTTAAGTATATGAACTAAAACCCTACCCTATTAATACGCACAAAGTTCAACAACAGACATAACAAAATTATATTGTTAATGTTATCATATTTTAACTTTTATAAAAAGATGGCACTCTGGACAGTGGGTGTATCTGTTTAAGTAAATGTAGAGAGATTTAAGAACCGAAAAGGAGGGCATATCTGGGTAGAAGAGGATGTATAACAACCCTATGCCATTCCTCAATACAATTCATCAAATCATGGATATTGTAACCAATAATCACAAATAATATCTCCTTAGGCCAGTGCTTGGAGTAATGTGACATTACTCCCTTATATAAATAAAAAACCTAACCTAGCCAGTGCCAAGGTATTTTGGGACAAATAATGTATATATCTAAGTTTTGAGAGCGTCTGCACATTCTAGTTCCATATATGAATGGGTACCAAAACATTTTTTGGTGATGTGGAGGTAGCCATGGTAGTATGGGCACTGGAACATGCAGGCAGGCAATAGTTGTCTTATCTCGCATAAAGAGGTCCTAGGTTCGATACCAAGCAGAAACCCAGTATGGAGTGAATTATTGAAATTGCTTGTTTAACACTAGGGTGTCAATAGTTGTAGCATATATATTCCATCAACACATATGATGTTATCTGGTGGCATCCAAGCAATGAATACGAATATTTCTGAACCACAGCTTCCAACAAATGGCTTCAGTTTTGTTCATATTTATTGCAAAGATATTATCATGCACACAATTCCATGATACCATCAAGGAATCGAATGTTAACATTAGAGACAAAGATTAGAAAGTAATACATTTTTATTCTTTAAAGGTAATGCATGTTCTCTGACTAGCTCAAACAAATTTTGTTGCTATTTCATTTTACGCAGATGGCATCACAAGAAAACAGCTTAAAGAGGTCCTTATAAGTTTAGCTTTGAAAATAAAAATGAAGAACAATGTACTAGAGAATCAGATACAAAAATCAAATGAATAGAAAGATTTGAATGGCTTGTAACAAAGTTTAACAGTCGAAAGAGATGCATTTATATCCTATGTTGATAACAAAAATTAGCAATAGGTGGAAGAATCGAAATGGTTAAATCAGAAAGTTAAAGAAACACACACATGCACACACAAGAGAGAGAGAGAGTTGTTTAAAACTGAATTAAACGCAGAAATGGTTATAAATATATTGACTTAGAGAAACGGTTTATAAATTAAATTAAAGTTAAATATATTGGACGATGAACATAATTGGATGCAAATTGCTGTTTAGTTTTTGAATTATACCACTACAGGACTATCATCCAGAAAGTACTATTGCGTACGAGAAAGAAGACTAATTTTAGATTGGACGAATTGATTCATTTATCAGAGAACTTAAATCGGATTGTTGTACTTGATGCTCAAATTTGGCACACACCCCCCAAACATTAGCTACTTTTGGATTACACTATGCTCTATCACATCTTGCTTAAATTACACATATTATTTGATAACCGATTTTTATGATATGATGCCTTTCAAATAGTGCAATCTGGCCTATATACAATTTTCATAAATTTTAACATTTCATTAAAAATAAGTGTAAAGAAAAAAGAACAAAAGAAAATGGAGAAAGAAAAAGAACAAATGTTATTACAAAAAGAACAAATAAAGTTGCAATTTGAGAAAGAGGAGAGTAAGAGACAGGAAAGAGAGAAAAAAAAACAGATGCAAATGCAGTTACAAAAAAAAAGAGATGCAAATACAGTTACAAGAAAAACAAATAGATATGAGAGAAAGAGAGGGAATATCAATGTAAAATGAAAGAAATGGAACTGGCAAGTGAAAAGCACATTCATACTTTAAATCCAAATTTAAGTTTTGATCTTTCAAAGAATATTAGATTAGTGCCCCCTTTCAGAGAAAAAAAAGTAGACAAAAATTTTACTCATTTTGAAAAAGTTGCTGAAAATTTTTTAAATGGCCAAGGGAACATTGGACTCAGTTATTACAATGTGTACTCACTGGTAAGGCTATTGATATTTACAATTCACTGTCAGTTCATCAAAGTGGTGACTATGATACGGTCGAAGAATGCATCTTAAGAGGTTATGAGTTGGTCCCTGAAGCTTATCGGCAAAAATTCAGAAACTATAAAAGAGAAGCTGGACAAACTCATGTTGAATTTGCTTGAGAAAAAAAGCATTTATTTGATTGATGGTGCTTAGCTAAGAAAGTTGAACGAGATTGTGAAAGTCTCAAACAACTTGTATTACTTGAAGTTTTCAAGAACTGTGTCCATAGTGAGATTAAGACTTATCTTGATGAGCATCAGACTGAAGCCTTGGAAAATGCTGCTCATGCTAATGATGAGTATTATTTAACTCATAAAGTTCCTTTTGTAAATAAGACTTTCACTCAACAGTCTTCTGGCAGAAAAGTATTTTGGCCTAATACAAGCCCTTCTAAAACTCAAACTGGCACAACTTCTAAAGATAAAACTTCAGAGAAGCTTGATTCAATATCCTTGTCTCTTCCTACGTGTACCTATTGCAAGGAAAAAGGACACATTATTTCTGATTGCTACAAATTGAAAAATAGGCATCTGAATCAAGACAGACCTATTCCAAATGCTCTTATTTCTAAGAGGTCAAGGTCACAGTCATGTATGGTGGTGCTCACCAGATAATATGTAGTTTTGAGAGAGTGACGTATGTAAGGTGAAGTAGTTCGCATTTAAAACATGCACAGTGGAGAGAATGTTTGCATAACTCTATGCTACATTAATGTAATGTGGATGATATTTCTTTTGGATATTGTACTTTTGGAAATTTTACATGATTTAAGCACACTGCTAACTAAAATGACTGCTCCCTTGTGTTAAAAAATCAGTCTGAATTAGTCTAAAGTACACTATACATAGCAGCTATTAAAATAGGGAAAATGAATTTTGCCAGACTGGACAATACCAGCTTCTGAAAGTGCAATGAATGAATTACCAAATATATAAAATGTAAAAAAAAGTTATCGGCTCTTTTTTATACAATTTACCTCTGAAGTTCAGGAAGTGAAAATGACCAAGTAGAGCTAGCACTTTTTTGAAAGGTGCACATTTGAAGTAAGGCCAAGCTGTATACTCTATAACCCATAGTACACCCATCAATCATACACCAAAATAAAGGGAATTAAAGGTTCTTTGTATTATACCTAAGATATACAAGGTCTTTTTTAAATAGCCAGTATAACCAGTGAGGAAAGCCGGGGACATTCTTTTTCTTTAAAATCCTAACCCTATGCAAAATGCGAAACTGTATAGCGCCACCTATTGAAAGCAATACATTTGTTGGGTCTAATAAACCCCAGTCTGATTTTATTATGGAGAATTATGAACCATTCATATTGAAAGGTTTTATATCACTCTTAGGTGTTTCGGCCAATCCTATCCCTATTAAAATTTTAAGGGAAACAGGAGCTTCTCAGAGTCTTTTATTGTCAGATATTTTGCCTTTTTCTGAGAAGTCTTCTTCTAATGAGAGTGTTCTTATTCAGGGAATAGAGTGCAGTTTTTTAATTGTTCCTGTCCATTGCATAAATTTGTCATTAGACTTAGTCTCAGGACCCGTGACAGTCAGCATAGTGTATGTTTTACCCATTGAGGACATTCATTTATTACTAGACAAATACCTAGCTGGAGACAAGGTTGTGGTTAATCCACTTGTAACTGACAAGCCTTGCTTGGATCAGAAAGTTGATCCAATAGAAAAAGAATTCCCTAATTTATTTCCAGCTTGTGCAGTTACTAGAGCTATGGCAAAGAAAGCTCTTGAGAATGATGTAGATAAGGAAAGTATTCCTTTAGCTGACACGTGTATTGGTCAGGCTTTTGATGAGGTCACTTTCACTCCTTGTTTGGATCAATCAGAAGGTATTGATCACAATGATCCTCTTGTAACTACTCATTCTCTTTATTCTAATCAGGGTGATAAATGACAATCACTTGTCATTGAACAGAAAAAAGATCCTGAGATCTCCTGTTTGATTCAAAGGGCCATTAGTGAAACTGAAGCTACTGAAGTTCCTGTCTGTTATTTCATTAAAAATGTAATTCTTATGAGAAAATGGAGACCTTGCAAGGTACCTGCTGATGACGAATGGTCAGTGAGCTATCAAATTGTAGTTCCAAAACCTTAGAGACGGGAAATACTTAGTCTGGCCCATGAAACTCCTTTGGCTGGTTATTTAGGGATCATTAAAACTTATCACAAGATCTTAACTCACTTCTATTGGCCAAAAATCAAAAGTGATGTTGGTAAATACTGTAGATCTTCTCTTACCGATCAAATGGTAGGAACACCAAATCAGAAAATTCCCTAGGCTCATCTACAACCTATTCCTGCCTTTGATGAACCATTCAGTAGAATTATGGTAGACTGTGTTGGTCCCTTACCTAAGACCAAGTCAGGTAATCAATACCTTTTGACCGTTATGTATGTGTCAACAAGGTTTCCAGAGACAATTCCCTTGATGAATATAAAATCTAAAACAAGAGTAAAAGCTTTGATAAACTTTTTTACTCAGTTTTGCCTTCCCAAGTCCGTACAGTCTGATCATGGCTCAAATTTCATGTCTGGAATTTTTCAGCAAGTTATGTACAAATTAGACATTCAAGAATTCAGATCTTCTGCCTATCACCTTGAGAGCCAAGGGGCATTAGAAAGATTCCATCAGACTCTGAAAAATATGATTCGATCATATTGTTTTGATACGGCTAAAGATTGGAATGAAGGCATTCATTTACTATCATTTGCTGTTAGGGAATCTGTTCAAGAATCTTTAGGTTGCAGTCCCTTTGAACTGGTTTTTGGATACACTGTGCATGAACCATTGAATTGAAAGAGAAACTTCTTTCTAATGAAGATTCTGAAATTAATCTTCTTGCTTATGTTTCTAATTTTAAATATAAGTTGTCAAAGGCTTGTGAGGTCGCAAGAGCAAATCTGCACTGTACTCAATCCAAAATGAAGTCAAGATATGATAAAAAGTGAAGGAAAGGAGCCTTCAGCCTGGCGATAGAGTCCTGCCTCTCTTGCCAATACCACAAAATCCTCTTCAGGACAAGTATTATGGTCCCTACACAGTTGACAGGAAAATAAATTATTTAAATTTCATCATAAATACTCCTGGGAGGCGTAAACAAAAACAACTCTGTCACATAAACATGCTAAAAGATTATATTGAAAGAGATAGCCAGGTTAAACATGCAATTAATTTAGTTGTACCTGTCCCACTCAGGGAAAATTTAAGTGAAGGAATTCATCAGATTCTACTGACATTGGAGTGACAGATCTTCGGAATTCAGAAATTATGAAAGATCTAGACCAGAAACTTTCACATTTGCAAGAGCAAGAAAGAAATGAACTTAAACAGTTATTATCTGAATACGAGCACTTATTTCCAGCTGTTCCTACAAGAACCAACAAATTCTTCCATGACGTTGAAATTGTAAATTCTAAACCTGTCAAACAACACCCGTACAGGATGAACCCTCTCAAACAGGAATACTTGAAAAAAGAAATTCAATATTTGCTGGAGAATGATTTTATAGAGCCCAGTAAAAGTGACTGTAGATCACCATGCATACTTGTTCCAAAACCAGATAAAACTTTCCGTATGTGTACTGATTATAAGAGGGTGAATAGTGTGACAAAACAGATTCATTCCCTTTACAAAGAATTGATTACTGCATTGATAAGATCGGGAATTACAAGTATGTCACCAAATTTGACCTTCTGAAAGGATTTTGGCAAATTCCACTAACGGAAAGAGCAAAGGACATTTCGGCATTCGTGACTCCAGATGGACTTTACCAATATAAAGTAATTCGTTTGGGATGGAAGGGTCGCCAAGTACACTTCAACGTCTCATGAATATGATTACCTCTGGTCTAGACAATTGTGATGCTTACATCAATGATGTCATCGTCTACAGCTACACCTGGGCAGAACATTTAGCAACAATTCGGAAGTTCTTTGACAGACTAACAGATGCATGTTTGACAATTAATTTATCTGAAAGTGAGTTCTGCCGTGCTAGTGTAACATTTCTAGGACACGTCGTGGGACATGGACAAGTTAAACCTATAGATGCTAAAGTCAAGGCTATCTCTGAATCCTATAAATTAAAAGCAACTGATGAGATTTTTAGGTATGACCGGATACTATCGAAAATGTTGTTTCAATTTTTCTATAATTGCTGAACCCCTGACAAATTTGTTGAGTAAAAAAACCAAGTTCCTTTGCACTGAAAAATGTCAGGAGGCTTTTGACAAGTTAAAAACCATACTGAAAAGCGCGCCAGTTCTTACAGCTCCAAATTTCAGCCAATCATTTAAACTGTCTGCTGTTGCAAGTGATGTTGGGGCTGGAGCAGTTTTGATTCAAGAAGATGAAAATGGTACTGATCATCCAGGTGCTATTTTCTAAGAAATTAAATAAACACCAAAGAAAGTATTCAACAATCGAGAAGGAATCTTTGGCTTTGATATTAGCATTACAACATTTTGAAGTTTACTTAAGTTCAGCTCCTTCGATTATTGTGTTTAGTGACCACAACCCTCTTACTTTCATCGGCAAGATGAAAAATAAAAATCAAAGACTACTAAGGTAGAGTTTGTTATTACAGGAATAGAATCTTGATATCAGGCACGTAAAGGGAAAGATAACTTAATAGTAGACGCACTTTCCCGTGTATGCCGAGTTCTTTTTAATCTCATGTATAATTAGTCTGTGGTAAAAAGAAAGTTTTATGTATAAATCTTTCTTTGTCTTTATGGGGGGAATGTTATGTATATTTGATATAATTATATCTGATTTAATATATATTTATTTCAATTTAATTGTTTGTCAGTTTTTAAAAAAATATTTTTATTACATGCTATTGTAATGTAAATTTATTCACTAGAGATGATACTGTTTTCAGAAAATAGTTTGACCTTGACTGTTCGTTTTATAAACACCAGGTGCTGATCTAGATCCTGACCTTGATTCAAAATTTTTAGCAAACACGTAAACAAGTTCTATTTTTATTTTAAAATGATTGATGTTTTTGAGGTCATGATGGGACTACCTGTTATAAGGTGTAAACAATTTTTATATATTTTTATTTCTTAGAGTAAAACGATTGGTTTTCGACAGGGTCACACTGGGTGTACGTGATCTTTAACAAGTACCTAATTTCTATGAGCTTCCAGAACATGATCACGTGACCATCTGTTTACCTTTTAGAAGTCGATATAACCTTTGTTTTGGAGAATTATTCTCAGTAGAAGTTTGGCTGTTACATTGGAAGTTGTATGTTGTGTTATTTGGAGTTATTTCAAATTACTTGGGTTGGAGTTATTTTAAATTACTTGGATTGAAAATGATTAATTTTTTTTTCCTGGAAAATATATGTGCTCATGTGAGATTCTTAATCAAAGAGAGTTCTTATAAGAAATTTATTTAGATTTCCAAAACCGGAGTGAAAATTGTTGTTTCTACAAATAACTATAGACTTCAACACTACAGGTTACAGCCTACGTCATCGTCTTCCATTTTGGATTCTTCGTCGGGGTTCGAACTTGAAATCAGTAGACTACTCAAATTTTATTCTTGGATTATTTTTGGATTTTATTCTATAAAACCGTAAGTTCATATTTTTTTCAATTTTACAGAATTTTCCCAGGGGAATAAATTCTTGTATTTTTTTCAAAGTTTGTTGTTTTCACTCTTTCTTGTGTTACTGTTTATTCGAGCTTAAACACGTAACATAAGAACTGGCAATCTTCACTGCAATACCTGATCCCGTGAGACTCGAAATACTTTTGTCAACTTGTGGCAATTCATTTTATTCAACCTTTCTAAGGCATCCATGTGCGCATACTGATAAATATCTTTCTTCAAATACTTTGGTTCCATGTTACTAAACATTTTCATCGTTGCATTGTCCCATACATAGAAAACTATCGAAATATATATGTCCTCTCTATCAGAACGTCTTTGCCTTCCTTTTCATGTCTATCTACCATAAAATCCTTATTGAACGAAATTGATCTTTTATCATTATTTGGTACTGCTGCTACTTCTTGATTTGGATTCATTTTTTTTTTTTAAATTAAGGTCTTCCTAATTAGATGAAAATCTTATTAAATTATTTGTAAGGCGTGGTTATCTGCGGAACTACTGTATATTACTCTTAAGTGATCATGATCTCGTACTTAATAACTCGATTCAACTTCGTCGTCATAATTAAATGCATCATTCTATTCCTTACGAAAAACGATATAGGTTTGTGGAATAATAATGATCCTTATACTATTCGTGGATAACATTTCAGCCATTTCGTTTGTCTCATATATGTTTTGCAATTTCTTGGGAATACTCGCAAAATTTATTTAATTTACTTCTTTGTTTCAGACCGCTCCGGTGGCTTAGTGGTCAGAGCGTCCGCCTCGGAAGCGGAAGGTCGTGGGTTCGATCCCCGGCCGAGTCATAGCAAAGACTTACAAAAATGGTACTAACAGCTGCCTCTCTTGGCGCTCAGCATTAAGAGGTTAGTGTTAGGACTGGTCGGACTGGTGTCAGGATAATGTGACTGGGTGGGACATCATGCTACATGTCTGCGGCATGATGCCCCAGTGCTAGACATCACTATAAACTGTCACACTGCAGACATCGTAGCAATATGACTGAAAAATTGTTAAAGCTACGTTAAAAATCCAAATCACACACACACTTTTCCTCTGTATACAATGGGCTCGAAATCTTTATGATTTAATGTAAGGTAAATGCATATATCTGGTTTGTTTTGTTTTTATTTTCTGTAATATATTGGGGTTTTCTTCACAGTTGTTTTTGTCTCATTAATACTTTCAGACTGAAAATGTAAAACATACGGGACAAATAAGTGATTATGGTTGTTTTTAAATTAACAAAAGATACCTTTGCATGTATTGTATCGTGCTTCTGTCTTACTGCAGAATCGTATAGATAATTCAGATTTTTTTTTTAAATGAGTCAGAAACTTCGAACAAAAGTAATATTTGCTGCTTTTGTTAATTTGATATAACGCCTAACATTAAAAAAATCCTTTAATCCACAATAATATCTTTTTCGTAGACTTTAAACAGACAATTGTAAATTGATTTAAAAATCATCAGATTCATCTATTTTAGTGTTCATCTGTAAACACTGTCAATATTTTTGCTATTATACTATGATGGACTGTATTTATCGTTGGTGACAAAAATAAAACTGATTATCTTATTTTCAACTATAATACAAGTATTTTAGCTTTTATTTATTCTGTCAATTTTATCTTCATTTCTCCTCTCATTTGTTCATATCCATAAATATGTGTATTTATGCTCGTTTTGTGAACAATTAAGTTGCAATTCTGTTTATCATATTTAAACCATTTGGTCTGCAATTCAAATCATATCATTTCGACTGTCATCTGTTCTCATTACGAGTCAAATTTCTAAATATAGCTATACTCTCACAGAACCAAAATCTTTAAGTTTTCTACTGAATATTTTATTTGAAGTATGGTTGTACGTCGTTTAATAATAAATAAAGATCCTGCTCGTCCCACCACACCCCCAAATCTGTACTCATTTTATGTTCATCTAAGGCCATCATGAAGCCTTCTGGTGCTAATCTTATTTCATGTTTTATGTCTTATCATTCTGGTTATTTTTCTGCTCGTTTTGAAGACGAATTAGAGGAGGCATGCATCCCATTTCCTTTCTTTCAGATTTGGAAATTTTGTTTATCAAATCAAGCACTGAAGATATGTATTTTTTAAAATTATTATAATTTTTTTCAAATTAAACAAAATCAGTATGAAATTTAATTCGTTTTGTTTCGATTGAACATTTAGCCCCTTTTTGCAACGTAGAGATGTTTGTAATAATGCACTTTTAGTTGTATTTTCTGATTTCTTAGGTTCGATTTCATCACATTTGCACATTTTGTATACCATAGCACATAAATAATGTAATTGCCTCTATCAACGGTACCAATATTCTTTACGATTCAATATGATATTATTTCAGTGATACTTTTATATCAGCTCACACATTTTCTTCTAATCGTCTTATATTTTCTATTTTACAAAGCACATATTTTTTTATCTCCATTTTCAAAATCTTCTCAACCTTAATAAAGTCGGTCTGTACTGAGATAACTCCTCCTAGTAGAAATATCTCCTCAAATGTTTCTCTCTTTAAGTCTTCAAATGTATGCATAGTTGGAGTTTAAATTTTTCTAGGACTTTATTTATTTTTTAAAATCCAGACAGTTTGGTCGCTTTGCATTTTTATGTTCATATGATATCTGTATCCATATAACCAAATACTTTAATTCAAACGATTTATCTATGTTGTGTGTCACTGGCTATACTTGGATTCACGTCAAGTGACCTGTGTTAGCTGTTATTATATTCACCCATAAAATTAGGTAATGCATCAACCCATTTTTAGATTTGACTCTAAATAAAATATTTCAATATTCTTGTCTTCAGAGTTCATTTGTCTTTCAGTTATATATGCTTTTATATAAAAATATGCGGAGAAGTATTTGGAACTTTCTTTCTGCAATAATGTTTCTGAACCTTGTGGTTATAAAATTACCTCCCTTCATCAAACTATCCTTTCTTGCTTTTAGCTCTTTAATTTTTTTTCCAAATGCGCTAAATATATGACCTCTCTTTTTAGTGTTAACGTTCTCAGCCGAGGCGGATTTTAGTGTACTTAACATCCTAATTCCTTTTCATATGATTGCTTGTTTGCTATATCTACCACTGGTCACTTAAGCGGTTAATATGGAATCTTTCAAACGGAAATATTTATTTTCTTGCTTGTGTAAAAAAAGATTAACATTTCTTTCAATTCAGCTATGTTATTTTCTTTTTGTCCAGTTTAATATGTTTCCACACTTGATTGATATTTGTGTAAACAATGGGACGTTCAACATCGTAACTTAAAAATATAAAATAGTCCTCTTTGTTACCAGTCATTAATTTTGTGTAAAATTTATTTTCGCATCTACATTATTTTAATCTCTTTGGTTGCACAGCTTCAACAGTAATATTATATAAATATATGTTTTATTTAAAGTGGCAATATTTTATTGAAGAGCAGGTTATACTGGATCGTAGGACCGAGCAACCACTGTCTTTTTCAATGTTTCAAATATCAGGATCATTACCTTGAAAGTTCACTGACAGGAACACCACATATACTGATATTTATTTCCATGGATTATTATAGGAAACAAAATATTATTCTAACTCTTAAAATTTTTAATACTGGAAAATTCAGAAATAACCCCTTGTTCATTTTTAAATGTTTAAGAAACAATTTCTTTATTTTTAATTTCGTTCTCAAGTCAGTACAGAAATATCTCAAGTTGAAATAGGACTATATCGTTCAAGTTTTTATGGATTTCCTTAAAGAAATGATATTTGTACATAGGTGAGTGTTTTATTTGAAAACAAAGGTATTTTCAAACTTAAAGTAAATCATGAACTTATCCTTTCTTAGCTTCTGAAAACTTTTTGTTGTAGGTCCAGGCGTTTGCGAATTTCAGTTTGTTGTTCTAAGATGAAATGTGGTCGTGCAGATAAAAAAAAATGTTTCATTAATTTTAACTTTGGGGTAGAGAAACTTATCATTCAGGCCATCGGGGCTACGCAAGTTTGGTGTAATGGTATTTATCATAGAAATAATTGGCCATATCCCAGCCGATTTTAGTTTGATTTTTACAGTTTATTGTTATCACTGCACGTACCTGAGGTAAAAATGGTGTTCTGGCGCAAGAGCTATTTTACTTGTACGTCAGAGAAGTCTGCCTGTCTCTTTTATTATTTATGGTCCATTGTCCTGGGCTGTCCGTAAACGCATTAAAATAGATCAACGTGTTACCATCATTTTAAAGAGTATGATTTAGGAAAAACTTATCCGTTTGATCTTCTTCCGTCATTTCTCAGAACTTTTGTGTGTTTTTTTATTTTACTACAAGAAGCAAAATTTGAAGGATGGGATTCTGCAACTAAAAAACTTTCTACAAATCGTACAGCATTACATATTTATAAAGCAAAATGGGGATACGATATTGATATTTTTTAAAAATTATTTCAGAGGATACTATAGTTGTGATGTCTAGGAAATGTTGTTAAAAAAAAAAGATATTGAAGGGCGGTGGAGTTCTGAAGTTGGAAGAAAAACATTAACTATGTTTTGGTGGTGGGTTGTATGTTGCTTATAAGTTTAGAGAGAGAGAGAGAGAGAGAGAGAGAGAGAGAGAGAGAGAAAGACTTTTTGTCGGGAAATTTTGTTTTTGTTTACGTGGGATAAGAATGTATGGGGAAGCGAGAGTTTTGTGGCTGGGCAAATATATTTGATTTAATACTTATTTGCCACACCTAGAATTTCAAGGTTGTCATGGTCTTCCAACTCCACCTCAAACAGATGAAGTCACATGGTCATCAGTAGGCACTGCTTTACCTCACCTGGTCTCGGAACAGATTCTTACAGTGGTATTCAAAATAGCAGGAAACTTTGTATGCTTCACGTTTTAAATTTCGCGAGAAAGGGATGCGAAAGTGACAAAAACTTAAAAAAAATAGAGGGTGTTTATCATGTTCTGAAAGAGCTTCTGTCTGTGACAGTTTTTTTTTTTTTTTGGGGGGGGGGGGCACAGCATTGACGCTGTTTCGTCTTTTCCAGTGGTATTAATTTTTCTATAGTAATGGGCAATTTTAAGAAAAACATTACAGGCTAATATAGAAGCTTTTAATGCTTGTAGACCTCAAATAGTTTAGCCTCCGTTAAACTTCTGATAAAATATTAGGATGTACAGGAATAAAGCAAAAATAAAAAAATAAAAACAAAATCCCTAACAGCTTTAAAGAAATTTACAACTTTTTCATACCCGAGGCTTATGTCCCGTTCAAAATTTTAGCTTACTCGAAATTTCCAGTTTGCTCGAAATGTCAAATTTACTCAAATGTCCAATTTTATATAAAAACCAAAAGAAATACAATGGCTGGCCATCACGAGTCCACAAGCTTTCAACTGCTTAATGCACCCCACTCCTCATGTCAATTTATTGATTGGGAGGGAGGTTGTGTAGGATGTAACTCACTCCAATCCCCCACAGTGTGACCCAGGAACAATTCGTGACATTTGTGATGCGTCTTCTTGTATGAATGTATATGTAAAGTCTTGTTTGAAAATATCATTGTAATTTAAATATCTGTACATTTGACCTTTGATCTGCTCCCAGGACAAATGTGACAGAGGCCAAGAACTATAACCGTCTCTCATATGATTATCACAGTAGCAAACTTTCGTGAATTGTCACCCGAAGTGGTTTAGGACATAGGTTATCGCTTCCAGCTTTTATTTTTTTATTTGTATTTTTTTTTTGTATGGTATTAACGAAATTTAGAAAATGGTAATTGTTTCAGTTTTTGTTGTTCAAAACAAATGAAGATTGTAAAATTTGTACTTTATTTTATTGTTGAGAATTGGGTACATGAAAATATAATTTACCCCCCCACCAAATACAAAATAAATAGTAAAAAGGCTCCAGGGGGAGTCGAACCCTCGACCTCCAGTTTACTAGACTGGCGCTCTAACCAACTGAGCTATGGAGCCACGATGACACAAGGTCTACGTCACAGTATAATACAAATTTTCAAGAAAATTTGAATATCTCTGTAGAGAAAAATATTAGCTAAGCAACTGTCTTAAGGAATGATGTGATTTATTTATAATGCTTTATTAATAGTTTTCTATACATTAGTTTTAAAAAAAATGCAGCATTAACAACTAACAGACCCGTCAAGAAATCGACAGCTAACAAAAATCATGCTGGTTAGATTCGTATAAATGTCTTTATTTGTGATTTCTCTTTTGAAAAAATATTCAGATTTATATTTATTAAAATTAAGATTGAGTCTGCTGTTTTGACATATCCATTCCTCGTTTATTCAGAATTTTATATAATACGAATTGATGGTCATGAACTTATGTGCACAGGTGAAGGTCATAAAACAATTCGCGCCAAGTTTTGTTTAGAATCACAAACCTAAAACGTTCATTTTCATGGACAGTAATTTAACCCTTCTAATCCCCAGAACAAAATTCTCTGGTTCGTATGAATATAATCGTTTGTACACTAAATATATACATCTATTTGTGTATGTTTTGTTCACTAACTATGTGCGTCTGATGGAACAACAATGGCTTCACAACACCACAGTATTTAGTCTCTGCCTATGCCTCTTTATTAATAATTTAACATTTGGTTTCTCATACCCAATCATGATTTCAAATGGTGGATATCCTAATTACATTCATAGACGCGGGGGTGGGGGTGAGGTGTCTTTTTTTGGGTAAAATTTGTAATGCCCGCCTACGTTGAAATCCCATTGCAGACGGTATCCAGGAAAATTATGTATGCTTGTCCCATTTAGCATTCAAGATAATTTAAGCGGTGGCAGTAAAGTCTGCATAAGAAAAACTAAAGTTATTCTTGGACATTTTTATCACATTTTCAAAGTTGAGTGTTCTTCCTTGTCCTATCATCTAGAGTATTTGCACACCCTCCTGTTTGTTTGTACCCTATACCATTTTAAAAACATAAATATCAAAGATGGAACTTTTTTTAGCAGAACTTAATAATTTCATTTGTTGATTTGTAATTTCTAACCAGTTTGTTGCCATTTGGCCTCAAACACTAAAATTATTAGCATTTATAAGCAAACACAGCTTGTTGATGTTAAGGACTGTGTCCTTTTACACATGTTAAGAGATATTTGACATATACATTTTGTTGCCATGCGTATTTTTGATGCAGAGGATTTGCATAATGAAATCAGAATTTATTCAGAATCCAATGCATAGGATGGCTTTCTTTATTCTTCGAGCATAGGCAATGTTATGACGGAGTAGCTTCCCCTAATCTTGCAAGCTTTCACACGATTTCCTTCGAGCTCAGCAACATGTAGACCAGACAAACTAACCTCAGTGCTTGTCGGACTTGAAAATGATCTCCAGATGAAAATGGTGTGCATTCTAAATCTGTAACCAAGAAAGGGAAAGAAGCAGAACACAACAGAGTAGATGTGGATCATAACTTAAATGAAAAATGGAGAAAATATTTCCCTTGAATGGAATATGGCACATCCATTAGGATTACCATTGTGACTTGTAATTGCAAAGACTGCAAAAGTGAATATCCTTTCATGACAGGGTTTAAGAATTTTTACAAATCTCCTCAGGTTTGCCACAAGATATCTGGAAAACATATCAGCCAAGGCATTCTTTCACAAGAAAGAAATCAGTAAGCTTGCAGAGACAAATGTGTTGTTTACTTTGCAAAGTATGGGGGTCATTGTAATTTTTGTTGGTTTGTAATATGGTTGCAGTTGGAGAAAGATTGAAAAGTTTAAGTGTAACTACTAAAAAGAACATGAATCATTAGCCTCTTTGAATTTTCTTTAACTGTGTTCTTGGATGAAGTACAATAAAAATAAAAAAAACAATGAATGTGCACATTTTATGACATGCAGTAAATTAACTGCCATTCGGTTAAAAAGATTTATTTGCAGACATTGTAGCGACATGACAAAAATTGTTAAAGCTACAATAAAAATCCAAATCTGACACACAACTCACCAGACTTATTTGGATTTTTGTATTGGCCTATATATATTATATGTAATGTGTTGCTTTATAATATTGCTACAAAAGATGAAGACTGTTAAAAGTATGACTATAAACAAAAAAGGAAAATGAGTTAATACAATTATTCTATGAATGGACAATGCATTTGTTTGTTAATTGTGTGTGTTTGTATTTTTTAGACAGAGTGTGTAGTGCAAGTTGCAATATCCTATTTCATGCTGAAAAGTACAGGTCAAATGAAAATTTTCAGTACATGCACATTTTTTTCTTGACCCCCACTTCTGACACCAATGTTGTTTTTTGTTACCCTCAGTTTTACACCCCTGGGGGATACACTGAAGCAGACAGATTGTTCACTGCCTTTTTCTGTTTTCTAGAATAGTCCATATTGGTTAAAACTTGTCTGCATCCAATATTACAACACCAACAAGTTGACTGTTTGGGATACCCTGGCAACTTTCAGGATAGGATTTATAAATCAGTGAAATCAGTAAATGAAATGACTAAGTTTTGTGCATTTTTTATATGTCATTGAAGCCTTTTGTTTCTAGAATAAGAAGCTGGTAGAAAATAATGGGAGGGTGTGTGAATACTATAAATAGCTATGTTCAAGTGGGTGGGATAACTCAAAACAGCTTTTTGAAAATAACATTGGACTCAATCCAAAACAGGACTGTTTTTGCATGATGCCTTGAACTTTAGCGGTCACTTCTTGCAGTAAAATATGGCTATTTGTGCACAATAAAATCCCAGATCTTTCATATCTGTTCTTATAATTTTAATGTGCATTTTAAAGGAATTAAACATTTGATGTTATTTTCAAATTGAATTTGATCTCCTTAATCTGCCAAATACATGCTCAACATGTACATTTTCAGAAAGAGCAAGATTTGAAACCTTTTTAAAAATATTTCTGGAAAGTTTAACTCTTGCACCATCCCTGATATTGGGTTTTAAAATAAGTGGGTCAGTCGTGCATCCAGATCAGAGCATACATTGCCAACATGATAAAATAGTGTCATGATTTTTTATTAAAGTGAGAAAGCTTGCCAATAGCTTCTCTTGTGTCAGTTGTCCATCCCAGGGTTTTTCTGGATTGTTCTCCACCAGAACATACTGGCCACTGGCATAACCTATCTTGTGCTGAAAAGTGTTAATACACAAAATTACAAACCACAAACTACCATTTGTTGAGGATGATTGCACAGGTCATGTATTGGACTGGTTACCTAAAACTTGTAAGCATAGTCACATGTAAAGATAGTGATTTAACATAGCAACTAGCAATCTTAGTCACAAATGGGATTAAACTGTGAATTAAGCTGCATTGTCTGAATGTTTTTTGATACAAAATTTATATACTTGAAATTGGAAAGTGCTGATTTCGATTTCTAGTTAACCACATTATGATTGTGAAGGTTGTCACTGACAATTTGATAATTTCACTCATCAGTTTTTAATTGTTTTGTTCTTTATGATACCATTTTAGTCATGACTTGGAGTGCTGTAATCAACCTTACTTTGAGCCCTGTCGATAGGAGGTTCATTGATAGTTTTAGAATTAATAATTAAAAACTTAACATATGGCGTGTGCTGGTGACCTAGAGACAGTGTTATCTAAAGAACACTTACTGGTGCAAGTGAAAGAGCATGGTGTTATGTCTGTCTGTCAGTCCATTTAAGTTTTGCATTTAGGTCACTGGAAAGTATTCCTGTTCCATAAACAAGCATTTCTAATAAAACAAGGTTTACAGAGTGAATAATATACAAAATTGTCTAACTAGATATGATTAAACTTTCAGATTAAGCAAGAAAGAGAACACTGATGCTGGGAATTGTTATGGAGCCGGATGGACAAGAGGACATGGTAAACTCCCAAGATTGCTATAATTATACAAAAGCAAATTTTCCAGATTTAATGCAAGAATAGATCAATGTACACATTCACTGAGGAGACATAAAGACTTTCATCCTTCCTGTTGATAGATCACCGGGTGAAAACAATCTACATTTGCAAATGATTTTGGCAAAAGTTTCTGTTTTGTTTAAAATGGGACCACATTTTTGAATATTTGTTTTTTTTTTCTATATTTTCATGACATGTTTGAATTAGTGCCCTGTTGAGGGTAATGCAGTGTTTTCCCCCTAACGGCTTCTGACCTATTACAGAGGGACAAAATTTGTATATCACCTATGAGAAGGTATTGATTGGGGGTATTTTTCGGACTAAATTGTTGAGCGATTAACTGCTCCATGATAAGGGTCTTATTATGGGACATGTACAAAATTTAAAGGTAATTTTTCTTTCCCGGTTTCAGATCTTGGACAGGATATCAGAGTATTAAGGTTATTAACAGTTCTCCGAGATATGAGAAAAATGGTCACATTTTGCAAGTAAAAATTGGTGTTTGTGAAAATTGTCAACTGGTTGCCATCTGGTCTTAAATATGATGAAGTAGCCACTAGAAAATTACTTCAGCAAAAGGGCAGAGTGGTCTAATGCGCTCAGCATTATGGATCACTGCCAAACTCACCTCTGTCTGTCTTGGGCTCGGCTAATGTGGGTGTGCGAGAAAGCTTGCCGGTAGCTTCTTGCGGGTTGGTGGTTCTTTCCAGGGTTTTCCCGGGTTTTTCCTCCATCATTAATAATGGCTGCCATGTATAGCCTATCATGTGCTGAAAAATGGCGTAAAACCCCATTACAACAATAATATCAGCAAAAAATATGTTTCTTGAGAAACTAAAATGATTTTTACATTTATAACAACTGACTCAGGACATGGAATTCTGTTTTATAATTCCAGTTCAGGTTTTAATGTGCCAGTCGTTTATCAGAAGGGTAAATAAGGAATCCTTCTAAAAATTTTGTTGTGAAATCTACCCATTTATATTCCTTTCAAGAAAACTAAACAAATTCATAGGCTGGGTGAGGAAACAATTGTGCTGTTTTATTTAATCAGTTGGGTTGAGCTTCACTTTTGGGCTAAATTCATCATTGCTCATTCCAGCTGTGGACTTCGTCCAGGATTAGAATTTTAGAATTTGTTCTTATTTTGACAAGACATGATGTGGACAAATTAATTGATCAATCATCATATTCTTGGCACAAACCAATAATTATTAAATTTGTTCCAATTCCCCACACTACTTTATTTCCTGCTTTGGTTGAGAAAATGCGATGATTCATAATTAAAGTTCATGTGTGCATCATTGCTGGAAACTTTCTATCCAGTATTGATATTGAAATTGGTAATAATAAAACTGCTATATCACCATGCACTTCACTCCAGATTTTTGTCATATGTTTGCTTTTTTTAAATACCTGCCATAAAGTGAAATTTTTTATGCCATGATGTTATGTTTATTCTGACTTTTTTCCACACATTAACTTTAGTTCTCTGCTGTCTACCATATGAAACTATGTAATTAGCTTGCATTTGGTGTAGAGAAGAAAACTTTAATTCTTACCCTCTTCCTTAACAAAACATCATAGATGGTTTGCATTCGGGAGGAGGAAGATGCCTATTGATTTCAAGATTGAAATGTCATGGTCAGATTGACTTTAAAAAGGGAAATAACTTCCATCCAATAACCACAAACCATCACCAAGCATTCTGGATGGCTTCAATTTAAGTCGAGTAAGGCCATTGAGGTGGGGTGGGGTGAAATTGTCTTGACTGAAAAGAAAAATAGTTTTCACAAAATAACTTGATGGATGCATAATACACTGTTTATGGTACTCTAGTTTTTCATTCTTTATATATCATGGTCATATTCAATGAAGAGAAGTCTTGTTTTGTTTTGCTTATTACAGTGTTCAGGCAATGGAACACATTATTTTGAAGCCAATTACAAGCAGCTCTCTTTAAACTTTCGTATTTGTTAGCATTGTTTGCAAGATATAATTGGTCTGTTCTATATTTGATGTAAAATAAACTTCAAAAAGATCCTGTACCTTATGCCCTCTTTGAGTATCCTGTGTTGCTGGATTCTTGTTGGGATACTTTTAATGGTGTGTTGATTAATCAAAATAATTGTAGATTGGTTGGAGTGGTCAAGCAGCTGTGCATTCATTTACGATTTATTTATATGCATATGTAAAAGTAAGTGAAGTTTTATTTCTCCTCTTAATACAAGACCTGATCACATTAATACTAGGAATAAACTCAGGGTACCTTCCATACCCAGTCCTCTTGGGAAGTTGAACATGTGATAATTACTTTGCATTGTCTACTGTATGCTTGTACTGCTTGGTTTCACACAAAAGTTCATCAAAGCCTGTTACTTTCACCTGGTAAAATCTGGCTTTAGCAGGTTTTAAGACCATTGATTTTTAAACAGAATAATAGTTACGTTAGCCTCTTGTTTTTATGAACACATTATAGTACCTCAGATTTCCTAACATAAAAAAGAATATTCTTTTTATATTGTTTTGTATTTTATGCCTGCTGATAGTAGGCAGGTTGAACAGTATATCTGCACAATACTGGGTATATAGTGTCAGTTAAAAAGTATACTCTTAAATTTTAAAAGGTACAAAAGTTTTAAAAGGGGGCAAACAATTACTTGAAAATATCACTTTGAACTTATTTTTGGCCTGATGAGTAATGGTCACAGTGGCTGGAGACTTCTAAAAGCTTTGTGACTGCAAGCTGTGTAATCATTGATTACCCTTTAGTTTGCTTAGAAATACAAGCACAACAATTTTATTTTATTTGATACCTGAATCTCCAACCTTGTTTCAGAGTTGCAAATTTTCAGGTTAAAATTTAGAAAATATACACATTTTTGGAATTGAAAATGGATTGATAAGGGCCTTGGAAAATCCCTGCATGGTTTTGATTTTACATTGCAGCATTGTCTGGAAATGTCCAAGAAGCTTGCATCAGACAAGATTTCTAAATATATAAAGTGCATGTTTTCCATGTCAGCAATAGTAATACATTACATTTTATTACACCTTATTGAAAATTGGTCAGGTTTATGGAAAAATATTGTTTGTCTTGATGGGAAAATCTCTTTACAGATAGCAGGTCTGATGTAAGGATGGTTGACTACCTCCTCAAAGAAAGAAGAATAATGCCACCAGACAGAGTATAGTGTCCTGGTCTTTGGCTTTCTGCATGCTGTGCTTACTGTACCATGTCACTGCCCAGGCAGGATGTCCTATGCAGACATTGTGTAGTTGACTCTTCGCACTAAGTTTACTTTTGCATCCATCAGTTTTCATTATATTTGCACTGTCAGAGGTCATCCATTTCAATAGATCTCTTTGCATCCAATGGAAACACAAGCTGACTACGTCTTTTACGCTGGTTTTAGATCCCGAGGTCTAGGCAGGGGCTTTTCTTCAGTTTGAGAGGAGATTTGGGGATGCAACTTTCTTCCAAAAGCTCAGATTCTGAAAATAATTTGGAAAACAAGGGATCAGACCTGCAATGTTGTTCTGCTCATTCCGGTCAAGTGGGATGAATCCTGGGTCAACTTTTTACCTGATCTAACTTTAGACATTACCAGGAAAATCCCATAGGTTCCCAGCCATTGATTTTGAAAGCATGGAGAGCATTTGTGGGGCCTGATGTCAACTCTTTCTCCTTGTCAAGGCAGGGAAGCAAGAATATATGCCAAGAATTGGCCACTTGGCTTAAGTGGTTGCTTAATCGGCATATTCTGACAAGTTGCTGGATCGAATTTGTCTCGAGAGAATTCTGCTATAACACTAATGAACCCTGTAGTACTAAGATTTTATAACCAAACACCAAGACCTCAATGAATTCCATAATCCTCCTTCCTGTATTTAATGTAAGTTGCCCATCAGGCTTGTCAGTAAACTAGATCTAAAATAAATCTACGTTTATCTTAAACTTCGGAAAGATACTGCTAACCTGATTAATATTTTGCTTCCTGTTCATATATCTCTTAGGAATATTGTCTGCATATATGGGTACAAAACTTTTAACTTTGTTCACAAAGCAAAGCATGTGACCTATGAAGAGGGGAGGGAAGAAGATTATATCTGATTGCCATATATCAATGGTTATGTATAAATAGTGCTCATTTGTCCTTTATAATAAGCTACTGTGTTACTTAACATCATTCCCTGGTTCTGTGAATGTGTACTGGTTCTTGAATAACTGAGAGTTAAGCTAACCAAGGAGATTATCAAGGTACCCGTGACCATGTTTTATGATCAGAACCACAGTAGTTACTATATTAATCCATTCTGTTCATGCCGTTGCTGTTGGCTGATTCATTTGACATATGGCGTGGATAGTCTTCTGTCTTCTGTAGTTCTTATGGGTCCACTGTACTGTGGCATTATGTAACTTTGCTGTTGCCTTCAAAAGATTAAGTTAATCCTGGCAGAAATTTAGAGGGAAAAAAAAGAATGAACTGTGGCACTTTGATTTTGTTCTTTTAAACCTTCACTTGAACATTATGTGAAGAATTTTGAAGAATTCATGTAGATGGTCACACCATGAATCTGTTGGTATTAGGGTTCTTGAGCACAGCATGAAGAATGGGAATAGACACTTTTGGGACAAGAGTCGAAACAAGAAGTTTATTTAAAGTCATTTGACCTGGGTCTGCTATATTTTTACATAGGTGGGAAAGACATATTTTTATAGCCTTCCCACAAGGGCTGGATTTAATTTGTTTTTACTGTTATCAGATAAGTGTTCTTATTTACAAGAAAAATTTCATTTTTTAATTTTTTAAGATGAAATTTGACAGGCAAACTTAATATTTGAATGACAGTTTCTAGTTAATATATATAGCCTTCCATTGTTCAGTACATCCCAAGCTTTAACAAAATAGCACACAAATTTAACAATAAACCATTTGACTTTTGAGGATACAAACAAATTAAAATTATTTTGTATGCAACAGCAATATTTGCCATGGAAAACAAAAAGTAATTTAGATCAACTGATTAAAATTGATGGTTGATTTCATCATAATGAACTATTTATTGATCTTTAAATTTCAGTTGATTCCGGGCCCCCAAGTGGTCTAAAGCGCTCTCCATTATGGATCACTGCCATCTCACCTGTCTGCGTGGGTTTGAGTCTAGGATTCGGCCAATGTGGGTATGTGAGAAAGCTTGCCAGTAGCTTCTCGTGGGTTGGTGGTTTTTCCTGTGGCTTTCCCAGGTTCTTCCTCCACCATTAATACTGGCTGCCATGCATAGCCTATCGTGTGCTGAAAAATGGTGTTAAACCCCACAACAACAACAACAACAACAAAAATTCAGTTGATTCCCATCTCCAGATAGTGTATACTGTGCTACACGTCTGGAAATATTTTCAGTTGTTTTCACAATTTTGGAACTTTTAATTGGCACTATTTAGACAGGATGGTACCAGTGGACATTTGTACTAAATTATTTGTAGAAGCAGGAAAGTTACCCTGAAGTCTTTATTGTAAAAGTTACTTCATATATTGGTGATTACTTTTTCTACGTGGATCTATTTTATTTTGACAAATCTGTTTATTTTCAGTCAGTAAAGAAGGGGAAAAAGCCTGGTGAGGATGGGTCCCTGACCAAAAAGTCGATTTTGGACTTCTTCAAGGCTTCTCCTAAAGGAATCGAAGAAGGTGGATCTAAACCATTGTGTATTCAGCCCATTAAAGAAAATGGTCAGATTGAAAATATTCATGTTGATGTGTGTAAAGATAACTTCTTGGATATGGCCCGAAAAAAGAGAAAGGCTGATGATATAGATGAAGATATAACAAAGATTGAAGTGGAAAAGAAAACATCCAGGAAGGAAAAGAAAGGCGACAGAGGCAAGAAACGAAAATTGACAAAGATGGATAGGAAAGTGGACAGTTCTGATGAGAAAAAACCTGAGCTTGGTATAGAATCTAGTCAGCAAGAAATAGTAATTTTGAATGTAAGTGATGACAAATCAAAAGCAAGTGAGGATTCTATAATTTGTTTATCAGATGCTAGTTTTAATGATACTTTGGATGCAACTGCCAAAGAAAAGCTCAGTCAAGTTTCAGGTAATGGTTCTAAAGTAGAAAAAGGGAAAATTGTGCAAGGTTTGGTGAGTTCCAGTGAATTACACATAAAGGAAGGTAAGAGTAATTTTAACTCTGAAGAGGAACAAGATGAGGACAAAATGATTGACCTCAGTAACTCTGATATTAGTCTGCCAGATTGCAGAGGGGAAAATGGAGATCAGTTGGTTTTATTATCATCAACACCTGTTAGACACAGAAAAACTGATTCTGTTTCCATTGGATCAAGTAAGAAAAATCTGAAAGGCAAGGATATGTTAAATCTCTTGAAAGAGATTCAGAAAGATGGAGAGAGTGAGAAAAATAAAGGGAAGAAAAAGAGACAGCCAAAATATTCAGAAAGTTGTTCAGATAATTCGGCTACAAATAGGGAAACTTATACAGAGATATTGGCAGAAGAATCGACATCTGTCAGGTTGAAACATGTTAATAAAGAACAGGAATCCAATTCCAGCAAAGCTGAACACATAGTTAGCAAGAAAAACACAGGTAGGGAAAAAAAGAAAACTGATAATGAAGTAGTAAGTATTGAAGAAGGGAATGTGATGCAGCTCTCATTTAGTGAGTATTTAGATAGTATCACCTGCTTAGATCAGGAATCAAAGCAGGGGCAGGATGAAGATAATAATTCTACATTATTAACAAAGGTCGATATCATGAAAAATGAGAAAACTACTAAGAATTCAACTTCAGAAACAAAGGAAACTGAGATGAGTCTAGTGCTGGAGAAGGACAATAACAAAACAGATCCCAATTCCAAAACTAGGTCTATAGGCATTGCAAAATTTTTCACAAAGTCATCAACACCTCTCAAAAGGAATGAAGAGGCAAATAGTTTGACAGTAAAGGCAGTTGTACACCCTGAACCCTCTCCACCAAAGATAGAGGTGACAAGCATTGATCAAACATATGATTGTAAGAGCAATATGACAGCTGTTGAAATTGTTCCACAGAAAAGAGGGAGAAGAAGACAAAAAGATGATAGAATTGAATTTTTGAGTACTGAGATTATTAGCAATGATGAAATTGAACCAGGTAAAAAGACTGCAGATTTGGACAAATCTCATTCAGATGATACCAGAGCACAAGGTAAAAGCGAAAATACAGATAATACAACGAAGATTAAAGAGAAAGAGGATTCTTCAACAGAGAATTTGTCTGAAGTACAAAAGGGTGAAAATGAAAGAAAAATTACTTTCTTGAAAAGTTCTCCCAAACCTTTGATACCAGAAAAGACATCTCAACCAACTTTGTGCTTTGGCAAATCAGGACTAACACTCACAAAACCAAGTAGTACTCATACCACACGGGTAAGAAAGCCTCATGATGGTGAGGAAGAATCTGAAAAAGACAGGAACACGCAAATGGGAACAGATAGAAAAAGAGATATGACCCCAGCAAAGAAACATAAATGTGAAAGCCAGACTCCTAACAAAAAGAAAAATCCTGAAGGAAAGACTTCATCCAGTAAACATGAAGGTCCTGAAAAGTCTCTTGGGAAGAAAGTTGGAGTTAAAAGTGAAACTGATGCTAACGATAATCAAGACGAGGAAAATCTGGCTCAAAGTAGCAAAGTCTTCAAGAAAGACAAGACTGGCATGAAGACAAGCACACCTGGAATTTCTGGGAGAGGAAGGAAACCTTCAGCTGTGAAATGTGAGCAAGATATTGACAGTTTAAAAGAAATGTCTTTTGTACAAACAGTAGATGTTAAAGCTAGTACACCAAGACGGTCCAGAAGAGGCAGGAAGCCATTGGCATCAAAAGATGATGACAGTATTGATGTGGCTGAAGTTGTTGATATAGAAACTGTGGATGTTGAAATGGCAGGGTGTGAACAGGTTAAACCTGATAATCTAGAAGATGAAATTAGTGAGAGGCGACAATCTTTACGAAAAAGGTACATGGTCACTGGGTTTCAAATGGATGAGGAAAAGAAAACTCCAATCAAGATTAAACTCAAAAGGTATTTTACATTTAGTTGTGCTTGTGTGATTCAAAATATTACCTTGATACATATCTATGTACTAGGTTTCTTTATTTTGTAATGCTACTACTAAAGGTAACATTTGTAGGGTGCTGCATCGAGATGTAGGAGCCCACTAGTTATCACTTCTCAGTCTACATCTACTCACATTTTCTTGTTAGCAGCATAGATTTGAAACCCTTTCATATAGTTGAATGCATTTGGTATGTGAATTGCCCATACATGTAGATGCATCTTGTGAAGGTCTTATCTTTTCAGGTACAATTTTGACAGAGTTGTTGCCCATTTTCATCAGTATTACATCCCTACAGCAAAACCTTCTAGCTAGCATAGTTCATGAACAATTCAAAATATTTGGATATAATTTTCAGTGTATATTATCAGAGAGCTCCGTGACTTTTATGGGTTTTCTTTCATCAATGTTAGTTTGAATAAAGTTACATTCCTTAATAATTACATTCTTACCTTCACATGTAACATTGCTTGTAACCAGCATAGACTTGTGGCAAAAATTGATTTAGGACATTATGCATTGTTCGTCAGTTTCCCACAACTTCACGATCTTCAAAACAGTTTAGCATGTTGATCAGCAGTGCCAGTTGGATGATGCAACATTGTTTTGCCTGCCATGGCAGTTTCAGAGCTTTTTCTTCTTCTTTAATCTAAAGTTTAACACTTGGAATTCCCTAAACGAATCTGAGTACTGTGGTAATAATCCCCATATATTTCTAATGTAAGAGGGAAAAAAAACAATTTGTCTTCCTATGAAAATATAAATTGCAATGGAGAGTGTGGGAGAAACATGACATTTTTTAGCCCATATTCAAGTGTAGCACTCTTTAGTAACCAGATAATGAATTGACACTTCACCCATCACTGCAAGAAGTGTTGCTATTTACAGATTGAAGAGCTACTGTAGATTGAGACAAAATTCATGCATTTTTAGTGACTATATAATTTTCTGACATTTTAATGAACGGAGTATAATACCCTGGATGACCTCTGACCTTGTGCAGAGTTATCTCACTTGTAGTGATTCTGCCATATAGAAATATTGTGGTAATCCATCCTTGCCCTCAGTGTCCTCGTAGCCCTCTTAAAGGTCTTGGATTTACCATAAATTTGTTTGTAGCTGGAAGGACTAGTATTAGGAGAAATATAGTCCTTCTGAAACTTTACCATCGCATACACCCTAGTCACTGATGACAGGTCATCTCTTAAAAATGTCACTTATATGCAAAATTTCAATTTATTTTTAGCCCCCCTCCCCATCTAAACATCGCTTATCTCGACAATATTACCTTGGTCCAAAGGATTTTGAGATAAACGGATAGTACTGGATTATGAAAATGGCGACATTGTTTCAAAATTGGCAACAAAAAATTGAGGTCGGTGATTTTTGGGGCGACAACTTTTTTAAAGCCAGCACCATCTCTGCTTTGCTCAGCACATTTACTAGCCTCAGGCTAGTAGACTTCCATTTATTTATAGCCCAGGTCTTAGCCCCTCTCCCTTTCTCTTCAAGAACCATTCCCTCTACTTTTCTCCAGATCATCATAATCCCAACTTTAATCTGTGTTATTGTCTATTTATTCCACTTTGAAATTTCACTATTGGCATCAAATCCTTGTATTGCAAAAAAAGAAATTGTTTCTGTAAAAGTGCGCCTTTTCCCCTAACTTCTAAAACAAATTCCTATTTGGACCACAGACTTGTATCTGTCTTTGGAGAAGGCATTCATTAATGTTTTCAAAACACAAAATATTCAGTTATACATGGCAATTTAGGATTAGAAAAACACATAACCTGAGAGCCCAGGACAATTAAACATTTATGCCAGGCAACATATTTTACCAGTGTTAAAGCCTGGTCGTGCATCTGTTGTTGTTGTTGTAGGGTTTAACGCCATTTTTCAGCACACGATAGGCTATATATGGCGGCCAGTATTAATGGTGGAGGAAGAACCTGGGAAATCCCGGAAAGAACCACTGACCCTCGAGAAGCTACTGGCAAGCTTTCTCACATACCCATATTGGCTGAATCCGAGACTCGAACGGTCGTGCATCTGAACAATGTAAATAATAAATGATCATCTAAAAAAATTATAATGGAATTTTGTGTATTGTCCAGCAACAAACATTTAATCTGTACATTGTACCTCTGGGTGCCTATAGCAGGTGCTTGAAATATCTCTATTGAAGACTATAGTTGAATGTTAGCTGATTGCTATCAATAAGAGGTCAAACTAACCCAGATGTATCGGCTACTCATTATTTGATTAAGTAATCACAGTCCTTGCCACTAGCTGTCAGGGTGGACCTTTCAAGAAACAAGACTGGCAAATGTTGTCTTTGCTTAATAAATCAACATTTGGTTGCAGTTTCTTTCATCTTTGGCTTCACACACTGAATGCCTCTGATCTATTTATGCTTTCTAATTGGTCCATTGAAGAAATGGACATATGCTATAGAGCATGTGGTAGGAATATGGCAAGCTTAAATAATTAAACCAGTCTCAGTTGTTTCATTCTACATTGGCTTGAGGTGTAATGGCTAAATGTAAATCCCACATGGAAAGCTTATAGTTCAGTGACTGCTTAGACACAGGATTAACTATAACGTGAATTGTAAAATAGTAAACTCAGATACACATAAAATATGGATATGTTTTAGGTCAGGGATGGCCAACTAATGGATAAGCAAGGCACTGAAAAGAAAGTTGTTCAGTTTTCTTTTATATTGATCTCAAAGACGTGAAATATATGTGTGTAAACTTGAGTCACATTTTTCATTAGCAGGAATGAAGGTGAGTTGCAAGTATTCAGAGATGCTGCCAGGCTGAAGGATTGCAGGTTTCTCACAAAAAAATTGATAGTTATGCAGCTTCTCAAAACCAGTGGTGGAAAAATCATGCAAATTATTTGTTTCCTGCAATGTTCACTGTTTTTTTAAAATTTTATTTAGATGAAAATTTAAAGGTCACTGGCCATACTCTAACATTTGTATTTTACATCAGTTTTTCATTACAGGATTAAAATTAGTTACACTCGCACAAAAAGAATTAAAAAAAATTATAAAGTTTAAAGAAGAAATAATAATTACTCAAAATAGAAGTATGCAAAACTGTTAATTCCCCTTAGTTATGATTTCCCACCTATAGAGGATGCCAACCGGAAATGACATACATTTATCCCCACAAGATGAAGTAAATACTTCTTGTTGTCGAAAAATAAAACACTATACACTATGTATAGGGAACATTTAGATGAAACATTGAAAACTGATTTACTGTCCAGCCTTATATCGACATGCATTCATGATGCACTAGATGGTGTTGCTTTCAAAACTGTTCCATTGTTTCAATTTATTTTCAAAATTCCTGTTAATACAGGTACAAAAAAAAAGAAATCAGTACACTTGAAAGAATCCAAAGGAACCAATATTGTCTTCCTTATATCGACTGACTTCATATAAAAAGAAATTGGCACACTTAAAAGAATTCAAAGCCAGTTTCCAGGGTTGGCTTGCTTTGTAATAAAATAATCTTTGCATTTGATATCCTGTCATTAAGTTTAAGCAGTGAGTTTATTGCTCGCTGCCAGTTTTGTTTATTCATCGCTTCTTTTTGTTTATCTGTAATCATAATTGATACAAACGTTCATTGATGTTCATTGGGTAATTGGAAACAGCAATAACTTGCTTTAATGATACTTTTGTAAGCCATGCTAGCGAAAAAAATATTTGCACTCACATTGAATGAGATTTCAAATAATAAATTTTTTTTGGGTGCTAGATACTATCGTATAGTTTACCTTGATATAATACAGTCTTGGTCATTTTGCACCTTATATCATGCGTGAATGGCAGGTGCCTTCAAGCAATCAAGTGATATTCCTGTCTCATTTGCAATTTTCTTTTCTGACATAGGCGATACACACTACAGTAAGGATGCATACACCAGCCTGCATCTGCTACATGTACGGAGTTTTTGGACATATTTTTTTCTTTAATAAATTTCGCTTGATGAAAAAATGAATGGAATAAATGATAACAATGCAATGTTAGTTTCTCAAATAAGTGTTTTGTTTATCAATTTTATTGTATGGTGCAGTGGGGGGCCACAAATTCAACAAAATTATAAATTATTTCGTTTCTTAAGTCTTGGAACAAGAAAAAATTATTTTATTGTGTCCCGATATATATGGTAAATAAAAGGCAAGCTGTTGTCCCAGCAGATGCTCTGATAGTCACTGATTCGTTCTTTGTATGTCCTTGGCAAGAAGTTGGAATGGGTTTGATAGCACCTACTGTAGCCAGTAGGGATGCAGTTGATGCGGGCTGCCATTGTACATGTATCATACATATGGGTACATTAGTTGTATATTATTAATTTTTTTTTTCATTTAGCTTTCATTTAAATACTGTTATTGCAGGAATCATCGAACTATATGATGGGATGCATCTTGGCCAATACTAAACCTTCATCAAAAAGTTGGTCAGTGACCTGTATTTCATTCATCACTGTCTATGGTTAGATTCTGTGGTTCAGGTTTCTTGCTGAAGCTCTGTTCATGCTAGAATTACCAAACTAGATGATTGCATGTTTCTTTACTAGTACTAAATTCATGAAGGACGGTACTGTGGCCCACACTTCATATTTCACTGGCTTGCATTTAGCTCAAAACCAAACGTTTTTTTGCATCCTGTATAAGTACTGTTATACCTAGATTCATAAAAATTTGCAAGGGGATGCATTTTGTTTGGATTCTACACTCTCATCAAAATGATAGGTCACTGGGACTTACCTTTTATACTTCAGTGGCGTTTTGTAAATTTGGTGTTTGGTGCTTATTTCTCCAATTCATTTCATGCTAGAATTATCAAACTAGATGATTCTGTGTATCTCTATTAGTACCAGACCCTTAGCACAAAAAGACACTGTGATCAACAATTTCACATTTCACTAGCTTATGTTAAGTTTTAGAGTTAAACTAAATAGGTTTTTTTTGTAACTAGTACGTAAAATGTTATGCCAGTATTCATGAAACTTGCTGAGGGTATGCATTTTGATGAGTACTACTCCCATATTCCAAAAAATATATTACAGTGCCCCATGTTTCGTTTTTTCTTGTTGAATGTTGTGTTTTGTTTATTTCTCAAGCTGTGTTCATACTAGAGTCATTAAACAAGATAATTGTCTGCACTCTATTAGTACTACATTCTTACAATAAAATAAGGTCATGGTGACCTATTGTTCATATTGTACATGCTTACAAAAAAAATTGCATTAACTGTTAACTAAAGGGGCCCCAGATGGTCAAGAGGTCTAAGGCATGTGTCTTTAATGATCATTCACATCTCACCTTTCTCAGTTTGAGTCTTAGGCTTTGCCAATATGGGATGTGTGAGAAAGCTTGCCAGCAGGTTCCTGTGATTCAGTTGTTCTTTTTATGATTTTCCTGCATTCTTTCTCCACCAAATATGCTAGCCTGTCATATGCTGGAAAAAGGGCATTAAACCCATAACAACAACTCAGCATGTTAACCCCTGGAGCTTTTTGTCATTTTGCTCTGAAAATCGAGTAGGAAACATATTTTGAAAGCTATTTCTGAACAGACATGAAAACACCAAATTCCCGGTTTTCTTTCAATAACATACTGCCTAGTTTTTTTTTGCTAAACGGAGCTATTATGGAGACCACTCTTTATTCCAAATGCCCATCTTATCCTACTTTTTGCAAAGGCTCATCCATCTGTTTGCAGTTCAAACCGGTTTGCTTTAGATCTCAGACCAAAAAGTCTAAAAATCGGACAGGTGAATTTTGGGTTAAAAAAAAGTCGGGTCCAAAAAATTAGGTTTATCTATCTGTATTTTGTAGTACAACTAGATATTCCAGATTATTTGGTATCATTTTAGAGCTACATCTGTCTACCTTTCTATAATACCACCCACTTTAGTGTATCATGCATGACCATGACGCTACAGAGCTCAACAGTAGGCTACTACCTCCTGCCCCGTAAAGTCGTCGCTAGGGGTTAATGTGTTAACCAAAACGGTTTTTAACACCCATTATACATCCTGTTATACCAATATTCATGAAATTTGATGAGGGTATATGTTATGTATTAGGATCATTACCAATGAAAGTAAACATTTATTTTAGACCAAGCCTAGGACATTGGAATTCCCTGATGGAAAAACCGGTTGTACCTGATATATCCCATGTTCTTTATTATAATCTTAGTAATAGACATTGTCTTACTGACAATTTAGAATGTTCTAGAAATCTTATTTTGACCCTCAGCCTGGTTCAGTATTTGCATCATAGCTTTTTTATATAATGTTGTTCACATGAGAAAATAAATTTTCTTGCGATAACATCATGAAGCTGAATCAGTCTCGTTGTGTTCAGATTTATTATGTTCTTGGACTGAGCATTAATTTGGAATTATAGTGAATTCAGACGAGAACATTTTTGGATTATACTATTGTGATTCATCAGAAGAACAGGAACATTAGTAGGTCATTTAGTACTGAGTGAGTTGGAATTTGCTGTCTTGCACAATGATACACCATGGCAAATGACGCAGGCTGAAGTGATCCAGACCTACCCTTTTGGTTGTGAGTCTGGCATGCTAATATAAGAACCACTATGGCTTCCAGTATCAGCTTGTCTTAGTGACAAGTGGTCAAGTTTACATTGGCTCAGACTTACTTGTTAACGTTGAAGAATGTTAAGTTTTCATCACAGTGAAAAGTAAATCAACTGTCCAATATTCATATACCTATTTTGTGGGTGGGTGGGTGGGGGCAAACATATATCCTGGTGAAAACTGCATAAAATGTGGGCTTGTGACAGGCACAGTATGTTTGAAAGCACAATAAATGCTTAAAATAGTTTACATAATCAAAATACCTTTAAAAATTTCTTAACATGTTTTTACTGAAATGGTGCAAAATGTGCTGATCAGTTGGTTATCAAGAGCCTTGGTTCTGTATTTATGCCTGTATTGAAAAAAGTGTGAAAAATGACTAATTTTTTATTATTTTTTTTAAGCAGATATGCCAAAAGTAGCAGCAGTGGAGAGGACAGTCTGTTCACTCCTAACTCAGCAAAAAGAGGAATGAAGGCAAAGGTTAATATACTTTATAAGTGTTTATAATGAATTTGAAATAGTTGATGTTTGCATGGGTGCCAGCTCGTTTTTTTATTTTTTATTTTTTAAAGTTTTAACCCTTTCACCCACATGTTATCATTTGTTATCACTACCGAATTTCTGCAAGTTGTAATTTGTTTTCTTTTTATGAATTGTGTTTTGAAACTTCAAACACCATTATGTGAACACCAGTGTGAGAACAGAATTAGAGTACTTTTTACAAATATTTCCTGAAGCTTTTAACTGCTGTGTTTGCATTATTTTCATCATAATATCACTTTAAAACTGTAAGCCAGCCTATCAAAGGGTAATAAAGACAGCCATCACAGTGTCTAGAAGTAACTTTTTGTTTCACTAAATGTTTTTTTAAGTCAAGTCATTTGGTACATACATTAAGAAAAATATACATTTTGTAGAAAACAGTCAAATATTGTGTGATAAGGTCAAGGTTGTTTTCTTACATTGCTCATTTTTGTAAAAATATGAATAAAGCAGCAAATATTATCTGACCCAATAGGCAACAATTTTACAATTATCTGACCAATAGGCAACAATATTTCAAGTACATAGACAAAGATTAAAACCATAACTCTGCAATCCAATCCATAGATTGATGTAATGAAGGTAAAAAGGGTGAGTGGTCATATTAAGAAAGTCCCTTTTTCTAAAAAAATATATGCACCCACATGAAATGTGTGGTGCCATTTTTTTCTCTTGGCTGTGTAGTAATTCATTTGGAAAGATGGATCCAGTTCTTTCATATATTGACTTGAATTCTTCAGTTCATTGTTGACAAATAGTGAGGGTATTATCAACAATAATTAAACATGAGAGTTTTAATGTTATATATTTAGAGCTTGAAAATGTTTTCATTTCAAACACAGTGCAATCTCATCACAACAACAAGTTTTCTGCCGTTATTCATGTTCTCACTTGGTTGATTGATTACATGGGCATATTAAAGGTTATTACAAGCAAAATTTCAAACATGGTGTTGTCATTTGTCCCTTCAAAATAACAAGAAAGAACAAGTATGACATATAGAGAGTGGGTTGAGCTATGGTAATTAGCAGAATTAATTGCAAAAATTATTTTTCCTGAGCTTGATGTTGATTGGTTTGGTGCTACGTCATAATGACATCGTGGAAAGCAGATCTTGAATGCCAGAAAGTCAAAATGGAATCCTAATCTAAAAGTGCAGCATTTCAGACTTTGATATCGAAGAGACTGACTGTGTTGCACCGTTGCAAGATTGGGTGTCTGAATTAGAACAGTTTGATTCAGACGGTTGTATAGCATTTAATGATCTTAATGATGTGGAGTTGTCATCAAAGTGGTCAGTGTATAGTGGTCAGTCCACCATTAAAATTAGGTGATTGGATAGTCAGTCAAGCTATTGCAATGATAGCGACGTTTGATAATCAGCTGCCATTGCTGTCAACATCTGGAAGTTTTTTTTAACCCAATTGACCAATTCCTCTGACAGAATATGCCACACCACTGTATTATTTTTAATCACAGTTATGGATATTGGAATCTAATGGAATCTGTGTATGTGGCACAGTGAAATCCACCTTAATTTGTTTCCGTCAGGACCTACAGGAACTCAGCAGGCTAACTTGAGAACACAGCCATTTGTACCACCATGGCAACTTAATTGCAACTGTTAGGAAGAAATCTTAATAGGCAAATGTTTTGTTCAAGCTAATTTTTTTTTTTTCTGCATGTTTTTGTTTATCTGCATTTGCATGTACATATCTGCATTACTGTTACAAATGTGTGTGTATGCATGTATATGTGCATGTGTGCTCCTTAAACATTCAAAAATAGGTAGCAATTTATATTAATTAGTATTGGTTTTGTTCAGTTGATTTTCAACATGGAATGTTAATTTGGATTTGTTTTTTAGTTTTTGAGGAGAATAAATGGTAGACAATAGGACATCTGAAAAATTACCAGTTTCTCTTAAGGATTGATAAGAAATTATAAATGCTTTTCAATGTAGAATTGATGAATGTATTATAGGATTAAATGATCATGGTTAATAGGCATTTATTGATGTGTAAATTTTACCTAATCACTCAAAAAGTAAATAAAGTCCAAAGGACTTTATGTAAACTTTGTGAGTGATGAGGTAAAATTTACACATCGATAAATACCCAACCATGATCATTTAATCCTTATAATTCCAATTTACTTCCTTTCTAACATCAGATCCGCGTATTTAACCAAAGAAACATTCACTTTTATGTACATCGACGTTTTCTCATTAGCCTTTTAACTGCAATAGAATACATAGCTCTATCTTCGCTAGCCAAGATTCATTGATCGATTCTTTATACTGTGATATGGGGTAGAATGTCATAGCGGGTCTTGCCATTGATATACTGTTATGATCATTATTTTAATACAGTTGTTGCGGTTAAACTAGGAATATTCCTTCCTTTTTTTTTTTTTGAAAATTATGTGTGCATGTGGCACGTGTTATAACAATGTCATTGTTACTTTCTACGCATTTTGATTTTTCAAAAGCGAAATCGTATCCATTTTTAGTGACATACCATGGTTGACACATGACCCTGACCTTTAATAACTGCTGCTGTAACATGTTGTCGAGGTGAAATGCAATAATTTCCGAAGATTATCTTATAAAACCTGACATATGCCTTCTTCAGCAAAAGGGGCGAATGTTGGAATGCAGGAAGGTCTGTGCAGTTACATTGTTTTAACTTCTAGTGGTCGATTTTAAGCTGTGCTTGTTCTTGATCAGAAATCACAGGAGTGGGTGGGTGGGAGCTTGTTATTATTATTATTAAGGTATAAGGTGTTGATATAGATAATACTTCACATCAAATGATCTGGTAAAAGGGAACCAAAAGTAGTCCGCAGAATTTATCAATGTGTAAACAATTCTCATAGAAGAAATATCTTTTTGCACAATAATTTTCGATCTAGACTACATTATATGACCAAAGTTTGTGGAAAGTGCACATTTATGGTATGTAAGTGACTATTTGTTTTATTTTCTAATGATCAAGATTGAAAAAAGAATGGGTTTTGCAGAATAGCCTTTGTTCCTAATCAAATTTCTGGATGGTTTGCACTTAGGATAATAAAGCAACCTATAGATTATGGGGTTTAAAGGTCATCAGCTGTTAGCCATAGTCAGTCCAGTGAGAAATAGTGGTTTTTGCACGGCAAGTTCAGTTGAAAACTGCACACCCTTGATAAAAGGTCTAGGTCATTGAGATCCCTTGGTCAATAATCTTAGTCAGCCTTGGTAATCCCCACATCATAGTATTCTTGATTGATAGGGATATTAGATACACAGTATTCTTGTTTGATAGGGATATTAGATACACAGTATTCTTGTTTGATAGGGATATTAGATACACAGTATTCTTGTTTGATAGGGATATTAGATACACAGTATTCTTGTTTGATAGGGATATTAGATACACAGTATTCTTGTTTGATAGGGATATTAGATACACAGTATTCTTGATTGATAGGGATATTAGATACACAGTATTCTTGATTGATAGAATATTAGATACACAGTATTCTTGATTGATAGGGATATTAGATGCACAGTATTCTTGATTGATAGGGATATTAGATACACAGTATTCTTGTTTGAAAGGGATATTAGATACACATTGTTCTTGTTTGATAGGGATATTAGATACACAGTATTCTTGTTTCATAGGGATATTAGATACACAGTATTTTTGTTTCATAGGGATATTAGATACACAGTATTCTTGTTTCATAGGGATATTAGATACACAGTATTCTTGTTTCATAGGGATATTAGATACACAGTATTCTTGATTGATAGGAATATTAGATACACAGTATTCTTGATTGATAGGGATATTAGATGCACAGTATTCTTGTTTGATAGGGATATTAGATACACAATATTCTTGTTTCAAAGGGATATTAGATACACAGAAGAGAATATAAATACTTAAGTCATTTCACATTTCTAAAACTTAAGTGATGTTAAAAAGAAAAGTCACTTTTTAATGATATAACGAGGATATCAATGAAAAATTCATCAGATTTAACACATTAACCCCTAGCAACGACTTTACGGGGCAGGAGGTAGTAGGCTACTGTTGAGCTCTGTAGCGTCATGGTCATGCATGATACACTAAAGTGGGTGGTATTATAGAAAGGTAGACAGATGTAGCTCTACAATGATATCAAATGATCTGGAATATCTAGTTGCACTACAAAATACAGATATAAAAACCTCATTTTTTGGACCCGACTTTTTTTATCCCAAAATTTGCCCAGGGTCAGAATCTGATTTTGTGTCTGGATTTTTGACTTTTTGGTCTCGGATCTAAGGCAAACCGGTATGAACTGCAAACAGACAGATGAGCCTTTGCAAAAAGTAGGATAAAATGTTCATTTGGAATAAAGAGTAGTCTCCATACAAAAATAATGGCTCCGTTTAGCAAAAAAAAAAGAAAAAAAGAAGTCCAACTTTTACCCTTCTGCACAAGTCAAATAGCCAACGAAAATCGATGTTTCTAACACCACTAGGCAGTATGCTATTGAAAGATGGCCGGGGATTTGGTGTTTTCGAGTCTATTCAGAAATAGCTTTCAAAATGTGTTTCCTACTCGATTTGCAGGCAAAAATGACAAAAAGCTCCAGGGGTTAATGTGTTAAAAGCAGTAAAAGTAGTGATGTGATTCAGTTTAAAGGGTCAGTGATCATTTCATCAGAGCCATAGGTGATCAGCCGAAAAAAATTAAATGGAGATATTTTCTACAATTTTCATGGAAAATGTCAGTTTTGCGTGTTTTGAGGTATGTCCCAGAATTTGTGAAATTGTCGCTGTTAGCAGGATACGAGAAACTTGAGATGTTTTGTATTTGAGATTGATAACCAATCAGTGTATGTCTTAGTTGATTTTGTTGTTCACCTAATATCATGCCTGGTTGAAATATATGGATGCAATAAAGATGTAAAAAATATTCTAACTCCACTCCCCATTGTATTGTTTATGATCGATTATTGAAATTATAATTGAATGCTGAGACAATTTGGTTTTAGCAACAGACTGATTACTTTGAAATTTTTCACACCACTATGTACAGTCACTGAAAGCAACTGTAATATGGCTGTTGACAGATTGATGATCCAGAGGCAAAATACTATGATCATAACATGTACTTTCTGGCATTTGGATTTAAGTATTCATACCTTTTGCAAGTGAAAGCAGACTTTGAAAGCAGTTACAATATTGCTGTAGACAGGCTTTCATGTACTTTATGGCTTTGGATACAAAACTTAGTAACTCATGTTAAGTGAAAGCAAAAAAGTTCAGCATGTATAATCTTATGACATGGTCCATTTGTGTGTTCATTTATCCATCATTACAGCCAGCCATCTGTTGGCATTTTCATTTCTCCACACATGATCCATTATAGTTATCCATCATTACAGCCATCCATCTGTTGGCATTTTCATTTCCCCACACATGATCTATTATAGTTATCCATCATTATATCCTTCTGTTAGCATTTTCATTTCCCCACACATGATCCATTATAGTTATCCATCATTACATCCATCTGTTAGCATTTTCATTTCCCCACACATGATCCATTATAGTTATCCATCATTACATCCATCTGTTAGCATTTTCATTTCCCCACACATGATCCATTATAGTTATCCATCATTATTACATCGATCTGTTAGCATTTTCATTCTCTCCCCCCACTTCCGTAACTTTAGTTTTACACCATCTTCCTTTACCAAGCTGTGTAAATGGCATGCATATAGATAAGGAAAAAGTTGGAAAATTTGGTTGAGTTGGTAGTCATGGTCCCTGGAATTTTTTTACATTGACTGACCTATACCATATACATTTTTCTTCGCCATAATTTTAAATCTTAGTAATAATTTTCAGTTATTAAACAAAGAAAAATTGTTACATTGTTGAAGAGTATCAGCTTTATAGAAAAATAGTGATTTAAAAAAACTCCTTATGGTGAGAGAGAATGAGAGTGAGATAACTTGGGATTTCATGATTTTTTGCTACAGTTCCAGCTGCTGGTGTCATTGTCTAAGCTGCATTTTGCCCATAGATATTTCGAGATCATTTTAAAAATGAGATAAAACATTATTTGGTACTTGTAATACTTTATTTCAGTACCAGCTTTAAAACTGTCCTTGTTTGCTGTTGTTGGCTGCCAAACTAAATGCCTTGTATACTCATGTATTACTTAATTGATAGATAATGATAAACTGTACATGTTATTTCTTAGCTTTAAATGACAATATTGGTGATTGATGCGAAACAAATGGATTGCCAAAGCCACTGCCTATTCAGCGTGTGTCACTTTGAAAGTCATTTTCATCTTCAGTTCAACTTTTTACTGAAAGAAAAACTTATGTCATGTATTTTTATTTTAATGGAAAAATACATCATGAAAGTTTACATAACTGTCATGAGTATAAAAAATATATTTTTAAAAAAGGGAGATTGGGTCTCTCATGGTCAGGAGACTAGAATTATTTTCTGGGTCATACCACATATATGTTTTCATGATACGCTAAAAGCTAAAATTGTATCTTTTTATTTTCAGACAACTGCAAAACAAACCCATGCTCAGAAACTTCTTGAAAGAGCCAAGCAGCACAAGTCAGGGATGAAGTCCAGAGAAAAGATTTCTAAGCCTAAGGGAGGCAACTCTATTAAGAAAAACGGAGATAACTTCAGTAGGAAAGGTGGTGGCAAATCTTCTAAGAGTATTGTAGACAGCACAGGCAGAAAAAGTGCCAGGTTGGCTAACAAACCGAAGATCTCCATGGAGGAACTAATTATTCTTGATATTGAATCTGAGTCTGAGGAAGGAGATGGGGAAGAAACCATGGAGCCCAAAAAGAAAAAGCAGGGCAAAAAGAATACAGCTAAAGATTCCAAGGGTAAACCCTCTTCTCCAAAGAAACCAGGAAGTCAGAAATCACCCAAGAAATGTGGAACACCAAGAAAGAATGGTAGTAATGGTTATGGCGAATTACTTCTAATTTTCATGTCAGTGATCATGGAGAAATGTTTACCAATACCAAAATAATCTTTAAAATCTTAAATTGCTATTTGCTTACAAAATAATCGGTTCTGAACATAATGCATCTTCTTCACAAGTGTAAATTCAGTCAGTGTTAGTGTAGATTATGGCCCTTGTATTTGTCTGCTTCCTGATCCATATCAAGCTATTCTCTTTTTGAAGATCTTTTGTCAACAGATGGACAACCATTTCACATTTGCTCATATTTTGTCACAACAAATTGGTACATGTCTCCTGAATTTTCGAAAAGGTGTCTGTATTCATGTTAACATTCATTTGAGGAGTCTGATATGGTGAAATTCAACAAAGTGTGAAAACTTTCAAAAATTTTACAGGATGACTAAAATTTTAATTTGTTATAAGCTTGAACTAACTGAATAACCTTACCCTGAATCAGTTACGGGATGCTACATTTGATAGTGGTGCATTCTAGGATGTATGCTTAGTATGACCTTTGCAGAAATTATAAATTTAAAGTTGGGAGATATGACAATGTAATGAATGCTGGAATGGATATGTACATCTATTACTATTTTATATTCACATAAAATATAAATTTGTCTTCACAGATATATATTATTGCTCATTTTTTAAAACATTTTGGGTGTATAGTTTCATTGATGCGAATTTCTTATGCATCTTTACAGACCTAAAACTAGCGCCTATTTTCAACAAAAAGGTTCTTGAAAAGAACTTGCAAGAGCTGCCACCCATTGATCCAGAAAAGCTTCGTCTCAGGAATGAATTTCTTCATAGTGGACTGCCAGATGAATTGAAAAGGCAGAGTGCAATACATACAGCTATACTGAGTACAGATTATCCACCTTTCCCAAGACCTAACCATGTGCAACAAATACTTGATTGGTCAAAGGAAAAGACAGTTCAGTCACAGGATACAGCTGGGCTCAATGTTTGGGATCTGCCAGAAGTTAATTTGAAACTCACTGACTTTGCAGACGCTGCACCAGAAATTAAATCAACTTCCAGCAGTTTGAATTTGTACAGAAATGTGGAGACAATATCTGACTTGTCTGTAATAAAGGTAATGTCATTTTCAAACCTATGTTAGTGGTAAGTAAAATGTAGCAGTCACTTTTCTGCTGTTGGCAGTGCCATATTTGTATTAATATTTTGGTTCAGGTTTTTCATCATACATGGAATGAATCATTTTGAGGCCAAGACAATGCATTCTTAACACTTTGCCTTTGGGCCTGACTGGTAACTGGCCAGCTGAACAGGGGAATTTCCTTAAAATAGCCTAATTCCCTCATGGAAAATTAATGTTTAAGGTAATCAGTGCAGAATGTCATGATGTAACTTCAGCTATTTAATGAAAGATGAGTTTTAGTTTTATCTTGCAAGCTATGTAACTTGCAGGCTAAATCAGCCAAATCTTATGTATTATGGATTTGAGGGTAACTTTATCGTTTATTGCTTATGGATTTGAGGGTAACTTTATCGTTCATTGCAAATAAGGATTACAGGTTCAATACCCACTCACACCAACCTGTGTCAGCTGCCTTGGCATGTGAGAAGGGCTGTTAAAACCAGCAAAAACAGAAACCTGAAAAACAAAAAATGCTCAGAAGTTCATCTGTTTAAGAGCCTGCAATTGCTATTAACTAGATCTAGTTTTCATTATTTACATCTTTCTACTGTCAGAATTTCAATGGTCATCTGGAGCTGAAAGTGGAGCATCTTGAAGCATGTCTGGCTGAGATTCAGAGTTTTAATCCTTCCTGTCCTGTAAAGAGAATGTACAGTGTGTTGAAAGAGATGAAGAGCAAGAGTAATAACAGCACACAGGTTACAGGACAGCCAGGTAAGCAATGTTAAATTAATCCAAAAGAAAGAAGAAAAAAAAGGAATAAAGCTGCATCCAGTGAAATTCACAGACCCAAAGCGCTGAATTATCTGCTAGATATGCCAAAGTGTAGATAGGGTTAATGGAACCTTGGCTAGCAAAGATTCAAACACTTTTGAGACATAATGAACACACTGAAACATTTTTCTTGTCTGATGTTTGGCATGTGTCACATAACTTAAAAGTTTTGCATTTTACACTGTTGCTTTTCCTGTATTATTGTTCTTTTACATGCCACACAGGATTTGACTAAGTGGCATGCATTCAGAGTGTTAAATAATTTAGTATATATTCCATTTTGCATGGGAGTTGAAAGATAGTGAGTGCTGGTAAATTTACAGATATGAAACTTCAATCTTTACTTTGCCTTTATCTTCAAATTTCTTACGTAGTGTTACCTGAGGCACCTGCGGGGTCTTCTCTAAAAAGACGGTGCTCTAGTGAATGTGATAATACTGATGAAACGGCAACAAGCAAAACAACAAGAAAAAGATGGACTCGGCTTTCATCCTCACAAGATAGAAAGATAGAATCACAGGACATTCGAAATGGAGAAGCATCAAAAGAAGAGGACACAGATAAATTAACAAGTAAGATATTCTAGGTCATGACTCTCAAATTCAAATCACCATGAGGGTAAATGAGGACTAGTACATTGGCCCGAGGGCTGAATCTCTAAAACCATTCCATACAGCAAAAGTGACTTATAAAAGGTTGCCAGTTGAAATGTAAATGATGTAACAATATAGTTTTTATAAAACCTGGCTGGCTCTGAAGAAAAAATGTGGATTATTATAATTCCAGGTGTCCTTGTGGGCTGCAAGAAGTAACTCCAGGATCACATGCGGCCCTTGGGCCATGTGTTTTTAACCCCTGTACTAGATAGTGCCATAGCTTGATATATTAAGCACTCATTAAATGTTATATTACTTTTGAATATTTTGTTTTCACTATATGTTAAAAAATGTTAAAGATAAAATACAATCACAACAGGAGTAGACAAATTGGTAGTTACCATGTTTGGGACTATTGTATTCTGCTTTTGGACTACTTAACTGTAAGGTTCTAAAGCCTGTGGGACTAACAGTTTTGTCTGGTGGTTTTTTTCTTCTTTTTTTTTAAAGTACCTTTACACCCAACAACATAGGGCATTTTGTATCAATCCCTTCATTCCCTATCCAATTTAAAAATGACAAGCCTTAAGGATATTTTTATAAAAAGGTGCACACAACTTTCCTTACCTTTCCCTAATTTTTAATTTCTAATGCAGTTATTGGTGGGGGTTCCTTCGCATTTTGGACCAAAATGAAGTTTCCAATGTAAATCCAATTATGTTTCCAGCCATTTTCATGTTCCTGGAAAAGTATTTTCGAAGAAGAGATGGAGTCTTTGGACAACACATTCATTGAAGGTATATACTGTACCTTCATCCAGTAGTTATAATTTCTGTTCCTAATATTTTCCAAAAATAAATTGAACAAATAGAAATGTAATATATGTAGCCACAAGTTTAAAGACCTTCACAGTTTGAAGAATTTTAAATTTATTCTACAAATTTATCAAAATAGACTTGCTGACATACGGATGCAGTGTAAGCATAGATAATCCCATTTGGTTTGAAATGTGAAGATGACAGTGTTAAGTTTTGTGCATTTATTTATATCTTTTAGGCTTTGTATTTTAAAATTGTAAATAGATGTCAGCTTTCCATTGCTGTAATCCAATCCATTTAAAAATCTGTTTCCTGACTCGCATTCTCAAGTTTCTTACTCACCTACATTTATCACTTTGGAATAAAAAAAATTCCATCCAGTTTTTTGTGTGATCTGCATGTTGAAATAATTTACACAATATGGGTGGCTGGGTGAGCTAAGGCACTTGCCGTCACAGATCAGTGCCATCTTACATTTGCATGTATTCAAGTCAAAATAAATCGCTTATGAACATGACCATTGAGAGAATAGATTTAATACTTGATGAGATATCAAAACTCGAGGAAAGGTACACCATTCTTTATTCAAATCTAACCATGGGTTACATACGAGAATAGTTTCATAAGATATCGCTGCTAAAAAACATGGGTTGTATACTACCTACAAATGTAAACTTATCGAAGATATTGAATCATCTATGCCTGAGACTGACATAGACTTGGAAGAATTAGTTATACTTGCTTGAATTGTTGATGAAATTCAAGCTGAAGTGGAACAGTATGAGAAAAAAGTTATAAATTGACATCTTAAATCTCACAAAAAAATTGTGATTGAGAGAAAATTTGGGACTAAAGTATGACCATTTTACAGCTCAAAAAATTGCTTGATAATATCAGTAATTATTTTTGTTCACTTGATTAGAACAAAATTGTTATTTATTACCCTCTGACATCCTTATTGTCTGTTTTTGTGAGTTGAAGTTGTCTAGCTTGGCCAACAGAACGGCGTTGCATTCATCTGCGGTAAGCATGGAATCATCATTGGCATTTTAATACAGTTTGTAATCCTGCATAAACTGCTTTCCACTGCTGTCATGATCACTCTTATGCTTGTTTTTGTATCAAGTCTCACTGATAATATTTTTCCACTGGCACTAACTGCTTCAGTGATAATAGATACAGTAACAGCAGCTATTCCAACAGGGACTCTCAATGTGGTGGCTATTCCAGTTACACCAAGCCCCACCATGGCCACAGGGGCCCCGAGTGGTCGAGTGGTCTAAAGCGCTCTCTGTTACAGATCACTGCCATCTCACCTCTGTCTGCGTGAGTTCGAGTCTCAGATTTGGCTAATGTGGATATGTGAGAAAGCTTGCCGGTAGCTTCTCGTGGGTCGGTGGTTCTTTCCGGGTTTTTCCGGGATCTTCCTCCACCATTAATACTGGCCGCCATGTATAGCCTGTCATGTGCTGAAAAATGGCGTTAAACCCTACAACAACAACAACAACAACCATGGCCACAAATGCTATACCACGTGCAACATTAATAATTCTGCTGATGCATGTATATCGCTGAAGTATTCATTGGAATTTGTCTATTTCTGTTTACAATTGAGTTTCTGTAGCATTAATTTTATTATGTTGATACTGCTTAGGCTCCATCATATTTTAATGTTAACATTATAATTATTGACCTGTAGTTGGAGTGCCTTGGCATTCTTCAAGCAATCATACGATTATATGTAAGAATTCAACACAGTAAAAAAAATTAATTGATGGTTTTAGAGTTGTAAATCGTTAAATGCCTTTATATGTTCATCGTGATCTAATTTATGATTAGCGATATGGACATCCACATGTTTTTGATGCTGCATCTTGTTCTCGTTCTGGGTTGTGCATGTTGAGTTCTCAGATCTTTGTGCCTCTGGTAAGAAAAACACAACTTCATATTTCATTTGCAATAAGTGCACGGGACATGCCAGTATCTCTAATTTTACCTACCTCGTTGATTTTGGTAAAATTGCTGGCAACTGGCCCTGTTAGTTTAGTAATGTCGGTCACTTTAATGTTGTTCTTTTTATCTGGCCAAATTGATTTTAAAAAATAACACATTCATGCTAGTCAATCCCATTGTAGTCCACTAATGCAGCTGAATTGTCTTTTGTGGCAAAAAAAATTGTGTCCACGAATGCATTTTGTTTCTGCTGTCTCTCCGCATATTTGATCATCCATAAATATCTGTGGATACAATGTTGTTATACTACGGCAATTTTTAATTACATGGGCTGTTGTACCTTAAAAAGGATAACTGTGCCATATATTTGTGCAGTGTGGTCACTGGATTGGCTGAGTTTATCATAGCAATAAGTGCTGCTGTAGTTTCTGTCCCACATATTGGAGGATCTATTGTGGTTTGTGTTGGCAGCAGTGTTGATACCCAGGATAGTGTATTGCTTCATTTACAGCAATATACTCGATAAATTCTCACAATGGCGCCAGACCATAAGAATTAAAATGTATGACATTGCATGAATTAATGTAATATGCAACCCACTGAGTTCCAAGACATTCATGCGAATCTAGATTAATTATTCCAGTTTCATGGGTTTGTGGTGCATTATGTAGTTCATCGTGCATTAAAAACCTTTCCAATATTTGATTAATTTTTATCTCTGCTATTTCAAGTAAATCAGAATTTGACAATGGTGCTTTCACAGAGAATGTTGTAGCCCTACCCTTCTGTTCCCCTTGAGTTCAAGCTCAAAACAAAAATGGAAAAACCAAGTTTATTCTCTGAAGAAAAGTAAATAAATTTACCATTTCTTAGACAAATCAAAGTGACTACCAGTATGTTTAGCATATGAAACCTTTAGCTTGTACCAGTTACCTTCAAAGACCATGCTTAGTCAACAAGCACTGTCAGCTTTAAAAAAACACCATGTCAGTTAAATATTGCTCACTCTATTGTCATAAAGAACAAAGCTTATTTTTCGAAGAAAGTAAAAATGTTTAGTTAATCAAAGCTCAGCCAGCACTGATTTTCATGGCAAACACAGTAATGAATAGTGACAGCACTTGTATGGCATTTTTATCTTTGCACACACTGCCAATTATCAATTTTGTGGTTGTTATATGTTTAGTTATTGTAGAGCAATCCATATCTGGGTTTCATGTTAGGTTCAGTGGAGTACATCAGGGAACCAGTGTGACATTTCCAGTAGTACCTCAGAGGCTATAAACTGCACATATTTTTCATGCAAAATGTCTGCATAATCAAAGAAGTATAAAAAGAAGTATTCAGATTTTTGGGGGAAAAAAGCAAGAAAAGAAACAATTACATTTATTGGAAATCCTGTTGTGTTGATTCAGACTTGTCTCATATCTTATTATGAATGCCTTTTGGTGACTTGGCTCCTTGGTGACTTGGTCATTTGGTGACTTAGCCCTATGGTGACTTAGCATAGTAGCATTAGTAGTATTATTACTGTGCTCTACCAAGACATGCAAAAAATGATGCAGCTGCTTCAGATCATGTACCATGGACCCAGACCTGCATCTGTGCAGTTTGCAGTTGGAATAAGGAAGTACATGCAGAACAACATTTATTCATGTGGATGTTGGGACTATTCTGGAGCGGAGAATTTAGGAAGGACTTGCTCCTTCCATCGGATGATTTTTCCTGAATGCAGGATGGATTTAATGAAGAAATAAAGGTAGGGCTGGAAATTATAATGTGTTTTTTGCACATTTGGTTGCCTTTCCATTGTGACCTATTTTGAACTAAGCATAAATCTGCACATCCTCTTCCTATAATTGACTTATGTGTATTTAATTTGTATTGTTTATTGTCTTTTTTCTTATGATTATCTGTTATGTAAAATTGTATTTTGTGTAATTGACCTTAGTCCAAAATCAAGTTCATGGTGTACCTGACTCGCAATTATATTGATTCTTCATGCACATTTCAGCGGTAACTCTACCATGGACTGAGAAGTATCAGCCCTGCAAGGCTTTTGATATCCTGGGTAATAGTAACAATTTAAAGAGGCTCAAGTCCTGGCTCACCGAGTGGAAACAAAGGGTTGATAGAGAGACAAGAAAAGCCAAGAAGCTACTATTAAAGCAGTCTAAAGGCAAAAAGACTTCAGAAGAAACAGGTATCTTTTATTTTATGAAGAGATTGATGAGTCCTTGTTATGTTTTCGAGTCGGCCCCAACAATTATAGTGGAGAAGGCAGTGGTTAATATCGTTTATTTTTAGTTAAGGTCATAGCTGAAATCAAGTATAAATTTAATCATACTTTTTTTTCTTCAGATTTCTTCAAATACTAGACTTAAACATAAGTACAAGCTTAAGAGATTTTTTCTAGGTTTAAACATTTCAGCAATTCTTACCGGGACATTCTTATGCCAGACATTGATTTTCATAGTTGATGTGATCTCTTTATTGTAACCTAAACACCATCAACACCGATTGAGGTTGGGTGGCCATATATAGTCAGTTTTATGAGGATGAGTAAATAAAGTACTGCATTTTGGGTATGTTCTTTTGCATAATTTATGAGAATTCGTGATTGGCTGGCACAAAAATTATTAGTCATGTGATTAGTTTGTGGCTCAAAATTATCCATGGTTGATGCAAAAACTATTTTCTAAAGTGTCGTTCATATTTATAATCTATCAATAACACCATGGAAATGGCTTGGCCTTTTGGAAATTCTGGAGCTGAAAATAGCATTTCCCAGAAGTAAACACTTGCTGTACCCTGTTTTGATTGGCTCATATCCTTCAGAATGCCGAGTTGTATTTTGGTCATGTGATCTTTGTCATGTACTGCACATCATGAAAAATCAAGAATTATTCATCAACTATAGCGGAAGTGTCAGCCTTGTGGCTTCCTGGAAGATTTGCCGTTTAAAATTCATCAAATGTTACTTTGACCAGGTATTCAAAAAGATCTACAATGGTATTTCTCAGGAATGAGATAGCAAAAACTAGGTTATCAGCATTATAGTATTCAACAGAGCTTGTCCAAATTGGCAGATTTACTTTTTATGTTTTCCTGGTATGTAGTGGAAAGACATGCCACTTGTATTGCCTCATCCGTCTTGCCATTATTACCAATCTTTTTCAAAACCTGCCAATAGTTTCCATTGTATCGATGGGTTATCCTGGGTTATTCCTCAACCAGATGTACTGACTGTCATGTATAACCTATTATGTGCTGAAAAACGGCATTAAACTAAACCAATCCAAAACTTATTCAAAAATGATGGCACAGGAGTCATCTTTAAAATTGTATTATTGCTCTTTTATTATGTTATATGTGAATTACTCTTTTTCTGCTCGGATTACTGTTTTTGTCCACTTGGAATACACTTTTTCCTCGCCAGGGGTTGGCATGTATGCATCTGTTTGGTCCTAGATGAAAATGGTTCTGATCTGACCTTAGATGGGGCTGCAGTCTTGAAAATCTCATGTCTTTGCTCTTCCTAAATGGAAAGTCATAGCAACATGGGGTTTTCATCATCAGATTTCTTATGCATACTTGCCAACCATTATGCTTTTGGTGTCATTATTATGCTTTTTTTTCTCCAAATTATGCATTACATTAGACTATGGATTTTGCCTCTTTGGTACAATAATAGTAATGATTCTAATCATGCAAAGCACTGAATGAAATCTGTGGCCTCCATTTTGGAGGGTGGAAAATCTGACCCGGTTACTTTAAATAGCAGATTATGACTAGAGCTGAAACAGGGACCACATGATCTGACACAATGGTCATTCACATCAGTGATTGTAATATCTAATAAGGGGTTTTCCCAGAAGGTGGTGCTATGAAAACCAGCTCAGAATGGCTGCTGTTTACAGCAGCCATCCAAACGAGCTTCCATGAGAATGATGAAGAGGTGTCAAAACTAGCTTCCATGAAAATCGGGTAGAGGTGTCCAAAGCACTTCTTTGAGAATGGGGTAGAGGCATCCATATCTTACATGAGGTAAAGGGTTAAAAATCGTTTTGTCACTCCTCCCCCTGAATAAATGGTCATTATGCCACTGGGTTTCTACCAGAAGACTTCTTGAGATGTCTGGTTTGTCTTAAATGAAAATGGTACCGATCTGATGTCCAGTATCGCCACCACAGGAGCCATCTTGTAAATCTTGTTTGTACTTCTACCCCTGGATAGAAAGTCATATCTTGAAAATATTGTTATTTCTCCTCCTCTCCAAATGGCTAGCTATATCAACATGGAGTTTTCACTAGTTGGTCCCCACATAACATTTTGGCCAGTTTTATGTTAAAAATATGGCTGCTTTGGTAACTGTCGTAATCGTTTTGTCATTACTATTCCTGAATGTATGATTATTATGACGGGTTTTTCACAAAATGACTTGTAATGATGTCTACTTTGTCCTATTGAAAATGTTGCCATTCCGATGTCCAATATGTGTACCACAGCAGCTAATTTGAAAATGTTGTTTTCACTGAAGAATATCAAAAATTATTTCAACACTTGACAGTTAAAAACAACAAAATATCTTATATTGAATCTCTAGAAATTCTTTTTGCTTAGCAGCGGATCAGTCCCTTCAAGGAACTCTTGTTCCAAGAGTTTTTTCATGTTTTGATTGCAAGCTGGATGCAATACAAGACAAGATTTTTGTGAATGCAACTACTCTTGCTGTGTTAAATAGTTTAATGTACAACTTGTGCGTAGTTTTATAATCATCAGAAGATTTTCATGTTGATCATTTTTTGTGAGTTGTTCCACTTTCTTATTTACATTAGGCTGGTTGGGGTAGGATGCAGGATAGGTGGAGGTATATTTACATAGCAAATTTCTCACCATTCCTCATGTTTCATGAATATTTATACAGCTGAAGCTGAGAAGGATGACCTATGGGGTGATGACAGTGATTTTAATCTAGATAGCAATGACAGTGAAGGAGAGGACAATTCCCTCTGTAATACCATGCTTATCACTGGGCCTCATGGAATTGGGAAAACAGCATCGGTCTATGCACTGGCACAGGAACTGGGCTTTAAGGTAAAATAAATTTGGTTTATTCAAGATTTCAAATTGCTGTTGAACAACAAAATGATTGTAAGATCTAATGGGATGATCATTAATTATTTTGGTTGCTACAGGTGTGTTAAGTCAAACCTGTGTTAAAGACCACTTCTTTTTGCAAACTGTCTTAAGAGGTAACAAAATATAAGTTTATAATTTGTACTCATTATGCACCAGCAACCTGTATTAAAGGACAATACTTTGTTCATTAACCACTTTTGGAATTCTGAAAGGTGGTATTTTGAAACAGGATTCACCATATATCAATTATGTGCAAGTAATAAGCAGGGATGAGAATTTTCCATTGAATGTGGATTTTCACAATTTCTTGGTTTGAATAGATAATTTCTATTTGAAACTCAGCGTATGTTGTAGCGGGAGAGGGAGGTAATGCTTTTATGTGAGAATCGATAAAGGATTAAAATTACACAACACCCCTTAACTTGATGAAATTTTATCTCAGAACGGAGCTCTTTACACCTGTTACAGACCTGCCAACCCTTGCGATTTTGCCATAAGTCTTTCAAAAATGACCCTTAAAATATGGACTTAAAGAACAAAAGCAAAAACTATGGAATAATGACTGTTGCCAAAAATCCGGATAATTGGTTTCTCCTTGTTTGATTTGGATACGGGTTTCATATTAGAATTAGTGGAATCAGTCAGGGAACCATACTACTTTACAGCAGTACCTCGGACGCTTTAAACTGCACATATTTTTCATGTAAAGCATCTGGATGATAAAACTGTTGATTATAGAAATCTTTAAAAGTGGCTTCCAGCACATGATGCATGTTGAAGAAGATGTGGAAATTAAGCCTCTTAAAAAGTGTTAATAATCTACATAGAAGAATAAAAAGGAATATTCAGATTCTTCTGAATAAGAGCAAGAAGGGACAGGATTACATTTATTGGACATCACATGTCAATTTGAATATGTCTTGTAGTGGGAGATATGATTGCTGTCATCATGTGTATTTGAAAAAACATCCAAGAATTACGCCAAGTTGAGAGACAGCAATAGCCCATTGAGCTGCATAGGATTTGGAAATGAAGTTTGTGCAACTGTACTAGTGTTAAATAAAGTCTACCTGTACTTTACAAACTTTTCAGTTGGACATAATGTTTACCATCGCTGCATGTTTTGAATACCAGACTTTTTAAAAATACGCTTTCTAGTATTATAACAGCAGTTTATGATATTTTGGTACACCTTCCTGAAAACTGATCAAACTTATGGAAAACAATCAACCGCCTTACTGAGACAGTTCGTTAGAGTTGGCAGGTCTTATTTGCATGTCCTCTAGGCCAGTTATATGTGGGCCATTGCACAAGTAAATATGTGATAAATTACCTGATTATGATTTATGGCATATAATGTCTAATTATTACAATTGCTGCAAAATGGATGACTGCCATAAAATGGAAATTTGGGTTTTGGAAATTTTGTATGTTGTCATTATAATAGTGCTGTGCATTAACTGGGAAAGGAGGTTAAATTTAGATTGCTAAAAATAGGAGAATCTTGAAGTAACTGTTTTTAGAAACTGCATTTGAAGATACATTTATTTTGTTTTTTAAATATTCTGTAAACTAGAAACAAAAGCAAATTTTCTTCGAAATCATTAGCATAAAGTGAAAAATGAATACCATCCATGACAAATTTATGATCAGACATGCAATAAAGTTATTAGAGAAAAGCTTTACATTCTGAAACAGAAGCTCAGATCACTTTTTTTATACTTAAATAGAAGTTTGTGATGTTTGATTTTTTTTTTTCCTTACAAAAAATGCTGAAATCAGCTGATTGGCTGAAATTTGTTTATGGTATAATATTATCCTTCATTTCATATCCATCTTGTCAGGATGGCCAAGTGCAAACTCAGACCAATCCTCTACCTCAGTCTTTTAAATCAGTTCATGCTGCCACAGAAATTCAAGAGAAAGAAAGCAAGATCAGTCTGCCTATCCGTCCATCCAAATCAGTTTTGCCATCATGATTTGACAGATGCATATTTTCATGTCTCTAACCATCTGTCCTGCAATTTGTATACTGCGGGAGTGGTTATCAGTTTTGAGCTCTCCTTGAAGAATAGGTTTTCATAAGTGGGCAGTCAACAAGTGGTCACCTGCTTTCTCTCCTTGATTGATATATTGGGAGAGGCAGGGATGTAAGGCCTGATCTGTGCTACCAAGCACTGATTGAAGTGTACTAATAAGGATCATGGGGCCTGATGTGTCATCCTCCAGGTGAAGACTGGGAAAGAGGACACAACCCATCATATCATAGCTTCATGGCTATAATTGAGTAATACGCTCTGTGTACTCTGAGATCTCAAAAGATCACATTCACCTGTTAAAGATTTCAGCTCATGAAATTGGAAGTCTGCATTTTAACTTAATGTTTTGATATGAGACCCAATAAAAGTTGTTGGCTGACAAAGCCCAGTCAACCATCTCAAGATTTTTTTCTCCTTCATCTTGCTTCACAGTGGTAAATATTTCATCTGGTGGGTCCAATGGCTGTGGGTCCAGATGAGCACCAGGGCAAATTGATGTCCGGACATCCCCCTCAACGACATGGGTTTCACACTTTTGCTGGATATGCCCTGATTTTTGTCTCTTGTCAGGATAAGTCATTCTTCATGTCCATTTATTGTTGTCACAGGTTATGTGACCATTGGTTGTGCTGTAGTCATGTTAGGAGAGTGGTTTATCCTTCATATAGATAACCATGCTACTCTTCCCTCACCATTAAAGGTTTGATGCTCACGTATTTGCTCCTATTACCAATTCTCCAGATGTTAATATGAATGGGGAATTTATTTAATAGAGAGATTTTATGGTAACCATGTAGTGTTGGGAAGTGAAGAGAGTGGGTAAGAGTTTCTTCACATACTTTATGTTTTGTTCTAGAGTTGCTTGACTAGGGAGTTTACTTTTCCTTGGTAAACAACAGTTGTCAAGAAAAGATATCAAAATTAAATGAATACAGACTGCACGAACTGGTTACTCCAATCAACATTTTAAGTAGAATGGTGAATTGGCTGTTTTAAGTAACAACAGTACAGGTCAGTCTTGCCCAAACCTGAAGATTTTGGGGAAAGTTTTGCTAGGATTGGGGGGGGGGCATTACGTTAAAAACACCTAGGGTCAGGTATTATTTTTATCCTTTCTGGCATACCTTTTGGGAGTTGCAATCTTTGTTAGATTTGGATCTTTGTACATTACTTTTTGCTCATTAAAGTTTGAACTTTTCTAAGATTGAAAGCAGACTGGTATGAGGCTTTATGTTTGAACTTTTGTAAGATTGAAACCAGGCTGGTATGAGGCTTTAAGTTTGAACTTTTCTAAGACTGAAGCCAGACTGGTGCAAGGCTTTAAGTTTGAACTTTTCTAAGACTGAAGCTAGACTGGTATGAGGCTTTAAGTTTGAACTTTTCTAAGACTGAAACCAGACTGATATGAGGCTATAAGTTTGAATTTATGTAAGAGTGAAACCAGACTGGTATGAGGCTTTAAGTTTGAACTTTTCTAAGATTGAAACCAGACTGGTTCGAGGCTTTAAGTTTGAACTTTTATAAGATTGAAACCAGACTGGTATGAGGCTTTAAATTTGAACTTTTCTAAGATTGAAACCAGACTGGTATGAGGCTTTAAGTTGAGAAGATCTAGATCAGGTTTGATTTTCATGAGCTTCTGGCAAATTTTATTGAGTTATAGCCGCCTTGACTTTTAGTGTTTGTTTCAGTTTCCTTTTAGTATTTTGTGAAGGATAGATTAGTATGAGGCTTTACCTTATGAAGACAAGTCTTGCATGATTTTAGTGTGTGTAAAATTGTTGGCTTGATCTAGGTATTTTTGAATGTGTGAGGTAACTTTTTCCTCATTGCCTGAGTGCATTTGACTGGAAAACCATTCAGGTGTGCTCAAGACCTGATAACCCAAATGATCTGACTATAATGACTCGTAAATTATGGATCTGGAATTCATTTGGAACACTGGATATTTCTTTACTTGTGTAGAACTTTTTTGGGATTACTTTGGATTTAATTCATAACACTGAAATTTGCATTCTTTAACTTAGAGAATTAAATTATTATTATGTTTTACAAATCTTGTTGGTTTTTCTTCTTTCTGTTACTTAGTTTATGACCATAGAGTTATAACAGTATGAAAATATTATTGTTACGGTCAGATCTGGATACAGACATGTCCAAGTTTAATCTTGATCTAGGTTTCATTATCAATAAACTGGTCAGAGAACCAGTTTCACTTTGAAGGATTACATCATGCCTTTAAATCTGCCATTGTTTTTCATGCAGATGCCTGCATGATAAAGCTGTTGCTTACATCATTTTCTCAAAATGTTGTCCATCAAATGAAAACAAATTCAAGGAACAAGGGACAATCACCTTCTTAAAAGAAGTCAGGCAGCACAAAAGTACAAAAAGGAATATTCACATTCTTGGAGAAGACTATCAAAGTCAACAATTGTTTATTGAACATCGTTACATTGATCTTAGTTTGCCTAGTTACAGGAGAAGTGACTGCCATCTCCTAGTGAATTTACCCCCCCCCCCCCCATGAAATATGTGTAGTTGAGAGATAAAGCAAAAAAGTCACTGAGGTCCATAGGAATTGGAACTAGTTTCTGAAACTGTATTGAAGATAATTAGGGTCTATGTGTACTTTAGACATTTTAGTTGAACATAATGATTGCTGTTGCAGCTTCAAAACACACTTAGAAATTTTCAAATGTTGTTTTCCAAGTTGACAGTAGCAGAAAATTATATTTTGTTAGAATTTGCTCATTGATAACTTGAACTGTTTATGCTTTGGACTTTTGATTGAACAGGAACAATGTGTGTCTCTCAGGATCATAGTTGACATTGAATCGGATTGCATGGGATGAACACTCAAAGAGGATGTAGTTATAGCTAGAAAAGGTAGCCCTGCACATGATTCTCCAAGTTGCAGATTGTGGGAGGGGTTTCTCTGCACAGATTAACTCATTGAGGCCGTTAGATGCAATTTGGTGTCAAGTGGTAGTACCATTCTACAAGGCATATGGTATCACAATTCACGATAGAACCAAGTATTCAAGAAATGAACAGGGATATAACTTTACATTGATGACAGGTAATGTAGATATTCTGTGAACAAAAAAAAATACATCTGAAAGAAAGAAAATAATACAGTTTTGGGACCAGAATGTCATTACTAAAAAAGTCTGCTTTCAGGACCAAAGTGTTGTCCAGATTTTAAATTTCCTTCTTTCCTTTGAAAGCAGACCTAATGAAAACTTCCTATGGATAAATGAACCATTGCAAAATTTGGGTAACTTTAGGATTTGGGTTAAAAGGGGACTAAGTTGTTCTACTGATTACTCCATTATGCGATAGCAGATCTGGTTATGAGCTGTTTACAGTTGAACTTGTCTTATAAGCAAGTATATTCAGTATTTGTCTGTACCTTGATTTGTAATTTTAGGTATTTGAGGTAAATGCTTCCTCCTCTCGAAGTGGTAAGAAAATCTTATCCCAGCTTCAAGAAGCCACCCAGTCCCACCAGGTGTCTCACAACAAGGAGATGGGCACACCCGTAGAAAGTGCCAGACCTGCTGTTAATGTCAGTTCTGGTAAGATTTGCAAGTTATGATAGTTTTTGAGCTTTGCTCAGGAATCATTTATTTAACCCGTTAGTTACAACTGTCACTTGCATCTGCTGTAGCTAATGCTTGTTTGCTCCCCTGTCATTTATATGTGTACTACTCCCAATGTATAAGCATTCATTAATGTTATCTTAACTTTATATTTATTTGTTGAAAGCACAGAAGTTGTCAGATTTTTGATTATCATAACCAAGGAGAGGACAGCATTTTGATACCAGTTTGTAACATGATATGTTAATATAGAAACAGGAAGAGCTTTTCTGCAATTTACACAGGCATTTGTAGTTCAGGTAAACAAGGATGGATTCCGCTTCAGATTTTGGAAAATTTGGAGAGTTTAATCCAAATGGTGTTCAAGAGTTTGATGAATCAAATTTAGAAATCGGCTTAAATATTGTTAGTCCAGTTTCAACATCATATGTAAGGAATTTTGAATCAAATGATGGGACAAGTGTCCCACTTAATATGGGGTCTGAGGGTCAGAGGCCACAGTTGTATTAAGTCTACTAAGAAAAGAAAAAAATGTTTTTGCACAGCTAGTTCAAGACCACATCCACCTAAGGTCCAGGTCATTGCTTTGCATTGGTCAATAGTCCAGAGTCAGCTATGATCTATAAGAGGACTATTACCGTACCCTGCCTGAGCCAACATAAAAGATTATTAAACATGGGGTGGGCATATAATGAACCATTAATGGTATGCCTGTAATTACTGAAAATGAGAACATTTTCATTTCCGTATCTGTATGTACAGCTACTTCTTTCTTTTCAACATTTTTATATTTGCTGCTGTTCCAACCAATAAGTTGATCACTTGTTTGTTGTTTTGTTTTTTTTTACAAATTTACAAGCTGAATCAGTGAGATGCATGATGGATGTATAATTTATTCATGTATAGTTTTCTTTTCATTGCAGTAGGGAGCTGCATTCGTTTTTTTTTTTGTTGAGTATCAGACTAATGATCCATGCATAGTGATTTTGATATCAGCATTGGTTTGCTGTTTTTATGAGTTGCTGGGAAAGGCACTTGGCTCCCATTTCCATCAGATGATGTAGCCAAATGAAGTGCTGACAGTACTGATAGTAACCAATCAAGGCTATGACGATAAATGTTTTCGCATCAATTTGTGTTAAATATTTTAAAATATTTTGTACTGACAGCTAATTCCTATAACTGATGTATGATCCTATAGATTTTATTTGAAGCAGAAGGTAAATGGCACCATCAAGAATAAGAATTCTAACAAAAATGACAGCAGACATGTCACCCATGTGTTTGATATATGTAAAAAGCCTTAAACAAGTCTTGCATAAAACAAAATGTAAAATGTGGTCTTTTAAGGTTTGAAAGAATTATTAAACTATTTTCATGCTAATATGGAAAAATCAGACAGGGTAAAGCTCTTAATTAAATTGTAGCCATTTTATATTGTGTAAATTCGTTAAAATATTTGGTGCACATATTTTTAGTTGTCTGGTATGCAAGCATCATTGGCATTGGAATGGTGTGGATATACATATTTGGTAGGTCTTCATTTTGAGTAAAGAATGGATTACAGCAAAATTCTTGCAGAATGGAATGGAATAAAAATTTATTTTATCATTTTCTTCTTATTGTTTTTATCATTACTGAACATGACTCGCCTGGTCAGACAAGATGTTTGGGATTTATCTTTCCCAGACCCTAATTTCACTTTATGCAGTTAGGCACTCACTAACTTGTTTTGAACCTTGGACTTTAACAACGCAATACATCTTTAATAACTTTAGACTGTATTTCTAATATGAATATAAAATAGAATCGAATTATAGGCATTGCTTGCTGTACCCCAGGTCAGTTTATGTGTTTTCATTTTAATGATTAATAATGTTGAAATAGCCATTCAATTTATTCCACTTTGCTTGTTTTTATGCCATCACTGGCACTAGGTGCTCTGATTTGTGCGCAGCTTTCATATATGAATAATACATATTAATTTGTTTAAAAATTATGCATAAAAAATATTTTTCGAAAACTTGGAGGTATAATTTGCCCCAAAACTTCCTTAATTTACCTGTATCCTATGGGAAAATTACTTTTGATTTACACCAATTTCAGTCTGTGACATAACCACAGGAAAACATCTTTGGTGTAAATTGAGCATCACCAGTATACCATATAGGGTTACGGCTAATACACTTGAAAAAGAATACTCTGAATTCATTTATTTTTGTAGGCACACTATATTTGCTTGCCTGTGAGTTTAGTCTAGTCCTTCAATGTGAGACATTTACCCAGATATTTATGTTGTTTGTGCCAATATAATGTGTGTGTGTGTGATTTGGATTTTTAGCGTAGCTTTAACAATTTTTCAGTCATATCGCTATGATGTCTGCAGTGTGACAGTTTATAGTGATGTCTAGTACTGGGGCATCATGCTGCAGACATGTTGCATGATGTCCCACCCAGTCACATTATCCTGATACCATGCCGACCAGTCCTAACACCAACCTCTTAATGCTGAGTGTCAAGCGAGGCAGCTGTTAGTACCATTTTTGTAAGTCTTTGGTATGATTGGCCGTGGTTCAAGCCCATGATCTCTCACTTTCGAGGTGGACACTCTAACCACTAGGTCACCAGAGTGGTCAGTCAGCATGATAAATAAATACCTAGATAAATGGCATTATGTAGCATGTTCCCTGGTCAACTGATGGGGGAATGAGAAGCCAAATTTTCAGGAACATCCCACACACTTGGCAGTTCATATGAACTCTTTTCCACTGATTAAAATCTGTTAGACTAGACTAACTCTGATGTCCTTATCCTAGTGGATTCAAATTCTGACACAAGCAAATGGATGTGTTTTCAAGTTCTGTTGACCAACATTTCAGTTGGCAGATATGCAATGAAACCTGGGAATGCTGAAGTCTGGAAAAGGGATGATAAATATCTTTAATGAAACAAAGGTATCTGATCACTTTTTTCAGTATTAGTATATTTTGATTCATTTTGATAAAGCAACATAGTTCAGCTTAAACCAACTTTGGCATTCCTCTGCTCACACAGCATTACGGAAGATAGTTGTTTATTATAGCTTTGAATTCAGGAATGGGTCGTTTTAATTCCGAAGATTGATCGTTGTTTATTAGATCTTTACATTTGTGGTTTGAAGCAGCCACTATGAAATAAAATAAAGATCCTTAATACTATATCTTGTCATTATTTCTACTTGATATTGCAGAGCCGCCTTCCAAAGGAATTGGCACGAAGCATTCAGTATCAACAACAAAGATGCCAACTGCGTTTGCAAACTTTTTTAAGAAAGAAGTGCATTTAGCACCAACATCATCACAACAGTCATCTAAGAAACCTGCTTCAGCAGCACAAGCCTCTCCTCAAGGCAGGAAGAGAAACAGAGACAAGATTGATAGTGGTATGAAAAGATGTAGATTAACTATATATTTTTTTGTCTCAATACTGTTAATGTTGGATGAATATGATTGTATTAAAAGGTAGTAAATTCAAAGATGCCTACCCTTCTGATTTTGGCAGAATCATTCCCATTTTTTTTAACTTAAGTCAAATTATTAAGATAACTTCTGGGGGCCCTGAGTGGCCGAGTGGTCTAAAGTGCTCACCGTTCCGGATCACTACCATCTCACCTCTGTGTGGGTTCGAGTCCAAGGCTCGGGTACGTGGGAAAGCCTGTCAGTTGCTTCTCATGGGTTGGTGGTTCTTCCCTGGGTTTTCCAGGGTTCTTCCTCCACCAGTTATACTGGCCGCCATGTATAGCCTACCTTGTGCTGAAAAATGGCGTTAAACCCTAGAACAACAACAACAAGATAACTTCTGTCAGATTCCAATTTTTTTTTCATCCAGTTTTCTCTAAGTTCATTTATAGTATATAAACCTACAATCTTGAGATCGCAGATTGTCAAGATAAACATGCAAAGATTTACGTATTTACACAAAAAATAAAATGGAATATAATAGCAAATTCATTAATACCTAATTGTTTTTATGTACAAGAATCTTTGATTTCAGTAAGGTAAAAGTTCGTGTAAACAGAATCATCACATTATTGTGAGGGAAAAAGAACATTTACTCGTGGTAAAAGAGACTCATGATTTGCAACAGGATGTACAAAAATGGAGTACATAAATACTGTAAATAAATAACAGCATTTATTCAAATTTAGCTCTTTATAGAGCTGATTGGGATTCATTAATTTAATATTATTGCACAGATTGATACCAGATGACAGATCTACAAAACAAAGTTTTTACATTTAAAAAAAAAGAAGAAATATGCATAAAAATGTTGAGGAATAAATAAGTGATATATAGAATAGGTTTTCTGTAAACATTTGCATTATTTATGCCATTTTTTAAAATAGTGATATGTATATTTCAGTTCCCAGATATGTTGATCAACTGTCTTAGACTACAGTTATTTAAAAAAAAAATAAAGAAATTGAAATCAAAGGATTGGAAAATTTTCATGAATTGTAATATGCACTTGTATTACAACAGCAGTTGAATAGTGACCAGTCAGAAATCATGTCAGCTTGTATCACAACAGCATTTGAATAGTGACCAGTCAGAAATCATGTCAGCTTGTATTACAACAGCAGTTGAATAGTGACCAGTCAGAAATCATGTCAGCTTGTATCACAACAGCAGTTGAATAGTGACCAGTCAGAAATCATGTCAGCTTGTATCACAACAGCAGTTGAATAGTGACCAGTCAGATATCATGTCAGCTTGTATCACAACAGCAGTTGAATAGTGACCAGTCAGAAATCATGTCAGCTTGTATCACAACAGCAGTTGAATAGTGACCAGTCAGAAATCATGTCAGCTTGTATTACAACAGCATTTGAATAGTGACCAGTCAGAAATCATGTCAGCTTGTATTACAACAGCATTTGAATAGTGACCAGTCAGAAATCATGTCAGCTTGTATCACAACAGCAGTTGAATAGTGACCAGTCAGAAATCATGCCAGCTTGTATCACAACAGCAGTTGAATAGTGACCAGTCAGAAATCATGTCAGCTTGTATCACAGCAACAGTTGAATAGTGACCAGTCAGAAATCATGTCAGCTTAGGGCTGTTCCATTTAAACATACATGGTACCCAGGGAAGGCAGTTTTCAAAAAAAATATATGCCAGGGTACTTTGATTTCCCAGAGTTCATATTAAAATAAGAAATTTTAAATTGCATCTATGGGTGAGTACCCCATGTTAAAGCATAAGATAAATTGTTTGCTGAAATTTAAAGTTGTCCTGTTTTTTGTGTTCAGATTCCTTTTTCATTTTTAACTGACAGTCCTATTTCACATTGGTAGAGTTCAGCATCTCTTGTAAACTGAACATACAATTTATGTATCTGTTATTTTTCTAATATAACCAAAAATACAAGAACTTAACTTTGGCTGAGGGTTCATTCTAGGATTTAGCCTCACAGGGACATTGTCCGATCAAGATTTTCAAAATAAGGGCCACAAGCATTTGACATGGGCCTCTTTTTCTTCCTGATTTGGTTAGTGGTTACATGAAGATTAGATAATAAATGTAATCCAAGCTTAAATATTAATCCTTCTGTCAGCTGAATATGATACTGATCATCATGGTAGTGTAAGAATGAATAAAAAAAATTAAACCTAATACTTAAGAATTATTGAAGACAGAGACTCATATTTAATGTTGATTGTTCAAATGTAAATAATTGATCACTGGTGGATTTTAGATAATGTACTTGAGATAAATTTGTCACATGTCACTTATAAGTATTACAACACCATCACGTCCTCATTGTATACTGGGGGTCCGAGTGGTCTAAAGCACTCACCATCAGTAGTTCTTTCCGGGGTTTTACCAGGTTCTTCCTCTACCATTTATACTGGCTGCCATGTATAGCCTATCTTGTGCTGAAAAATGGCATTAAACCCTACAACAGCAACAACAATAATAACAACAACTCATTGTATACTGTTTTATACACAGGGAGTTGAAATATTTGTGATTGTGGTTACTTTCTTTTTAACAGGTTTCCTATTTAGAATTAATGAAAACTGCGCAGACTTGTTACACAAAGTTACTTTGTATTTTTTCTTCTGTTTATATTCCCTTGGCAGACCTGCCAACCCTTATGATTTTGCTGTAAGTCATACGAAAATTGCCCTTAAAATACAGACTTATGGCACGCAAGCAAAAACTACAGAAAAATGATCGTTGCAGAAAAATCTGGATAATTGATTCATCCGTGTTTGATTTGGATCAGGGTTTAAAATTAGAATCAGTGAAATTAGTCAGTGAACCAGACTAACTTTTAGCAGCACCCCAGATGCTTTAAACTGCACCTATTTATTAATGTGAAGTGTCTGCATGATCAAACTGTTCATTATGTATTTTTTTAAATGGCATCCAGAAAGCAATCCATGTTTAAGACGAAAGGGAAAATAAGCTTCTAGAAAAGTGTTAATAATCGACACAGAAGAATAAAAAGAAGTATTCAGATTCTTGTGAATAAAAGCTGGAAAGGACAGAATTATGTTTATTGGACATCACATGCCAATTTGAGTATGTCTCGTGGCAGGAGATATGATCACTGTCATCATGTGAATTGGAAACAGAATTTCCAAGAATTACATCAAGGTGAGAGATAGCAACAAGCCATTGAGTTGCATAAGGGTTGGAACTCAAGTTTGTGCAACTATACTAGTGGTAAATAAAGTCTACACGTACTTTACAAACTTTTCAGTTGAACATAATGTTTATCATTGCTGCATTGAACTTTTAATTACGTTTTCCAGCTTTACAATAGCAGCTATTGATATTTTGTTACACCTTACTGAAAACTGGTCAATCATCTGGAACAGTCAGCTGCCTTAGGTGAGACTGATTTGTCAGGGTTGGCAGGTCTGCCTTGGCATAATTTGTCATTATATGTTTTCCATTGTGTCTGCTATGGTTCACATAATTTATATACATAGTGATTTTCTTGGCTTTGCAGTTTCTTAATTTATTAGATGGACTTCAAGAAATGAAAGACTCTAATTAAATTAAGCTAATCAATAAATCCTGAGACTTATTTATGGATCCAAAGCTGTCATGTTTTGTTTTTTTAATTCATTTTCTGATGAGAATGTTACTTGTCGTTTTAGCACCACCAGTGTAAACCTATGTTGATTATGTCTCTTCTTTTAACTGTAAATGTGCTTTGATGGTGCTATACAGTTTCATATTTTGCATAGGGTTAGAATTTTAAACAAAAAGAATTTCCCCAGGTGTCCTCACTAGTTATACTGGCTATTTAAAAAGACCTGGTATATGTTAGGTATTGTTCAAAGAACCTTTAATTCCCTTTATTTTGGTGTATGATTGATGGGTGTACTGTGGGTTAAAGTGTATACAGCTTGGCCTTACTCCAGATGTGCAACTTTCCAAAAACTGCTAGCTCTACTTGGTCATTTTCACTTCCTGGAATTCAGAGGTAAATTGTGAAAAAAGAGCCAGTAACTTTTTTTACATTGCATATATTTGGTAATTCATCCATAGCACTTTCAGAAACAGATATTGTCTAGTTGGGCAAAATTTATTTTCCCTGTTTTAATAGCTGCTAAAGATAGTGTACTTTAGACTAATTCAGGCTGAAATTTTGAGCACAAGGGAGCAGTCATTTTAGTTATCAGTGTGCTTTAGATCATGTACAGTTTCCATAATTACAGTATCCAAAGAAATGTCAGCCACATTACATCAAAGTAGCATAGAGGTATGCCAACATCTTCTCCACTCTGCATGTTTCAGATGCAAACAACTTCACCTCACATACGTTACACTCTTTCAAAAGTACATAATAACTGGTGAGTGTCCCTCTAAAATGTCTGCATACTGAGATGAAAATCAGATGAGAATGATCTCCCCTTGGTGCTAAATCCTGTAATTCTTCAGCTACTACTTTTTCCATACCTACTTGGCACACTCATTCAAGAGGCCTTGTACATTCTTTCTTATTTTAAGTGTGATCAATCAGAGTTTTCTCATCACTATGAAAGTATACTCGTATGAATTGTTCTGAATTTCACTCCGTTACCATGCATTTTACTTCATAGTTGTTGATTTTGTCATGCAATAAGTAATACAGCAACACTTTAATTCTTTCTTTTCCTGGTGAATAACATTTGCACTATGTCTCAATACTTCTTGCATTTTATTTGATGTAGTTCATTATTTTTCTCAGTAAGTTTTGTAATTCTTTCATTTATTACATTTTTATATATCGATATTAAGTCTGGCATATATTTTATGGCATTGTTCCACATTTATATTTACATTTTGCTTGTTCAGCCCATACATTTGTAATGGTTGGAAAGATTTTTTTTATTAAACTGGTATCATGACAATATGGCTTCTTATGTATGTAGCCACAGATTATAACGTTTTTATGATTGAAGACATTTTATTGAAACTTTAGCCAGTCATATAACATGTACAGACAGAATGGTGGAGATTCCCATAAAAATCCTGCCATTTCCACACAAAAAGCATACGAACTTAGAAAATCTGAATCCTGCATGCCTGATTGTTATCAAACAAGCCTGCAGAGGGAAACATTTATGTGAAGCAGTGAACAAAATTGCATAGGTAAGAAGGCCCCACTACATAGAAACCCTTTCAAGAGAAAGAGAGACAGAGACTTTGATTAGTTTCAGCAGAGAAACATTACTTTCAAAGCCTTGGTGCCACAGTGGCCAACTTCCTTCTTTGGCTCATCAAGGAGAAAGTAACCCAGATTACTATCAAGGGCTACCATATGACAATGTCTGACACATTTAGCTATCATAGAAGAGAGAACAGGAACCTCCCATCTTCTAGCCAGATTTGACTTGTCACACCCAATGGGTTTTGTCTTTCTTCCAAGATAAAACCTTTAGGGGGCATTTTTAATATGATTAAACAAACCCTTGAGCCACTAAATCCTTGCTGATTCATCTCTTGTACATTCCCAGTTCTTCTGGCCTTAGCAGGTAGGTGCAGTGAAATTCATTTTTATGCCTTATTGGGCAACCCACATAATAAAGGTCCACCATGATGGTTCAGTGTCTCTTATAATGGATCCTATTTTCACTGCAAATAATAGGCTCCCATTCTCGAATAGTAACAAGGACATGATCTTTTGCTTCTGTTAGCAATAATTGTAATTATTAGTGTTTCCATCATTGTTTAATAAAAGCCAATCTGTTCTTAATTGAATTTATTGCAGCAATATTATACGTTGTTCAACATATATCACAATATGATTTTCAGTGTAATACCCACCCCATATTGTAAGATGATAAACTCCATCAATTTTTTCTTGTTCTACTGTATTTAGATCGGATAATGTATTTGAAAAAGAAACCAAATTTTTCCGGTAAAACATTTCTTCTGTAATATTTGCTTAACCATACTACAAGCACTCTTTAAGTTCTCTCCTCATTTACATCTCTTGAAGAATGTGCATTTTTGGTTCAGTAGTAACTGACAAATGACAGGCTTTTAACCTGTTCAGAGGGACATCACTCTTGTCTGACATTATTCTCAGTATGCAAACCAGATTGTTGTACTTCTGTTGCTAAGCAACCAGAATGCATGGTTGATATTTGGTTTTCTGTTTTTGTTTTGGTTGTTTTATTCTCTTGCTTGGGAGAGTTGGATTTGTGAAGTTATGGAAGGAATCCTGATAACATGATTTAGTCAAAAAATTGATATCTATTGATATCTATAAGGTCAGTGTATGCATTCCAGAGGAGGTACCACAACAGAAGAAGAGCAAAAAGGTGAACAGTTCTCCAACCAAAGTCATGGGTACAGCAGGAAAGAAGAAAAGGGACAACATTATGACAACTGTTTTAGAGCCAGGTCTAGGAGCAAAAGGCCTGAATTTGACTAGCACTTCCCTCATCCTCTTTGACGAGGTATCATCGTAATATCGCTTGATTTAAATCCTTTTAAATGTTGATATTGATTTAGAAATGTAATTTTCCCCGTGAATTCACTTGTTTTTGTGTGTATCATTTTACCTGGTTTTGCAGATGTTGAGCAACAGTCGATTGGGGGGGGGGGATTAGTAAAGGTGACCTACTTGTTTCCTTGGAACTTTCCATTGGTTCCTTAATTTTGAGAATTGTAGCACCAAAAAAACTTAACAAAAAATGTGGTACCCATGGTAAAATAAGTTGCATAAATATCACCAAGTTCCTTTCTTGTAGAAAATGCCATCTTCTTGATTGCTTTTCTTTTGTTACGGCTTAGCACAAAATATGATTTTATGATTTCTAAAGCTATCATCAACTTTTATTCACAAATGAATCATGGGCAAGCCATAGGTATCATTTCTCAGATGGCATCATTGTTGTTCTAGTTACTGTTGGCATAGGCACAAATTTTAAATTTGTGTATATTTCACAGGTATATTCAGTCATAAAGTTAATGGGTATACCACAGGCATACGAATGTAACTATGACCTGTTTTCACATTCCACTGATTATGTTAAGGTTTTGCACAGTCATGAAACTTGATGAGTGTAGTAGTCATTGTGGAGGGTAATTATATCATCGCAGGAAAAAACAGGTCACATTGACATAATTTTCACTATAGATGATTGTGTGAAGTGTTCACATTTAGCTCAGTTTCTCACACTGTTGTAGGTACAGTCATTATACTTGAAGGGTGTATTCATCTTGAGTATTACATATCATAGGTACAAATATGTCACAATGACCTGCTTTTCTTGATCCAGTGGTTTTGGATTCAGCTTCATTTCTGGACATTTGTATTTATAGTCATTAAGTTTAGATGCATTCACCTTGATGGATATTACTGCAGTGTGACTGATATTTATACTTGTTATATTCCAATGCCTTTTTTTTTTGCTTTTAACTCCATGTTTCAGACACTTGCACTTAGTCAGTCCCAGTCATGAAACTTGATAAAGCATTTTATTGCCCAACATAGTGATCACTTTGGGATCTGTTTGTATGTCAGTATTTCCATTTGTCCATTCCTATGTAAGCTGTGACAATTACTTTTACATACATGTCCATCTGTCTGTATGTCCATCATTATTCATGTTCACACTGTAAATTAACCTAAATGTTTTTCCCCAGGTTCTTTCTTGCTATCAAAACTTGTGGTTCTGACTTGGCATGCAGGCCATGTTGAGCTTATTGATTAAATAATATTTGCAGTTATGAATAGTAGATTAGTGACCTACTTCTCTTGCTTTGGTGACTTTCCGGGTTTTGGAATTTGCTCTGACAGAGCAGTCATGGTGTAGCTTTCTGGGGAATTCTGATTGCGTTGCAGATAACAAGATGTACACATTGTGGTCAGCAGTATTACAATTGTCAGGGATGATAATCTTAGGATTTTTGGCAATTTTCAGATTATTTTTTTTGATGACTTAGAATTTATAACTCATCAAAATTTATTTTGTTCTCTTCAAAAGAGGGTTTTGCCTTGGAATGGGGAAAGAAGTTGATTAATTTCAGATTTTACTAGTAATACATTGGCTGTTGCTATTGCATTACTTTCTATTTTGGGATTACTAGGCTTCAGTTCAATATAATTATTGCCTTCTCCAATTAGTATTGGAGGGCTAAAAATGAAAACAACATGATCCCAGTCTGGCTCCTTAGCCACAACCAACATATGGAGTACCATGCTCTTTTCCATGGATGACATGTGGAATGTGTACTGTGTCACTCATCGAAATTGACCTTAATTTTTAGTCTTTAAGGTATTTTTGGCTTTTCACCTACTTTTTTATCATTTGAGAATTTGTCTCAGTCCTTGTTTTATTTGTGTTATCCGTGTTCTTTTTGTAAATTTAAGGTGTCTTTTAGCAGCTTGCTGTGCAGGTATTGCTTCATTAAATTGTATTCTCTTTCATTGTTCTGGGGCTAGGGTAAGTATTGTCTCCGTTTTTGGGGTTTCTGTCTTCTCCTTGTTTTGCATGAATTTTATAATTATATAGTTTATAATATCATAAGATGTGGGCACAGGAATGCCCAGTGGGACACTCACCCCACCTTCTTAGTGTGCTCAGGGTATACATGCATGGACAGCTGTCCAGTTTTATTTTGATCTGACTAGGTGTGGGACTTTCCTGAAAGTTGCCACACATACAGGGGAGGAAAAAGAGCCTAATTTTCAATGGTTGATCCCATCTGTCCTTAGCATCCATGAGGAGAAGGAGAATGAGCTTCATGCCTTGGAAAAGGGTTCTTTGCCGTTCAGGGGTAATTATCATTTGGGTTTTTTTTTTCTTTGCCAACCTGGGTTTCTGGCTGAAATTTGGCTACCTTCATTAGCTACACTTCCTATGGAGAACCTTATTCTCAGTCGTATCTATTCAAGATAGACTTCTTTTCCCAGTTAGGACCATTAGGATTTATTTGGTTTCTAAAAAGGGAGGAGGAAAGGTTGGAAGCACCCTATAGTACACATCACATAGCTCATGTACATGCTCTAAGTCACCTTTTTTGCAGCAATTGGTGACATTTTTGAGAATCTGATTACACATACCTTTAAATGGCATTTATTCACTTTATTTTGCACCTTGTTTATCAAAATTCCATTGAGGATTATTTTATAAATTCCTCGAAAAATGCCTAATGGCAAATTAAGTGATAATGTACTTTGACATTTTTAGGCACAAGCAAGCAGGGTGATCTCTTTAAAATTGGTTTTGTCACGCACTATAATATAAGAGAGAACGTGTCTGCAGTTGGGAAAAAGTTGTACTACAAACATAAACAGACATGACAGTATCGTCATTTTTAAACAAATCTTGGGAAAACAAAAATATTGGCACACAAGTACAATAAAAAATTGGAGGCAATTATGAAACTTTGTCTTTTATTGAGATTCGTAAATAATGCCCATTTTTCCAATACAAATATGTTCTTTCATACATGTAAAAGACAATGGGGCTAATTTTAATTGAGTAATTCTTACCTGCTGCAATTGCAAATATTCCCCCCTCACATCCCACTCTAATGTCCTGTACACCAGGTCCAAGTCAGAAGATAGTATTAAATATGTTGACTGTGACCTTGTCAGACTGAGATCATGTTCTTTTAAATTCTGGCCTGCCAATACTAAACAGAAGGGAGTAATTAGCTTGGACTAGTTATCATGGAAAAGGAAAGCACTGCAGTATCAGGTAAGTAATACATAATTAAGATTAGTTTTTCCACCACCTCTACCCACATGATCTTTTTCATTACATCTTTTCAGTACAAGTCATTCTCATCCTCGGATATTGTTTTTAAAGTTTGCAGGTCATTAGCAAGACTTGGTGTTCTGCAGAAACCTTGCCTGGAAATCATCATGAGCACAGATTTGAAATTGAGACAGTCATAATTCAAATTTCAAAAGTAATTTGCGATTGGTTGAAACGAAAATTGAATTTGTTGAAACAAAATTTGAATTCAAGTTCAAGACTTTTATGATTTCTTGACCTTGTCTTTCTTTGTTAATATCATAGCATGTATTTAGTATTGGGGCTTTTAAAAAAAGTAAAATAAAGTTCTCCCTATTTATATCTGTTTTTAACCCTTTTTCCTTTTTTTTTTAATAGGTAGATGTGGTGTTTGAAGAGGACAAGGGCTTTTTGGCCGCTATTCAGACGTTTATGAATTCTACCAAAATTCCCATCATCATGATAACAGCTCAGGCTAGTTTTGCCTCACAGTTTGAGGGAAGATTTGAAGAACTCACATTCAAGCTGCCCTCTCCGGTAAATACTTCGCGGAAACGTGAAGAAGTGTTTTTCATACAGAATTTATAGTTTTGTTAATAGAAGAGTATTTTTTATTTGAGCCCATAATATTGGAAAGTCAGCAGTGACAGCATCAGCAGTTTTCTTTAGGTTTTGATAATCGCAAGTAAATTGACAGACATTTTTTGAAATTGAGGTAATTGTAATTTATTAATTTATGGTCAGATATACCCAGTAATCATGATTACTTTTTTGTGATTATTTACATAACATTTCACTGCTTGGAACATGAACAGTGACTTTGAATTGTATCTAATTGAAACCAAAGTGTGTTTGAGTGGTATCATGAAATGAAAAGAATGTGTATTGGTGAGATATGACTTGTTGTTTTAATTAAGAAGAAAAAAACAGGTTTGGGGTCAACTTTAGTTCTAAACTGCACACCTTGACAAAAGTTTACAGAGTGATTGCACTTGAGTATAGAAGAGGCCTATTGATTTTGGGACTAAAAGGTCAAGGTCATGTGGCTTCAAACATGTATTTGTTCCTTGACCAAACTCTATGAATGGTTTGTAGTTAGGGTAATACAGATATATAGATTCAGGAGTTATTAGGTCATAGGTTATGTAAGAAAATATTGAGGTCATTGAGATTGGTCAGTCAGCTATTCCCTATTAGTGCCTACATAGTGGACTATTAAATAACAAGGTAATCATTTATTATTCTATTCACATTACTCTTAAATGTACTGGTTAAACTTCAAATTCATTAGATGTCATGACTCTACTTGTTGCATAAAAGTTGAACTTTTGTGTCTTTACCATTTCAGTTATCTATTACTAGTCACTTACAAGTGATGTGCTTAGTAGAAAATCTGCGTACAGACTTTGAGGACTTGTTCCTTGCTGTTCAGTTCAACAGTTGTGACATCCGACGCTGTATGCTTGGTCTCCAGTTTTGGGCAGAATCGGGTGGAGGAATTTACCAGTATAATAGGTCGATCAGAGTTTCAGATCAGCCAAGCTCCACTATTTTATTTAAGGTCAGTAATGAATCACAGGATACGTTGATGGAAGATTCACAGACACAAGAAGTAGCAGGTATTTCCAGTGATCTTGATGATGATGACGATGATTTTGTCATGGCAAAGCCAGTGCGTATTGGGTCTAGAAGATTAATTGACGAGGATCAGTCAAGCTCATTGGATGGTGTTGCAGCCTTTGATAAACTTAAAGCTGAAAAGATATGTTCTGAATCTCAGCAGGCACAGGGCAAAGCAGAGGAGGAAGAGAAGGACTTACCTAAAGTACATTCTCTCCTGGTTGATAGCCAGATTACAACATCAGCTCTCATCAAGAAATCATTATGCAGCACAATTAAGACCAGTTTGCAGGTTTGCTTTTCTTGTTTTCTCTAATTTAGAGTATTGTGGTTTGTACAGAAGTTTTACCTGTCTTTTTCAATTAAACAATTTCATTAAAATAATTTGGAGCAACATTGAGGAAAACATCAGATTATTTTAAAAGTCGGATTCACTCAAGTGATATTTAATAGGAGAAAAATCATTACATACAATGTATTTAAGTGGCCTGACTGTCATTTGGCTGTTATGCATGTTAGGAAGTCGGAATGACCAGCTAACTATTGTAGGATTGATCTATCCTTACAGGACAAAATTAATGTCATCAAAGAGTAAGAATCAGTGCCAAAACCTGTGATGAAGAAACCTGGAGTGGAATTTGACTTAGGAACATGACAAATTCTGCCAAATATTTTAAACAGTATGGATTATCATTTGTAATTCTAATGGGCTTGGAGTAAAGCTATAAAAGTCATTCATTCCTTAAATGTTACTTGAGATGAGGACTGTATTTCTGTGTTGTACAACTGTATTTATTCATCTGACCAGATGTGAGTTTTGGAAGGAACATATATATGTTCAGCTAATTTTCCCTTAAATGTAAAGAAGACCCCCCCCCCATTAAAACTCAGCTTCTAAATTTATGCACTAAAACATAAAGTCTTATAATCTCTCTCTCTCTCTCTCTCTCTCACATAAGTGCTTCTAAAAAGACAAAACCTCTCAAAACATAATTAAATTTTGTCCCAAGGGTTTTTGGTAAAGAGGAGTTAACAATGAGATTCATTCTCTCTTGTGATTTCGATAGAGACATGGTTCCCATGTTGCTGGGAAATCTGGTAAAGTCAGGAAAAATGATAATTTTTTTCCCCAACCGTGAACAGTCCTTGAATTTTGCAAATATTGATGAAAGTGAAGAAAAACCTGGGAATTTTCCACCCCCACCTGACGAAAGAAACAGTAACCTAATTGTTTCACAAATTAACTGATCATGAGTTAAGTTTATTGAATTGACCAGACTATTCAGAGGTTGCAGTCCGGATCATTTGTGTGCTTACCATAAAAATATTTGTATAGTCCGTCCAAATCCTCAGTGGATTAGATTTGTCTAATTGACTGGTTATTTCACAATCCACTCGATATCATCTTTTCCTACATGGAAGGTATGAAAACCAGTCTAGTAATAAAATAAATAAACATGGTGGTAGCCGCTTATCAGATGGTATTTGATTTGCTGACAGACAAGATGAAACACCAGTGTAGATGAAATTTGATCTTGTACTCGTCATTTGGATTGCTAGTCGCATGAATACAGACCTGCAAACCCTTATGATTTTGCTGTAAGCCTTAACGAAAATGACCCTTAAAATACGGACTTAGGAATAAGTAAAAAAATTACGGAAATATGATTGTTGCAGTAAAATCTGGATAATTTGGCTCGTCCATTTTTTATTTGGATCTGGGTTTCATATTAGCTTTAGTTAAATTAAAGAACAAGACTATCTGTACAGTAGTTCCTCAGACACTTAAAACTGTACATATTTTTCTATGTGAAGCGTGTGCATGATCGAACTGTTGATTATAGAATATTTTAAAATTGGCATCCAGCTACCAATACAAGTTAAAGACGAAAAAGTAAGCCTCTTAAAAATGTTTTAATAAACCAGTACTGAGGAATAAAAAGAAATATTTGGATTGTTCTGAATAAAAGCACGAAGTGACAGTTACGTTTAGTGGACATCATGTTTCGATATGAGTATCTCATATGGCAGGAGATATGACTGCTATCATAATGTGAAATGAAGAAATAAATTACAAGAATTTATGTTGAATGATAGCAACAAGCCATTGGGCTGCATAGGGTTTGGAACTGAAGTCTGTGCAACTGTACGAGAGGTAAATAAGGTGTGTATACACTTTACAAACTTTTCAAATTAACAGTGTTTACTGGTGATATATCAGTTTGGAATACAAACTTTTTAAATAAACGTTTTCTAACTTCACATTAGCAGTACGTGATATTTTGTGACACCATACTGAAAACTGGTCAAGCTGACAGAAAAAAATCAACTGCCTTAATGAGACGATCTTGTTAGGGCTGGCAGGTCTGTGAATACACAAATCTTGCAACCCACATCATAGGTCCAGTAGCCACATGATATCAATAATAATCTGTTTGAAATGTAGAAAAAATATAAAAATATTAAATGAATAGGTCGCATACTGTTTGTTATAAACAAGAACAAAATGAAAGAACACAAAATTCTGTATATATTTATTCAAAGAACAACTACGCATGTTGACAAGTGCTCTCTGCTTGATGAATCTGGCTCTCTTCAGATTGCTACAGCAGTGACAGGTTTCTAATCATTGTTCTTGGAATAAATATTTTGAAAATTATGTGACATTTTGAATTTTTTACAAACGGTATGTGACTTTAATTTGATATATTTGAATTTTCATTCAACAACGTTAAAAAGAGGTTTTGTTATTTATATTACATGACTACTAGACTTTCATTGTCATACGCACTCTGCACAGGGTTCCCATACTACCGGGAAATCGGGAGAAAGTCGGAAGAAATGATTTGAAAAATTCCCAACCATGAAAAGTCCTTGAATTTTGCAAATATTGATGAAAGTCGGGATAAACCCGGGAATTTTCCTCCACAACTTGACGTCCGAAACAATTGCGAAAATTGAGTCGTAACTGAACTGATCGTCAGTTAAATTTATTGAGTTCTAATGAGAAAAGTAGGAGTTTGTAGTATGGATCATTTGGGTGCTTGCCATAAATATATTTGTTGAGACAGTCCAAATGTTCAGTGGATTAGGTTCATCTGGTAGACTTTTTGTTTCACAGACAGTTTGATATCCGTATCTTTTTTTATATGGAAAGTATGAAAACCAGTATAGAATCACAAGAGGCCAACATGGTGGCCTTAAAGCATAGCCGCTTTGCAGATGGGCTTTTAAACTTAAATGTTATTAAATCGAGTTATACTTGCATGAAATTGATATGAAATTTATTTATTTTCTCAGAAATTGCAAGCATTAAAATCGTTACGCCTTTAATCTGCTGAAAGACGATAAAACTAATGCATTTATGAAATTTGAACAGGTACTAGCGATTTCAATTGCTATTCGCACAAGCACACAGAATCTCACAACCTTCATTTTCAAATTTTGTAGAAAAAATTAAATGAAAGTCATATACTGGTTGTAATAAAAATACAAAAACGAAAGAGCACAAAATTCTCTATATTTATACCGAGACCAATTTCCAAAGTTTTGTTGTATCATGTGACTACCAAGTTGACATGTGCTCTCTTACGCTGGGAGCATACAAAGCAGGGAACCAGACTACTGTGCTTGATGAATCAGACTGGCCAAGTTTCTTGTAGTTGTTCTCGAAATAAATATGTTGAGAATTATATGTTCTTTATGGTTTTTACAAAAGGTATCAGACTTTCGGTTAATGTAATTGAAATTTTGTACAACGACATTAAAAAGGAGTTTGTTGTTGATATCACGTCACTATTGGACTTCTGATGTCGTTGTGTGAGAGTAGTGTAGTCATCTTACTATTAATGCAAATGGCGAGTACCGGGTCAGGTTTCATCTATGCCAAGTTTTGTCTAGTCTGTCAGCGGATTAAAGACATAACGATTGTAATACTTGCCATTTTTAAGAAAATAAATAATTTTCCTATCGATTTCATGCAGCTGTAAGTCGATATAACATAGTTTAAATTTGCTAGATCTGCTGGTAAGCTATCTTACGGTGGTGGCAGATCACAAATTTTTTGTATGTAATAGCTCTGAACCACACTCCATCTTAAATGTCCAAATGTGAAAAATGGGGTTGGAATATTCTGAGGAAACCCGAATTAGAAAATTTAGAATCTCTGAGCTTAACTTTGGTTAACTATTATGCAGTGACATATAGCTTGAAGCATTGGTTTCAGATCTTAAATAGAATGCAGGAGAAATGGGAAATTGTCGTCCCTTTTATTATATATCAAGAAACTATAAGAACCCATGTATCAATACAGGTTTTGTGACTGGTTTATTGAACTACAAGAAGACAATTTGATTTTACAGAAAATTCAGTCCTTGTTTATACAACAATATATAATTTTGAAGGTCTTTTGTCAAAATTTAAATCAGTCCTTTTGTAAATGTCTTTAAATGATGGATTTTTTAAAAATCAAATCGTGTTAAGAAGTTTATGTTAGTTGAAAAATCTTGTTTGAGATTTTATTTGCACACATAAATTCAGGGTTAAACTTTTTTTGTTACAAGATAAGATTCTAATACTTTGCATTTTATGTTTTTTTATTTCATATTGTGGTAAGAAATGTTTACTTTGTATAACATGCACATATATTGCTCTACAATTCTTTATAATTAAAGGTTTGAAAGGAAACAATAATTTATGCTCATTATGTTGTTCCATGTAGAAACATAATGTAGGTCAGCAAAATAAAGTTAGAATTTGTATTCTGTACATTGAAATGGCTTTAAATGCCATTTTATAGGAATATAGTCAGATTTGTTTCATGTGACTCATTTTGTGGTTTTGTACATGATCATCTTTGCAGACACAGGTTTTGGAGAGTCTTGAAAGATGAACATTTTCAGATTTGGAAAAGGCATGTTTTATAATCCAAAATGTTCTTTAATTCCTTTCAGTAATGGTCATATTTTAACCTTGAAAAAATTAATTTCATCCTGGAAAAAACCTGGAAATTTGTATTTAGAAAAGTGTGGGAACCATGTCTGCACCACTGCCACTAAATAAGCAACTAGCCATCTGGCGATTTACTATCCAACTTTTGATATCATCCCAACACTGATCAACTTGGATGTCATGTCTGTATGTTTAGAACATCAAATTAATACCAAACACATGGCCCTATTACTTTCTTATTTTCATCACTTGCTCAGGTCATTTTTTTATATACCTCAATTGTAATTTAAATTTAAATACAATTCTTTGTAAAATAAAAATGTGCTAACATGTTTTTGCAAAGTGTAAAATTGTCCATGTGAATTTGAGCACTTCATTGTCGAATCTTCAGTTTCAAAGGTACTTAGTTTTTAATTCAACTTTGGAGGTAAGTAATTCTTGCATGTAGTTCAAAATCGCATATGCCTAAATAGAAGTGATTGATTTTTGAAAAACAGCGGAACTTGTGAAGTTTGATAATGTATGTTGAAATTTGTGTAGTTATGTGACTAACAATCCCAATGGCTAGTACCAGGTTTCATCTACCTTGTAGTTTCATCTAGTTTAGCAGTGTTCATCTGTTATTTGATTACTTATTGGATACAATGATTGTTTGTGTTAGTAATGGACCTGGATAAACCTAGTAAGTCAAAATTTGCTTTAGATTGGGCAACAGATCCACTTTTTCACTTGTTTTTAAAGGCATGTTTGTGACCTTTTGGCTAGAAATTGTACCTGCTTTGCATTATCATGTTAATTAAATCTTTGTATCAAATAAAAATCTAGGGGGTGTAATAAAAGAGCTATATGTTGTTTGTCAGGTCTGCTGGTTTCAGTTGAACCATTAAACACTGTTATAAATATTATTTTGTAAGTAATATAATTATGCTACTTTAAATTAGCCTGCTCATTCACAACTGTGATCAAAAAGAGCAAAGCAACAAATTGAAATGAGTACTTAGTGAACTAAAAGCTTTGTTGATATGGTTAATTATCAGGAAGCAAGTTCCATAACTTTTGTGAACTTAAAATCCCTAAATTGGCACACAGGTTTCCTCAGGGATAAAAAAATGTTTCATTATTGCTTGGAATGAAATCACAGCATCAGTATTTTACTAAATAAATTCCCCCTCCCCCCGGACCCCGAGTGGCCGTGTGGTCTAAAGCGCTCTTCGTTATGAATCACTGCCATCTCACCTCTGTCTGCGGCGGTTCGAGTCTAAGATTCAGCCAATGTGGTTATATGAGAAAGCTTGCCAGTAGCTTCTCGTGGGTCAGTGGTTCTTTCTGGGGTTTTCCCGGGTTCTTCCTCCACCATTATTTCTGGCCGCCATGTATAGCCTATTGTGTGCTGAAAAATGGCGTTAAACCCCACAACAACAACAAAAACAACAACAACAACCAAAAAAAATTTGGGTTCAACATTGACAATTGTTTCACAAAATAAACGTTCGGTTTTTTTTAAAACAAAAAAGAAAACTCATTTTGTTGTGAATTAAGAACAACAGAAAGTAGTGACATAATACACAATGTTTTTGCATACATGTAATGGTTGGTGAAACCAGATGAATTAATGCAGTTAGCATGTTTTCATTATTTATGACAAAATTATTTAAAGAATTACCATATAAACTCGCATATAAGCCGAATAATTTAGAAAAAATAAAGGCCTGGAAGGGGGGGGGTTGGCTTATCCACGGGGCAATGTCTAAACTTGACAGTTTTTAGGTCTTTTTGTTGACAGCTTTAATGGCTGTAAATCTTGGGACACGTAACAATAATTTTTTCATTGTCCTAAGACATAGGCGTGTAAAAAAGTCATTTTTGGTGACCCGACAATTATTAAACTGTTATAAAGTACTATGATTAATTTTGGTATTATTTTGCATGTGCACATTTTCTGATTTCTCCAACACAAAGTTAAATAAAGGTAAATACAGACTTCATAATTCGTGGGCCGGTTGAGTTTACCAGGGAGGCCATGCTGAACTATAATGTACAGTACTTACACAGTGCAGAGCATGCATAGTGTCACTTAAATCCTCATTTATTCCCAAACATAGATGCAGATTTTGCTTTATTAATTGTTTCGACCAAATTGCATTCTTCCCGAAAACAATTCACCTAGTTCTTAATAGCTGTTTCATTTACGTTGAATCACGCGCTCACAAGTTACTCATTTTCAGTGATATAAGCAATCCTACAAATTGAGGTTATATTTAAAAAAAGTTACGCACTTTTACCTATATAAGGCACATAACCATCATAATTTACATGTCCATGAAGAGTGGTAATAATAAAGGCTAAAATTCTCATATAGATCAACTAAGATCAACATCAGTCAATTTTAGTTTTGTGTTTTAGCTGAACATACATCATAACTTTCCACACATTGGAAAGCTTGAGGTTTCGGTGTCTCCTGTGTTGATAGTCAACAAATTTGTCTTTTCGTTTTGCGACAGCAGTACAGGCCAGTTAATCATTAAAACCCTGTAACTGGCTTGTGATGAGGAAATTTTGACCAATAACTATACCAGTACATTGATGTGTAATTGCTTTTTATCCCATAATATTAGCACAGTTACCATAGTTTCGAAAAATGGGGTGTAAGGCATACCTATGAACTTTTCAAAAGCCAAGTAGGGAGACTGAATGACAAAATAGAGATTGGGACCTAAAATTGGGAGGTTTTTCAAGGCATTTTTAAAGCCTTGTTTTCACTAAATATTGATCGATCTTCCTGGTCCAATATGCATGAAATTCGCATAAAGACTCGCCATTTCTCCCTGTGATGTGCTGTATTTATTTTCCCCCGGGACGTGCCCTATTTTCATATTCTGGTCAGCTTTGGTCAAACTGCACAATAGCTAAAGATTAGTCTTAAATAAACAAGCAAGAAAGTCAGCACGACCAATTAAAAGTTAATCCTAATCCATGCAACTATTTTGTGAAAACGATTGGCCCTCCATAGTAATTCAAAGAAACTATGTTCTAAACTCACTGTTGTGTGTAATTGAAGCAGAGGATTCCCAATTTCGTTGAACTAAAGGTACCAAAATAGCCAGCCTCATGGTACCAATATGTGGCAACTATTTTCCCCTCTTTGAATATCCAACCTTATTCCCTTATTGTCAACTCATAAAGCATTTAGTATTGTTTATTATAAAACATGTAATGTGAATTAGTTTTTTTGAGAACACATTTGCAGCATGGTATCTATTTTCATTCCTTCTTTTAATTTAACGATGGTAATTAACATTGCTATATATGACATAAAAATGCCAGGTGTTCACTTGTGTAAGTTTCTTTTGTGGGAATGGAGCTATAGCATATGGAGTTACAGCATTCGTAGTGATCATTCTTGGGATTGAAATTAATTGTGGACAATTTTATTGTTGTGGTTTAATTTTTGTTCTGGTTTATTATTTTATTTTTGTATTATTGCAGAGGTTAAAAAAAATCATTAATTTATGTGAATAATTTTTAAACTTAACTTTTTTTTTAGTGAAGAAGCAAATTTTTATAGTAATTATTTCATCACAACAGTAATTCACAGGTGATACAACAGAACATGTAGGACTTTTCTTGTTTAGAAGAAATGAAGATCAAAGACGTAATAATTGGGAGTTCTCTGCAAAAATTGGAAGATATTATGAAATCGTGAGGTAGACATAGAGCAACCCCAAAAATCGGGAGCTTTTTTCCCTCCCGGCATGAAAGTTGACAGGTATGGTGTAAGGTCGCTTACATCAAAGCAAACTACAACTCAGATTTTACGATATTAGCATAACTTTTGAAGCATTATTTCTGAAACTTTATTATTGTATTTTGGAGATATAATTAAAGTTTAGCCCATGATTTGGCTCCAGGGGCTGTACTTAATTCAGCATATAATCAAACCTACAATGTACATGCGGTGGCGCCATTTATGTAAATACATTCAGTAGCCTAATTGCGAGCGTTGAATCAAACCGTTTTGTTCTTCATTTTTTTATCATACTGGGATTACATTTTAATGAGTTAGGTATTTACAATTTCAAAGCAAAAAAAAATTGTAATTACTGGTCCACTGATATAAAATGTCCAATGCAGTAATAAAGCATAAACAGTAATCGAGTCAGAAGGGAGCGGTAGTGTTACAGCAACTCGCAATTGCTAAATTCTTGTCATTGTTCGATCAAACTATACACAAATCTAAATTAGGCAGAAACAATAAGAAAACAAAACTAAATAAATGTATACCATTTCTTTTTAATAATCATACCTCTAGATAAGTATACTTGTAATTTTATTAAAATAACTAAACACATTTAGAATTTACTTCTTGCATCTTGAGATGTCTTGGAGTTGTAAGTTTGCTCATACGCGGGTCATGCACTTTTTAGTGTTTATACCTGTTCAGTTTGGGGGTCAGCTTATACATGAACGGGCTTATACGCGAGTATATACAGTATCAAATTTTTGTACAAAACAGTCTATCACTAATGGTGAATATCAACAATATATGCATGATTCTTTAATCACATGATTGAGACATGTCACACAGTGACCTAAATGAAATGTGAAATCCAACTTTCAGAACAAATTTAAGATAAACAAAACAATGGAAAACCAAAACCAAAAACGTGTCTTGTTTTAGTTATTTTCTTGAATATGTGAATGTAAAAGTGTATGCATTCCCTTGTACAGAGGTCTCATAAATGCTTAATCATGCATATTTGGATGCAAATTTTTCATCTGGGACACAGAAAATCATGCAGGAGTCCTCCATATGTAGGCAATAGTTTGGTGTCAGATTCAAAGGCTTGGCAGTCCTGCTTCAACCACCTGCTGAGAGTGAAAATGTGTTGATCAATTGATCATTTTAGCAGTGCAGATATTTACAATGACAAAATTCAGTTGCTGAAAGGCCCCAGATGTACATGTTGTCATTATAATAAGAGTACATCAAAAGAACATGATGCAGTAGCTCAAAGACTTCGACTAGCTGCCATGTGGTGGGAAAATATGCTGATATTTAGAATGGCTGAATTCAGAGGCAGAAAGACGCAGCGATGTACTGTGGCCATTATAAGAGTACATCAAATGAACAAATTTAGCTTTCATTATTGTGTTCGTTTCCTAGTGTAGCGGAATACGTAGTGCATGTGACCTCGAAAACAAAGCATTTAAAGACTTAGACAAAATGCTGTTTTCAAAATTTGGATAAATGTTTTGGGATTAAATGGCAAACTGAGGAAGATTGAAATGAATTCAGAGTAGTGCTGAAGTTACCAGAACTAACAGTTCAGATGGAACAGTAGCCAAGTGTAAGAAATTGTGTAATGCCTGGCTTAGTGTTTGGAAGAAGGCCCTTACTTGAATTGACAAAATTCAGTCTCAATCTCTTTGACAAACAAAAGCTATATCTCAGTGTTGTGAAGAATTTGGAAAATTAAACTCAATGACAGAAATGGTTCTTATCATCTGGACATTCAGCCACTTCATGTGTGCCCAGTGTGCTTATGGGAACAGCAACTTGCTGGTGGGGCTGGACTCCTAGTTTTGAAATCATAGTGAGACCTCTTTTATCACTGAATGAGCTGGCTGCAGTCCAGAAGCTAATGATTGGTAATAAGCTTAGTCGAGAACACCTCTTTGATTGTCAGATATGGTTTTTATTTGCCATTTTAATGGATAAACAAACCAATATATTCACATTTGTAATAGCCTATGATCAATAACTAGTTAGAGCATTTGTGACAGAATATTTGATCTTTTGGTCTTGTCTGGCATTAATAGAGAATTTTTAATCTCTCTCTCTCTCTCTCTCTCTCTCTCTCTCTCTCTCTCTCACACTCACACTAACTGTAAATTGAATGCATCTTTGTTCATACTAATCTAGAGTTGACTGTATTTTTTGGTTTTTCTTCAGACTTTCCCCACTTCAGATTTGTTAGAGATCTGTGCAAGGTACAGGGAGAATGGATGTGATGTCCTCTACAGCAATTTAACACAGTTACTTCCCCTTCCCAGAATCATAGTTGACTCTTTCCCACCATATGTGCGAAAAAGTGAAACGCCAGACAGTAGGAAACCAAAGAGGAGGAGGATAAAGAATGATTTGTTTGACAGTGAAGGATCAGATGAGGAGACTCGTCAGATTCAGGGGGATGATAATGATGCCATGAAACATCCTGTGTCATCGTCAGATGATACGCATGATAATCAGGCTACAAATGTAAAGTTGGATGAATCAGACAAAAGCTTTAGTATTCATGTACAAAAGTCTTTAGGTTGTTTTGCAGATTATTATGATACCTTGTCTTTACTTGATGTTATGGATGCTCAGATGGAATGCAAGGACTTGAATCGGCTTAGACTTGTGGATCATTCCCGTTGTAGGCTTCTAGATGGTATTGATGATAATCCATCAAAGTTTGAACAACAAAGAAAAGGTTCTATATCTCAGCATCAGCTGGGTTCAGAATTGGAAGTTCGAAGCTTTCACAAGTTTTATTGCGAGATAGACTCCATACAGAAGAAACTTGAAAACCTTTGTGAAAATAGCCCAGCAAAAGAGGCCATGACACTGTTGGTATTGAAGGGACAGGACAAGTTTGCTGTATCAGTATCACCCATTAGGACACCCTCTTTAGAATCCAGGTAACATTTTCTACTAAAGTTGTGAAAGAAAGAATGAAAAATCTTGATTAGTTAAATCATATTTTTGGCATGTTGAATGAATTGAAAACCTTTCTAGCTGTTTGAATAATCAGTTACACTCTCAGTTGCATATGCAATAATTACAAGATTATTAATTTCTTGCCTTTCTTCCCAAAAAGTACTAGATGTGAGAGCATGATATCATTCAGCAGCAGCATCAAATCATTGTTTAAAATAAATTGTACACCCATATCTCTGGAAAGGAAGAGACATCTTGTTCTGATAAACCTTTGTATTAGCATTACAGTCCATTTTTAACGAAAGTCATCAAGGTATTATAAAGGTGAAATGGAGAAGGACAAATACAAAAATGTAGGTAGGTAGAGAAGTAAAATTTCATACAAATTCCAGTGCTTTAATGTAATTTTCAAATTACTGTCATAATTTATTTGTAAATTTATTTGTTATATATGCAGTTAATTATCATTTAGAATATGTCTTCATATATTGGTGATTTAGTTTTGGTCTCACCTGTAGAATAAGACAAAGGTATCTCTTTTCTGGCGCTGATGGTGATGGTAACATCGTGTTAAAGTTTCGAGTTACAGATTTTACAGAACATTTACAGCATGGGGAGGGGCCCTGAGTGGCCAAGTGGTCTAAAGTGCTCTCCGTTATGGTTCACTGCCATCTCACCTCTGTCTGCATGGGTTCGAGTCTCGGATTCGGCCAAGGATGGTATGTGAGAAAACTGCCAGTAGCTTCTTGTGGGTCGGTGGTTCTTTCCAGGGTTTTCCCAGGTTCCTTCTTCACCATTAATACTGGCCGCCATGTATAGCCGTGTGCTGAAAAATGGCGTTAAACCCTGCAACAACAACAACAGCATGGGGAGGGGGATACATGGTTGCATTGACACAGGTGAGACACTTGTGTTTTATGAAACACCTGCTTTTCACTAATAGCAATTAACAAAAATTGGATACAGGATGGATGAAGAATTTTAATCATACCGGTACTATGGTTCATATATGCTTCTTTTACTCAGGATACCAAGCAGCATAAAGAGATGTATGGACAATGTACTGAACAATTTGCCATTAACAGTCCACAACCACTACTCAGACCTCTCACTGGATTACCTCCCATTGTTACAAGTCATCTCCAGGTCAGAACAGTGCAGACATTTGGCCAAAACGAAAAGAAGGTGAGATTTTTCTATGCTTGAACTTTTTGTTTTCCTTCTCGTGAAGCTGCAACATACAGATACCTTGCACAAAACATTAGGAAGTGGCATTTATAATTTATTAGAGTTTAGGTTACAGTTTCTAAGTTCCATAAATTTCCTAAACCACTTAATTTTTTTCATAGGTGGGCTGAATCATTATCAAGCTAAGACAACTCATTCTGCAAGACACTCACCTCTTTGGGTCATAGTCACAATCATAGATTTTTTTAAAATGGTTTTTGTTAAAGTAGTTTTATTTGGTTACATTTTCGCTTGAAGGATTTGTTCGTACTTGTGAATCATTATGAAGCTAAAAGACTTTTACAAACGTGGGTAAAGCATGCTGCCAATCCCCAGTCCTTCTTGTTTCAAGCATGCTGCAAATCCCCAGCCCTACTCAGGTTAAATATATTACCATTATTCAACCCTACTCAGGTCAAGCATGCTGCCAATCCCCTGCCCTACTCAGGTCAAATGTGTTGCCAATACCCAGCCCTACTAGAGTCAGGAATGCTGCCAGTCCTCAGACCTACTACAGGGTTTTTATGGTCTTTGAAGATCTTAGATAGTTTGGGGAAAGTGAGGTAGCATTTTCAAGGCCTTGAAAGTTTGGGAAAATCAAGCAGATTACCCTGAGGTCTTTAAATGTCTTTGAAAATTTAAATAAACCCAAAAAGTTCATTTATTTCCATAATCACAAATAAAATTGTCCAAGGTTGTTAGATTTAGATATATAGTCTGACTAAACCAACCCATTTGTTTGTACCCCATTACCGATTTCAATAATGGAAGCCTTTAATGTGATAAAAAGTGCAAGGAACTTAGTTCATTCATTGATTTATAATTTCTAACCTGACTGTTAGTAGAGTGGCCCTAACACTGTCATAATCTGTGCGTTTCCTGCTTAACGGAAGTTTTCAATATAGGTGGCACTCTACAGTTTTGTATTTTGCATAGGGTTAGGATTTTAAAGAAAAAGAAGTTGCCCGGCTTTCCTCACTGGTTATACTGGCTATTTAAAAAAGACCTTATATATCTTAGGTATAATGCAAAGAACCTTTAATTCCCTTTATTTTAGTGTATGATTGATGGGTGTACTATGGGTTATAGAGTATACAGCTTGGCCTGACTTCAGATGTGCACCTTTCAAAAAAGTGCTAGCTCTACTTGGTCATTTTCACTTGCCTTGGTGGCAACTTTCATTACGCATGCACTCTTCATCAAAGCAAGCTGGCTACACTCTTCATCAAAGGCAGTCAGCACCATAACTATTTTCAGCACATATTTTTTCTTCTAATTTCATGGTGTTTGTTTTTCATTATCATATCATTATATATGTTTTTAGGTGTTATTTAATGTTGTAAAACACTTAGAGCTTCTAAAGATTAGGCGCTATACAAAGTCCTAATTATTATTATTATTATAATCCCAAATAAAATTGTCTAAGGTTGTTAGATTCGGATGTAGTTGGCTTCTTTCTTTTGATGAATCGTTCAGTTTGATTGGATGAGTCCATCTTTGACCAATTAAAATGTTCATTACACTAATTCACAATATTTTTTGACAAGACTGTTCAGCCAATTGAATTTTGGTTACATTTAACAAGCGCTCACTCTATGTGGAAAGTGCGCGAAAGTAACATACAATCAAGGATTCAAATTTTGTTCAGTTGATTTACATCTTCAGTTTTGTTTCACCTCGTGTTTAAAAATGTCAGGTCTTTGCTCTTTCAACTATATCTGGATTGAACAAGAGAAATACAAGGAATGGCTGAAAAAAGGATAAAACATGTAAACGAAAGGTGTATTGTACATTGTGTAAAAAGACAATCTTGGCTTTTATGGGAGAATGAGTCTTTACAAGTCATGCCAAAGGTAAGATGCAAATTAGTACACAGTAAATACACACTGTTATGAATTATGTGTAAGGCAGGAAGAGAAGTCCCGATGTGATTTAATATTGACTCAGTACGGAAAATTAGTGGACGAAGTTATCCAATTGGACAATCATTCCATGAAATGCTTCAATAGAACAGATGACAGGTTTGATGAAGTGTTTCATTCTGTCCTTTCCAAAAAAAAGAAATATGTTGAACTTTGGAATATTCTCCAGAAAATGTTGTTGTCACATGGGCAGGCAACAGTGGAGAGATGATTTTCTGTCAACAAACAGGTATCTGTTGAGAACCTCAACAGAGAAAGCCTCAGAGTTCAAAGGCTAATCATTGACACAATGAGAAATCAGGTGGACTTTTGAAAATCATCAGTATCATTGAAGCGATGACAAATGCCTCCTCTTCAAGACATAAGTACCATGCCTGTCTGGATAAGAAGAAAGCAGAGGAGGAGCATGAGGAGAAGATCAGAAAACTATAGAAACGGGAGTTAGCCATAGATGAAGTGGAAGAACTTAAGGCCAAAAAGCTGCATCTTGAAGCTGACATTGCCAGCCTACATGTTCCTCTGTTCAGAGGGCAGAAGAAGCAGAGTTAAAAGGACTTCTTTTGCTTGTCACAGAGTCAAGTACTCTTAGGAGAAGAGCAGAGGAAAAGATGACAGTGGTGGCTTCTCTTTCCAAAATGATTGAAGAGAAAAAGCAGCAACTGTAATAATGCATTTAAAGCAGTGCTGGTGTCTGTTAAATCTGATGGATAAGTTACATATTTCTGAAATAACAGTGAATGTTAACCTATCTTCCAGATCATTATAAAGCAATTTTAGGAAATTAATTATAGTTTGAATTTCATCATTAAACAATATTGTAGTATTTTGCATTCGTTATTTTCTCATACAAAATGTTAGCAAAAATAGGTTTTGGAAACCTGTGTTTGTGGTCTTTGAAAGTTTGGGAAAAGTATTTAAATTTATTATTCAGAGTTCAGTTTGAATCCTGCTACTAAGGTCATGTGTGTTGCCAATCCACAGCCCTACTCAGGCCAAGGATCAGATCCTAAAACTACTATGCAATTGACATTCTACCCCCAGATCAAGTCCCAAATTTTCCAGTCTCTGTCCTAAACTATTTAGGATAAGTGTATTACAGTTCTCATACTCAGACATACCTCTTCTTGAGAAGTGTGCATGTTGCTCGTCATGTGGAAGCTGCACTATAGTCAGCTTTGAAACTTTAATCATTGGGATATGTTTTTGAAGGATATGTGCCCAATTGTGTTACAATATTTGTGCATTTGGGGTAGGGGGGGCTGACTCAAGCTTCTGATATTTCTCTTGCATGTTGATTGGGTGAATTAAAAAAAAAAATATAACATTCTATTCAGTCCAATTGAAACTTCATATTAGTAACTTCTTTTGAATCTTCCAATTTATTGTTTAAACTTTGCTTGCATGTAACTTGTATGCCTGTTGGTAGTATAGACTTAAGTTAAATCAATTCTGTCTGCATTCTTCATTGCGGATATTTTCCTATTTTGGGATTACCTAAATTCATGACATCCAGATGTTGAATGATTGGGTGTAATAATTGTCCAGATCTATACTCTTCATCTAATTTATCTAATAAAATTATTTAACTGAAATTAAAAATTGTTAAATTTGTTACAAATTACATTTTATGTGGCAATTGAATTCCATGGATGCCATCTTCTTAGGAATCATGCTAATATAAATTACATAGGAAAAGATTGGTTGACTGATTTTTCTTTCCAACTTGTTCGGGGGAAAAAACAGAGTTCAAGATGCTTTTTTGAGACAGTATGATTTTGAAAGCCATTTATTTTTTCAATAAAGTGTTTTATTCTTTGTTTCAGATTCCACCATTACCTGGATAGTATAGGAATGCCGCTCAAAGAATCCACACTCAATGTTTTAGCATCAGCGTTTTCTTAACAAATGACACAAATCTAACTTTACTAATTTAACAGAAGCCAGCTTTGAAATTCTTTTAGATTTGGTCATCAGCTCAGCATATCTCTGCATTCTGTGCATATAGTTCGGCTGTGTTTTTCCTTCCTTTGCCTCAAATATGAAAAAAATATGTTCAGTTTCTACATACATAATAATCACTTTTATTAACGAATCACTAGAACTGAAAAAATTGTGCTTACTCATTAATATTGCATTTTTCTCTAATCAGTGCAAGGATGGTGAAATGTGGTAGTCAAATTTCATCGAGTGCCATTGTGGTGTCAACAATGTTAAAGTTCTGTTTTTTTACAGTGAGAAACTGCTTATACTGAAAATCAGATAGAAACTTCTAAGTAAATTGTCTGTAAAACTAATATCTCTCTTACGAAAATTGTTCAGAAATTTTTAGAGCTAAAATTTCAGCTGATATTGAAAGTTTCACCCAATTCGGATAAAAATGAATTAAATTTTGTGTGTTGAATTTGAACAGGTTATATAGTGCTGAAACAACAAGTGAGCCAGTCAACTTTAGACAAGTAGAGGGGGCAGATAGTCAATTTAAATTTGCCATTGGAGTAGTTCCTCTGCTTTAAATAGCTTTCACTTTTAAATGTCTTTGCTTACACATAAATGTTTATGTGTTTAATGAAATTAGAAAAATAATTGTCATGACGACTTTTAAGCTGATCAGGTTTTACAGTTCATACATGAATGGAACTCCTATAGTGTAATAGTGTATCATGTACAGTCTGTGCCCAAATATACATGCATGGAACTCCTATAGTGTATCATGTACAGTCTGTGCCCAAATATACATGCATGGAACTCCTATAGTGTATCATGTACAGTCTGTGCCCAAATATACATGCATGGAACTCCTATAGTGTATCATGTACAGTCTGTGCCCAAATATACATGCATGGAACTCCTATTGTGGACCATGTGCAGTCTGTGCCCAGATGGAACAGTGGAACTAATAAAAAGTAGAGCCATGCAAACATTCAGACTCTTGTCTTTGTAATGTTTGAATCACTACAGTCATGTAATAAACGTTGAGGAAACAAATTTATGGATGTCTATACAGACATTACAATTTTAAAAAAGAATGGATTTATATTTACCTCTACTCATTAAAATTTGTTATAATATTTAATACAGATTGTACAGAAAATTTTCAGGTGCCAAATTTTTTTTTAAGGCAAGGAAAAGTAAAACATTCAAGTTGAACTTCAGCTAATGAAAGTTTTACCCATGCTTGGCACAGGTGTTCACCACTTTTACTACTGATTTTATTCTGTTGATTAATTAAACATGTTGTCAATAAGTGGCTATAAAAATAGCTGACATGCTCCATGATTACTTAATGTGATTTGGGATGAAATGGTACATTATTAATACATTTATCAATTTAATGGTCTTTTCATCTTTAGGATTGTCAGTGGTTGGTTGGTGCCATTTATGTGTTGACATATTCAATATGCAGATTACAGACGTATAGTTATCAGGTCATATGCTTATCTAATTCATGACACTATGATAGTAATACTTCCAAACAGACTACCTGTTAGTCAATAGCTTTTTTAATTCAGCCTTTACAGACATTTCAGGCTGCTCCATTTGATCAGATACAGAACTCATCTTGGTCACCACACCCATTTCGCATTAAACAAATGCTTTTAAAAAAAAGATTATTAAAGTTCTGACCTTTGAGACATTGTTAAGTCTTGCAAGCCCAAGCTGGATTTCATTTTGTATACCGTTTAATATCTTGTATAATATTATATCCCAACTAGTTGACTTTGTGGACTTATATGAGCAACAAGTCAACTAACAAAGATTAGATGTTGTTTCAGCACTAACTGTGGAGTGGAAACTGTCTAGTTGTCAAACAAATAGGGCAGCACATACTTGTATAAAAGCACAGCGAGTGTTATAATAGATAATACATTGCACTGGGATAGAGTTGGTTTGCAGCACAAAAAAATTAAAATAATTATTGACAGTTGGTGTTATATGGAATTGGGATTTTTCAGTTCCTTTCCTCAAACCAGGGGTGGGGGACATATTGTATGATAATTGTCATTTTAGGTTTTTATTGTCTAGACTTAATGATCATGCAAACCAATTTTGTGTTGTACACTTAGTTAACATTAATTCTCTGTATCCACACTGCTTAACATTTCAATCCATTTACAATTAATAGAAATCCCTGTTGAAAACTTGCTCATTTTGAGACAAGTATTTTAACAACAGGAGTTTTCCTTGCATTAATTAACTCAGTATTTTGCAACATCAAAACATTTGCAAGAATTGGAATTGAAAATACACTGGTATCACTATAGTTTGTAGTGAACCAGTTACACTTAAAACTGATAATAAACCATTGGTAATTTTTCTTTATTTTAAGAGTGGCTTAATGTCTGGCCAATTTTTCAGTTCAGAATGTATATAAATGCTTAACAAGAAAATCTCCTTTAATTGTTGAAGTGCACCACCCAAAAAAATTAAAGAATTTGTAAGACCTGAAAACTTTAAAGTTTAGCATGTGTATGTATAAATAGGGTTTATTGGCACATCAGCACAATCTTGGCTAGACAGGGCTGTTCAAGTTTAGGTATTCCCAACAGGGCTTGCTGAAAAAAAAAATAGTACTAAAAGAGGTAAACTCCATGAAATATAATGTCCGATTCATTTTTTTTTTTTTATTTAAATTTTTTTATAAATAAATTGCAATTGTTAATACACTACACGAATTTCTCAGCAGGAACATGAATCATAGGACACATCCAAAGGCAAAAGGGTGCCCTTAGTTGCCTGTTAAGACTTCTAGCATGTTCTGTATGAAGCTATGTTTCCATTCTACATGTATATGTACCAGTATTGGCAAGGTATGAATTAAATGTATTAGCTTGTAGTTTGAGGAGGATAATGTGTTGGATAACTCATTTTCAAGGTAGGCTTACAATAGGGTCCAGGTTAATTTCAGATTTTTAAGGTATCCGGATACAGTTTTGTTTGTTTCTCCTTGAGTCAGAATAATTGTGTTTCATTCCGTTAGTCAAATTGTATACAGATGATGCTCAATTGATGCCATAGATGCATTCCTGAGGTTATGGAGGAAATTGTATTTTTCCTTTAGAATACTTTTGAATAAACAAAGTTCTTGGGCAAATTATACCTTTGAGTTTACAAGTTACAATTTTCAAACGAATGCATATAATATGTATGTGCATTGCGCGTGCGTCACGGCGCATGGTGCCAGCGATGGTGTAAAAAACAATCACAGTGGTGTAAATTGAATGTTATTTCTTCATTATAGATGGCATTAACATATAAGTACATAATTGAACTGGTGTAAAGCAAGTGTCACCTGTTTTCCTAATGTCTTCTAATACTCATTCTTTCCACTATTATAAAATTTACCTCAGTTTCAGAAGGTTATAGTTGAGAGCATTCAGGGACAAAGAAATGTTGTAAAACTGTATTTATTATAAGCAGTGACAATTGACTTATTTTTTTATGCTGAATATAATTTGAGTGTTGTTAACTAAAATGGCCACTAAGCTACATCTGTGATGATCTGTCTGCTGCCTGTAACATTCAGATTTTGTTAAGAACAATTTACACAATCATTCTATATAATTGAATGTCTAAAGTATTTTAAAATAGTTCTGACATGAAGGATTGTGCATTATTTATTTACATCTAAACCATGGCTATTCTAAAGGAAGTGCATAATTATGCATGTATTATGTATACCTTCCTATGATTTTGTTCCCTTTTTATTGTCTTTAATAATGAATTTGGAATTACAAATTGTACTTAGCTTTGTACATAAGGTGTTATTTAATTTACCATCTTGCATGCACTGGACCATGAAATGAAAATGTACCACTGTATTCAAGTTCGTAAGCTTGTGTCTTCAATAAATTTATGAATGTACTGTTGTGTTTATCATTTAATCCTTACTGTAACAGATCTGATCTGATGCCAATTTCATGTGCTTTGGCAACAGCTGTAACTGGGGCTGTATTCAGTAGGACTATCGTTAGGCTATAGACTGTCAGCGACTGGCATTAGGTGGCATTAAGCTAGGACAAGGCTAACACTTGTACTGTACAAGAAATGGCACTAGGTGTCATTAGGCTATAACCTGACTAGAAGTCATACTGTACAAGCCATCAGTAAATGGCACTAGGTGGCATTAGGCTAGAACAAGGCTAACAATCATACTGTACAAGCTGTCAATGAATGGCAAAAGCTAACAGTCAAAAGAGGTAACTTATTTCAAATAATGCATGCAAAATTTTGTGCACACAGCAAAGATCTTGCTAACTCAGATGTGTAAGCAGTGGCTTGGAGACGTTAGAGATTAAGTAATACCTAGAATTTAATACACCTAATGTGTATTCAGACCTTACTCTTCTTCTATATGGAGTAAAATACATATTCTGTGGGAAAGTAATATTTATTTGGTATTTGAAAACTATGGCTTTAAAATCAGATAATTCAGTGCTGTGCCATTTTGTTTGAACATTTGTCCACTGTGTTAAATATTCTGCCAAGATGACAGGCCATTCAGAACTGAACAGATGTCTTCAGTGCAAACAGTGTCTTTCTTGCTGAACTTAGCTTTGGTATACTTTGATGAAACCAAATAGCTAAAGCTATGTCCACTTGCTAAATAATATTTATTCTTTTAAATTTGCCATGAAATATCAAAAAGACATAGGCATCCTATAAAATGTAAAGTCCATTTGGTGTCCCATGATGATTATGTAATTTTCTCAAGATTTTTATGTCCAGATGTTCATGATCGACTCAACTTTTAATTCTGCTGGTCATAAACAAGAAAAACACATGGGATATTCTGTTTTTCAACATCTGCCAGATGGCACAAGTTTTATCGCTACCTCTGATGAACTGGATGATTGCCATGAAAATGGTGATACTCAGACATCTAGTATGCCCACCACAGCAAGCATCTTCAAAATCTTGAAAGGATGGTCATATAAACATTGGGTATTCACTAAAGGCGTGTTTATGATGTCTTGGTCCTAAATGAAAATGGTGCCAGTCTGACATCAGATACAGCCATACTGGCAACCAGCTTGAAAATCTTGTTTTGTAACTACATGTAATGCAAAGAAAGTGATATCAACATGATTTTCACCAGAAGACTTCTTCATCATGTCTAGTTTGTCTTAAATGAAATAGTTCCACTTGGACATCCAATATTGCCACCAGTGCAGCCATTTTGAAAATCTTGTTATCACTATTTCTTCTTCTAAATGGTCATATCAACATTGGGGTTAAAAGAGAGTTAATAATGTGCTGTTGTTCTTAATGAAAACTGCCTAATTTATATATGGCCACAATGAATCTTATCTTGACAATCAGGGGATAAAAGGACCATTCATGATATACACTTGAAAATGATAGTAATTTGATGCCCAGGATGTCTGCCATGGCAGCCATCTTGAAAAGCTAGTTATCACTTCACCTTTTGAACAAGAAATCATAGATATGGAGTGTTCACTATGAAACTTCCAATGATGGCTAGTTGCTTATAAAAGAAATGTTTCTATTTCAAATCGTATAGACAGGGAGCATTCAATATGAAACTTCCAATGATGGCTAGTTGCTTATAAATGTTTCTATTTGAAGTCAGTATAGACATGGAGCATTCACCATGAAACTTCCAATGATACCAAGTTGGTTACAAAAGAAAAGTTTCTATTTGAAGTCATATAGACATGGAGTGTTCACCATGAAACTTCCAATGATGACTAGTTGGTTATAATAGAAATGCTTGGGTATGTGAGAAAGCTTGCCAGTAGCTTCTCATGAGTCGGTGGTTCTTTCCAGGGTTTTCCCGGGTTCTTCCTCCACCATTAATACTGGCCGCCATGTATAGCCTATCGTGTGCTGAAAAATGGCGTTAAACCCCACAACAACAACAACAATAGAAATGCTTCTATTTGAAGTCATATAGACATGGAGTGTTCACCATGAAACTTCCAATGAGAACAAGTTGGTTATAAAATAAATGTTTCTATTTGAAGACATATAGACATAGAGTGTTCATCATGAAACTTCCAATGATGACAAGTTTGTTATAAAAGAAGTGGACCGCTCCAGTGGCCAAGTGGTTAGAGCGTCCGCCTCGGATGCGGGAGGTCGTGGGTTTGATCCCTGGCCGAGTCATACCAAAGACTTACAAAGATGGTACTAACAGCTGCCTCGCTTGGCGCTCAGCATTAAGAGGTTAGTGTTAGGACTGGTTGGCCCGGTGTCAGGATAATGTGACTGGGTGAGACATCATGCTACATGTCTGCGACATGATGCCCCAGTGCTAGACATCACTATAAACTGCCACTTTGCAGACATCATAGCGATATGACTGAAAAATTGTTAAAGCTACATTAAAAATCAAAATCACACATCACATCACATAAAAGAAATGGTTCTGTTTAAACATCCATTATGGTCACCACAGTGGCCATCTTGAAAATCTTGATATTGCTATGTCTCATGAATGGATGGTCAAATCAACATGGGATATTCACAAAAAGATTTTGTTATGTCAGGTTGGACCAGAATGAAAATGGTACCAATTTGATGTAAAGTATGACCACCACAGCAGCCATCATGAAAATGTTATCATTCCTCTTCCTGAAGACTACTAGGTCATAAGGAAAATGGTGGTGCTGTTCTGACATCTAATATACCCACCACATTTGCCATCGTGAAAATCTTGTTATTGCTGTTCCACATAATGGATGGTCATATCAAGATGGAGTTTTCAAAAAAAGAATTTTTATGTCCAGTTTGTCCTAAAAAGACTAGGGTGATATCTGACAGCCAGTATGACCACCATAACAGCCTTCTTGTAAATCTTGTTACCAGTATTTTTACTTCTGAACGGAAAGTCACATCAAGATGGTGTCTGGTCCCAAATATTACAAAAATTTGCTCATCTGATATTGCATTTTGGCTGCCATGGCCAACTAAATGTTAAAAAAAACATATCAATGTGTGATTTTCACCAGAAGACTAATTTTGATATCTAACTGAATGAAAAAGTGCTGACATGATATTGCTGTCATGATGAACATTTTGAAATTCTTGTCACAGAATCTCCTTAATGGACATCATATCAACATTGGATTTTCACCCCAAATCTTCTAATGGTCTAGATTGTAATAAATGAAAATCTTAACCCACTGTTGCTGCCCATGGCTAATTTGAAAAACTTTTTACTCGAGAATAACAGGTGGTTTCGTAAAGTTGCAGTTAAAAAGAAATATTATCTTGAATTCCTGGAAATACTTTTTGCACAGTGGAATGTCAGTCCCTTCAAGGGAGTCTTATTACATTTTCTTCTTGGACAAATTTGATTGCACAAAACAAGCACCTTTGATAAATTACCACAGAAATTTTATTTGATATATTTAATAGCACTAGTACAGAATGTGATTGGCTACTGTCTGAGAATAACCAAGCTTAATTTGCATCAGATTGTGGTGCTGACCCTAACCACTGCACCATTAACCCACAGACTACACATGGCTACTATAATTAGACCAGATAATCCCAGTAATTAACTGCCTTCTGAATGGTGAAGCTGCAGTGGCTACAATAATTAGAGAGTAATTAGATTCCTGGTTATTCCTGGGTCGGTGTGCCACATTTGCTCGATTGGTAGCATATGATTTGTAATCCAAGATTTGTGCATTTGATACTCACCAATCCCTTGATCACATGACAGTGATGAGGTAAATAAAGCAGTAATCTATGGTCTGCTTCATGTTGATATGTACATGAGAACTACCGGTATGTTTAATTGCAAAAGAAATGGGTTGATTTCTATCATTAGGACAGTTACCCTACTTTAGTTTTTCTGCAAAACAAAAACAAATGTAAAGGTTTTTAGCTCACCTGGTAGTAAGGTCAAGTCAGCCTATCGTCTGGTGCTTGGTCCATTTAATAAAAACATACAAATGTTTAAAAAGCTCACAAACTGCCAACATAATCTGACCCTAATTTTTTTCCTGGCATAGAGGGTGTAAATTGTGTACAAAATGTAGCTTATTTGCCACCCAATATGGTGACCATTACTCCATTACTTTACAAGCACTTCACTTAGTACATTTATGTTCCATCTCCCTGACTTTAAATTATGCTAAACATACCAACCGCCAGAATTAAAAGCATAATTAATGATATAAGTGGCAAACAAGGGTAATTTGGCTGTAACAAAGGGTAGTCTATATATTACATGCCAGAATTACAGCACATATGAAAAAGATAATTTTGCTACTAACCTGGTTCTGCTATGTCAAAATACTTGTCACAAAGGGCAAAATCCATATGGATTATAACGAGAATACAAACGCAAAATAAACTGAAAAATTATTTATATTTAGCGTTCACTTTAACTGTTGATGTTAAACTTTAGCTAATGATTGTGAATTGGAATTCTGCAATGAGCATGATCATGTGCTCAGAGTGGTGTATAACATTACTCTCCTTTTAAAGTTTATAAAGCAGTGTTGATTTATCCTTTTTTCTGATCTGACATGTTTTGAAGTTTTAAAAAATCCATCTGTTTTTATATTTCTTGTTATATAACATGCACTTAACGCATTTCACTCAATATTTGGCACTATTTTCTGTAAGTATAGACTTGTCTGCTAATAGCTTTATCAACACAATGAATCTGTGAAAAAATGTTCATATTTGAAGAAGCCCATAATTTCTTGGAAATGGGTCATGTACAGTTGCTATAAATAGCAAATAAGGAAAGGAATCTTGCACTATTCTTATGCAGTAGTCTTTTTAAGAATATTCTCAAATTTATATGAGAAATTAAGGAGATGATAAAAAAAATGACAAAAACAACTTTTTATTATTTTTTCTTTTTAATGTACCAAAACAAGTTTAATCCTTATACAGGTGGGCATAAAACATAATTTGGTGGAAAAAAAAGAGCATAATGGTTGGCATGTATGTCATGTTGATATTTCAAGAATAATCGGATACAATTAATTCCAAAGATAACAAAATAATTATATGCAGTCTCTTGCTCATAAGGAGTATCATCCATTGGTAGACTTTCAGACATGTAATTGAAGGGTTGCAGGTTTAATTGTGCCACACCCAACCTCCCTGGATTGGCTGCCTTGTTATGTTCCTGGGAAATGCTCTTGGTTCCTATTTCCTCAGCAGGATATAACCAATGATATGTTCAAGTGCCATTAAAAACCAACCAACTCCTGCTCATAAATTAAGTCATAAATGTTGATATACATTTTTTTATTATCAGGTTTAATTCACAGAAAAATATAATCACTAGAGCTAGAGAGGTAACATGCTCCGTCGATCTGATTCAGGATCATCTCAATAATATGTGCAGATCCAACTCGTATTAACAACAGAACCCCAATACGATAAAGATATGAACTTATTCAGCAAGTCAGAGCAATCTCGGAATGGTAACAAATTCAGCCAATCCGATACAAGATACCTCATCTGTATATCTTACAATCAAATTTATCCTACATCTTGATAACATGCCAGTAAGTTTAATCAAAATCCAATCAGAAACGGTCCTTGTGCATTTCCAGAATGGAAAACAAGGGACATAAGGTCCTGGACATGGTCAAAAAGAATGAAGAAAAAAAAGTTTATAAATATCACTACTGGTTTCTTGCTCATTTAAGAAATTCAAAACACATCTCTAGTTTTAGCCTCCCTGCTGTGACTGTTTTGAATAGATGACAGATAAAGGGCCATATCATAAGTTAACATGGATTTGCAGCAAGGTTTAACCTAAAAAGAATTGATAGAAAATATCCTGGTATAGAGGGCTTTCAAATGTTTACATCAACCTTCATATATGCTGCTGTTACATATAGCAGAGAAGCCTTTAACTGATGATTTCTTGAAAACTGCTAAACAGAATTTGAGAATGATTTAAATAAAGCATCCTGGCATAAATGCTTCAAGTTTGTACAAAGGATGCTGAGCCATCATCCAGTATGAATGCTGTTAAAAAAATGTTGAAAAACCTTTATTTTAAAAATCCAGATGAGATAATTACGACCAAATTTTACAGGAAACGTTCTGGCTTGAAGACCTTTCAAACCAGAACAAACTATACTGATCCACCATCTAATATGGCCACCATTACCAAAGACAGAAATTAAATTATTCTATACAAACTGCTCAACAGTATTTGACTAAACTTTTACAAAAAACATTCCAGCTTGGTGGCCTTGATACCAAAAATGCCAATTACATAAATCGCTCAGGTGGCCTAGTGGTTAAAGTGTCCGCCTCGGATGCGGGAGGTCGTGGGTTCAGTCCCCGGCGAGTCAAACCAAAGACTTACAAAAATGGTACTAACAGCTGCCTTGCTTGGCACTCAGCATTAAGAGGTTGTGTTAGGACTGGTCGGCCTGGTGTCAGGATAATGTGACTGGGTGGGACATCATGCTACATATCTGCAGCATGATGTCCCATTGCTAGACATCACTATAAACTGTCACACTGCAGACATCGTAGCAACGTGACTGAATTTTTTTTAAAGCTACATTAAAAATCCAAATCACACACACACACACACACATACATAAACATTCCTGGTGCTTTAGAGCCAGGATTGTGCTGATTTGCTGTTACACCCTGTAAAGTCATACATATTAAAATGTATTATGATAAAGTGTTGTTGTTGTTGTGTTTAATGCCATTTTTCAGCACAGGATAGGCTATACATGGCGGCCAGTATTAATGGTGGAGGAAGAACCCAGGAAAATCCCGGAAAGAACCACTGACACACGAGAAGCTACTGGCAAGCTTTCTCACATACCGACATTGGCTGAATCCGAGACTCGAACCCACACAGGCAGAGGTGAGATGGCAGTGATCCGTAACAGAGAGCGCTTTAGACCACTCGGCCACTCAGGGCCCCATGATAAAGTGTTAATTTATATGAATGACATTCAGTTTGTAAATGAAAAAAAGTAAATTTGGTAATGTATTGCTGAGATATACTAAGAGTGAAAGAGATTGCATAATGATTACCGTAATTACTTGTGATAAGTAAGACTGCAAAGATCATGATCTGCTGTAGCATCATGTGCCTGCAGATAAAGGTCTATGTTGGTTGTCCTACTAGTATTGGGTGACAACAGATCTAGGTCTGTGCATTTTGGACTCGATTTATAAGGGAGTATATACGGTAGATGGAAAAGAAATAACAATAGAAATAAAAAATATCAAGGCATACATAAACGATTTTGTCTTTTAATTCAATCAGAATTGGAGCTTAATTTACACTGTACATTCATGACCTTCAGTATCTTTAACAAAATGTCTGTCTAAACAGAAGAGTGAAAAAATAACCTCTCTTGAAGGTGGCTTGAAACTTACTTATTCTTCTACTAAAAAAAACTGGTTATGAAAATGAAGTATAATGATGGTAACCACGACAACTCGATAAATTATAGATATAACACTACGTTACAATCTGCTTTTCAATGCCACTTAACATTTCTTTGAAACCTAAATGTCAACATTCCAATGGTAAGCAGTTGCTCATTACCTAGGACACAAGCACTTTACAATAGGCACTGTGGTACGATATTGCAACAGTTTCATAAAATATGTGGATGCATAATTTCTTACCATATTAGATTATTTTTAGTGGTGATAAAGGAACCTTTTAAACTTCCATATGTTACAATAATTCATTTTCAAAAGATATCCATGAACTGAAATACAAGATTTTAAGATGTGTATCATGGAAGATGGACACAAGTTTTGATAGGCTGAAAGATACATTTTTGCTGACAATAAAATTTATTACTAGTACTTTTCATTTTAACAGTCCCCAGCACCTATTTTTGAGGTGTTCAGCCAGTTTTTAGAATACTACTGACTACATTCCATGAGCAAAACGAGGACTAATCTAGTGTTACTCAATATTTGTTCAGCTTCCATTAGATATACTTTGCTGTCACAAATAAAATCACCGATCTAAAACTGGAAAAATCTGGACATTGGTGACATACTTCATCCAACAACAGAATGTCTATTTTAAGGTACAATAAGGTAGAAATGGATATTAAAATGAAGACATTGAAGTTTTGATGACACCTCAAACAGAATTATAAATTAATGGATAAAAGGAATGAGATGATGTTCTGGAAGACAGATTTCACTGGTTGTGAAAACTGGCAAATGTGGATCGTCTTGAGAGAGATTAATATAAAATTCTTTCAAAGACATAAACTAGTCCATGCATGATGCCAAAACACCTGAAATTTGGATATTATTAACATTAGAATTCTAGTAAATAATTAAATGTATTGATTGTTAATATATTTTTCTGCTCTATGCAGATATAATTCTGTATTACCCCCAAACCTTCTGCAACCATGAATATTATTAATTTATCCATGTATCAGTAAAATCTCTGGAGTCCAGTATACATGCTTTGTGAAATAATTAATTGTCAATGTTAGACCATATACAGTAGGTTAGAAATTAATTTGGTCATGGAGCCAGATAATTACTTCATCACAATTTTAGAACCACCCTTCAAATATCCAAATGTATGTAACCATAACAATACACCTAATTTACAGGGGTGTATGTTGTATAGCTATTGTGATTATGCCTGCATGCATTACTGGCCAAACTAGATTTGTGATCATATACTAGCTTTTAAATACGGCAACTGGATTTGATTCTGTATGTCTTGTTGATCTCTGAATGATGTATCTCATGACCTGCCATTATTAAATCACAAGTTAGTCTGAGTACAAAAGTTTATGTCACTAATCACCACAATTACAGTAAAGCCTTTGAAATCCCAAATTCAAGAGAGCTTGTCAAAAGTCCTCCTGTATCTTCACTTCATCTTTCAGAAATCTCCTCTCATGACACTAATTCTAAATATCACATCTGCTCAGCATTGTTTTGTCCATTTTGATGTCTTAGTTCAACAAGTTCCGTATCTCCTTGTGAATATGGCAAAGAAAGTCTACATAAGATGCACTACCGGTCAGCCCCTTGTCTTCCACCAAGAAATGATTAAACCATGGTTCTAGATTATCTCGCTGTCTCACCACAGTCAACTGAAAAATAACACATACATTCATAACTACTAAATCATCTATGAATAAGAAAGATTTCCATCAAAATACAAATACAGTCACAAATACTAATTTTAAATTTTGCACATTTCAAAAGTATGTTAACACAAAGGCAATGTTGTGTTGATCTGTTGGTGGCAGGGTGAAGAGGAGAAGGCAAAGTCAATGGAGCCCCCCCCCCCCCCAATTACAAGACAACAGTTTTTCTATATCAAAAAGTCTTCATATCACAGCAACAAGAAAACAAGGTCAATTGAACGATTCAACATCTTGCTTTAAGAAATATTCTAATTTAAACTGTGCATAAACTGTTAAAATGGTAACAAAAAGGTAAATTTTTCTCATTAGAGCCATGTGTTAACTGTACATTGCTCTTTCTAAATCATATGATGGTCATACTTCGAACAAACCTCTTGGTAACCAAGTAGATTTAATTTATTTGTTCAAAAATGAAAACTCTGCAAATATGCAAATTTACATGATCAATCTAAATCAAATACAAGGAGTACCTAATCACACACATCATTTAAAGGTGGAAAAATAATAGACATTAAATATCAAACAGCAAATTAATGCTTTACCATTCAGTACATGAAAACATGGGTTTTCCTCCCAAAAATATTTTTGTATTCTTTACTCTAATCAACAGAGAAAAATATCTTGGAAATTAACCAGGACTCTTACTAATTAAGAATGTAAACCTACCTTCATATATCTGTGTCTCTCAGAACGAATCCGTTTAATCAAGTCTCGTACTCTCTGGGAAGTAGGATTGTCAAGATCCATCAGTCGACACTTGAAAGAAAAAAAATGCAAACTGCAGCATGTACAAGCTTTGCTGGTGTGTCACTCAACCAAAAAAGGTAAGAGCACATTAAAGGAAAGACTGACTAACAATAATGTATACTTAAGTCTGAGCTGCCTAATTCTACAAAGCTATTTTTATTTTCAGAGCTTTTTTTCCATAAAGGTGTAAACAATAAAGCCAAGCATATTCAAGGACCACATCTTAAATTGGAAGCACATACATTTTCTGAAAGTACCATATAAACTCAGCTAGTGTGTTGGTAGCAGATATATTTAATGATGGATTGGTATAATTTTCTATCCAAGTGAATGGCCTTCAAGTGAGGGTGCTTTCTGTCTGTTGTTCTAGTGATGTCTAGCACTGGGGAATCATGCTACAGACATGTATTTTTCTATTTTTCAGTAGCAGCATTCATAATCGATGGCAGATTGTTATCATTTGTATAAACTTACAAGCCTTTCAATCCAAGATGCTTTCTGTCAAATCTGGTAAAAGTCTGATTTGAAGTTTTCAAGAAGTTAAATAATGTTCTGTTTTTACTAAGCAGCAATTATATTTGATGGCAAATCATCTTCATCTATATAAATTTGAAAGCCAGAATGCTTCCCATAAAATCTGGTCAATTTCTGCTGACCTACTTCTGACAAGAAGTTATTAAATTGTTATTTTTTTTTGGTAACTGTGATTTATGGTACGGGATCATATGTATAAATTTGAAAGCCATCTATGCCAAGATGCTCTTTGTTGTCTTCTAGTCAAATTCTGTTAAGCAGATATTTAGAAGACATCATTACAAAAATTGTTTTATAGTAATGGCAGCCGTATCTGCTGGCATGTACTTAAGTCATCCAGGCAAGGATACCTTGTGTCAAATTTGATAAAATTCTGATCAGCAGTTTTTGAGAGTCCTTCAATGGTTTAACTATTTTGAGTAACAATGGTCAAGGACGCTCACTATCATCTGAACAAACATAAAATACCTTTAAACCAGGATGTTGATTCTTCAGATTTGGTCAAATTTAATTACATGGTTTGGAGAATTAGTTGCTTAAAGGTTTTCTAATTTTAGGCAGCAGCCTTATTTGATAATGTGTTAAATATCCATAAGACAAATCTGAAAGACCTTGATGCTGGAACACTGCATGTAAAATCATGAGCAAAATGGTCCAGCAGGTTGTTTTTAAAGGCTGTAAATGCCATAAGTTCACTTGATCTTATGGTTAGACCAGTAAAAAATAATATGACAATGACAGTATTCCTATCAAGTGGAAAAGGTGCTAGTCATGATTATCTTACCTTATCTATGTCAATCTGGGCCGCACTCTGAACACCAAAGACTTCTTTGACCCAGGCAGGATCCACATTATGTCCAATCCACATGAACATTGATATGCCGTTTTCTGCAACCCAATAAGAACATGGTCATTGAAAAAAGGTAAAAAAGTAATACTGTATGTACTGAAACTTTTGTAATTGTTTGATTGTTTTTTGCTTTTTTTGCAAGTCTTCTACTCAATCTCTAACCTAGTCATGATTTTGCAGTTATGTAATATTTGATAAATTCTACATGCATAATTTTTAAGAAATGTTACATGACAAATCTTGAGTTCCAACTGGTTAAAAACAGAAATTCATTTTTGCCATGAGCAGACATTTAAAAGTTACTTCCCTTGTATGGATCATAGTTGAGATATGTATAGCTTGAAAATTTTGTTGAAGAGCACCAAAATGTACAAAGCAAGCAAACGACTAACCTGCAATGTTCCTGGTGAGGTCATGAAAATTACTAAATCTGTTACTGCTATCTACCTAAGAACTGATCTCCTTAGTGCTGCTTGGTGGTTATAGTACCCTTGCCTTTGATTTTGGCATTATATCCCAACAGACAACACTATAGGAGAAACGTTTATATGTATGAACACAATAACTGGATATTACTACATTTCTGAGGCTGACATTCCAGTCACATCATGAATGCTGTATATAATGAAATCAGCAAAGTTGCTAGAATATATTTTAACAGGACTTCCAGATAATTACCAACAAACAAATATATATATATATAAAACATTAAATTATAATTTAATATATCTGCTTTGTATTTCTGAATGGCATTCATTTAAAGAAAACAAGCACATTTAATTGACAATACTTCATAAATCAAACTCATGACAAGATGGTTTTCTGCTCATAATTTATTAATTTAAATAAAAATTTTAAAGTAGGATAATACAAGTGCCAGAAAATAATTTGATTACAACTCAGACTCAAAAACAGAAGCCCAAAAGTGCTGAACCCTTCATTTTATACCAATTATAGAACTTTTCTGCTGTTAAACGAGGAACTTTTGTGCAGAAGTTTTTCTTTTTTAAACTTCCATCGATGATGGTGTAATGCATATTGATCTTCACTGAATCTATCATTACAAGTTTATCTTGCTTTTATGTATAGGAAACCACACAAGACATGGGCCTGCATGTCAAGTCCATGAAGCATTGTTGAAAAAAATGACCTTGACCCCAATGTCAAAAGGTTTAGTGAACATGTTGCAGAATGAATTGTTTTAGAGTCATAATGATTCAACACAAGTATGAACAAATCCATCAGTTTTAGAAAATAAATGCAATGAAAAAATATTAACGAACTCCAAAATACAAATTATTCTATGACTGACCTTAACCCCAATGTCAAAAGGACTGACTGACCTTAACCCCAAAGTCAACAGGACAAACGTGTCACAGAATGAATTATCTTAACATAATAATGATTCATTCGAAGCATGAACAAATTACAAAAGGGTTTCAGAAATATCAACAAATAAATAAGAATCCCTAGAAAGGATTGATACTCTCTACATGGTGAAATCATTTTCAAGGAATTCAAGGTGAGACCATTTCTTTCGGTAAACTGTTGAAACCATCTCTGATATTCTTAAGCAATAAAAAGATTTTCACATTAGCTGCTGTAGATGTCTGATAGACACCATTTTCATTTTGGACCAACAAGACACCATAAAATGTCTTCTGGTGGAAACCCTTTGCTGATATAACTTTCCATTTTTGGGAAGTAACAATAACATAACTTTCAAGATGGCTGCCATGGCATCCATGTTTGATATCTGATTGGCACCAATTCCATTTAGATCAACCAGACAACAGAAAAAGTCTTATGAAAGCACAATACAAATATGACTAGCCATCTAGGAGTAGTCATAACAAGATTTTCAATATGACCATTGTGGCACACATATTTAAAATCAAATCAGCACCATTTTCATTTGCACACAACTATAGACGATAAAAAGTCTTTGAGTGAAAAACTAATGATGATATGATCATTCATATTGGATGTCTGAGCAGTGCCATTTGGATTTTAGGACCAACTAGAAATCCATAAGAAGTCATTTAGTGAAATCCCCATGCTATGATCACCCATTCTGGTGGAGTAGCATAACATGATTTTCATGAGCCCTGTTGTGATGTTATTATCTATCCCTGAGTGGCATCATTTTCATTTAAGACCAACTAGATAATGGGATGAATGTGTGTGTAAAGTTTTATAACAATCTTCCATTAGTTTAGTAGAAGTCGTATTATCAAATGGACAACAGATCATCCTTTCGGTGCAAGTGAGCATGTCTGAGAAGGACTCGTCTTAGCTGTGTAATGATTTATATGAAGTATGAACAAAATCCTTCAAGGAGTTTAGGAAATAAAAGCCAACCTTCACACAAGTTTTTCTGTGCTCGTGATGACAATATCCATTGGGTGAACTGTCTTAGCATCGAAATATTCATGCCAAACATGATGAGAAATCTTCCAGGAAATATAAAATATGTGAATAGTAGCTTCCAATTAATATCCTACCATAGCTTAGTACAATCTGACATGGAAGATGACACATGTCCCATCCTTTCAACTTTATGGGATACAGGCAACTGAATCATTACCAAATATCCAAAAATTACAGTGTCCGTAACAAAATACAGAAAATATATCCAACTGATTAAAGTCTATGGTTGATTGTTTACAACCAATTCCCAACACTACTAAAACTCACCCAGAAGATACACTCCATCCTCCTGAAGTCTTTCTGAAGAGCACCGTATAGCTGCTGGGAAATCCACTGAATGTGGATCAAGATTATGCTAAAAACAAAAGATAACAAAGTATAACAGTGACTTTTAAAAAAAAAAACATTTTTTTATTTAGTATAATCATCCATCTTCAAATTGTTGAATTACTGCTTTATACAGCCTAATATATGATGAGTTTTTCACTGAAAACAGTTTGTTTAGCAATCAGAATTTCCTGTCATTTTTAGCAATCAGAATTATCTGTCATTTCTAACAGCACCAGACTGCAGCAGAACAAGAATACACTGCACAGTGAACCCTCCTTTACTGGAATGATCTGACAGCCAAATAAAGATTTCCTCTACATTTCTGTGTATCTGTGTAATCTGTATTAATTGATATTCCATGTAGAAGGGATGGCAACAAAAGCATCTGAATAAGTATGATTTCACTGCACTGGCTTCAAATATAACATCACTCAAATATATTCAACCACTCAAAATCCACACATTTTAACCTACAATATATACTGTTTCAATAATACACTTTATATGATGTGCTAACTTATAATTAAGAATCATTTCACTTCAGTATATATCATTGGAATCTACAGATATTTTCTGTATCTAATAATTATTACCGTCAATATTTGAACTCCACACAAAGACACATTATTTTAACCAAAAGTATAAAAGAACAATATAAATTTGCTATTTTTGTGAAGCCCACCTTTTATAAAGCTAGAAAGAACAAACCTTGAAAATTGAGCTTGATCAACAAAAAATTAACATTGACCATAGTCTGGTGTGGATTGACAAGCACCCAGACATAAAAATGGACACCAAGGCGATTGTTAGTGCAAGCTTTTGCCAAGGCAGACTGATAAAAAAGATGATTTTAAAATTAAAATTCCAACTGTACTATATTCTAAATTTGACAACAGTATACTGCTGTGTGTGTGTGTGTTCTGGATTTTTAATGTAGCTTTAACAATTTTTCAGTCATATCGCTACGATGTCTGCAGTGTGAAAGTTTATAGTGATGTCTAGCACTGAGGCATCATGCCAAAGACATGAAGCATGATGTCCCACCCAGTCACATTATCCTGACACCAGGCCATCCAGTCCTAACACTAACCTCTTAATGCTGAGCGCCAAGCAAGGCAGCTGTTAGTACCATTTTTAAAAGTCTTTGGTATGACTCGGCCAGGGATTGAACCCACGACCTCCCGCATCTGAGGTGGACACTCTAACCACTAGGCCACTGAAACAGTGTGTATACTGCTGTATCATGCTGACAGTTTCATAACTACGAATCTACCATAGTTACTTCATTATAAGTCAGGTCAAACTGTAAACAAAGATTTTGACCTGCCATAGCTTAACGTGCCTGCAGATCAGGGTCTATGCTGTTTATTCTCCTGATTACATGCACAGACCCAGACATACCAGCACATTATGTGACAGCTATCTGAGTCAGCATTCTTTGTAATTATGGAAACAGACTCGGAAGATATGTATCACCTATACTTGCTTTTAAGTAGAGTGAAACTGCAAACAACAAAGATCCTGATCGGCTGTAGCATAATACACCTGCAGATCATGATTTATGTTTGTTTATTCTACTGATTACGCCTTACAAGATAACTGATTACGCCTTACAAGATACATAGACCCTGAAGTGGCAGTACATTATGCGATGGCAGATCTGGGTCTCTGCAGTTTGCAGATAGATTCTTTCTTACTAGCAAGTGCATAAGGTAAAATGAATATCTTCATCTTTATCTCACTGAAATGCCATCAATAGATTAATATAAAGGCCTTCCATTCCTATGTGATATTTTCAAATGAAAAGGTCTGAAGACAATAATTCTCTGTGTGCGTTATAAAGGATGGTTGGCTACTTACGATTGGTAATAATCGTGGATAGAAAAATACACAGCTGCTCTTGACATCCATCGAACTGATCATATGCATTAAATAGCTGCGATCATCAGTTGAAATATCTGTACCTGGAATAAATGCAAAAGAAATTGTTATTTATATGATACTGTCATGCCATAATGGACATCAGATAGCAGCATTTTCATTTAGGACCAACAAGAAAGCACAAGTAGTCTTGTGATAACCCCTTGTTGATATGACCATAAATTCAGGAGTAGTGATAAGATTTCCAAGATGGCTGCAATGGAAACCATAGTCAACATTAGATCAGCACCATTATCATTTAGTACAGACTGGACAGGAGTAGTGACAACATGATTTCCAAGATGGCTGCAATGTTGTAGATATATTGGATTTCCTAGCAGCACCATTTTCATTAAGGACCAACTCATCCACAGGATGAACATGTGTGAAAAGTTTCAAGGCAATTCTCTAAGTAGTTTAGGAGGAGTAGCAACAACTAACTTGTGCAAATGAACAGATGGACAGCAGATGGCGGACAAAAAACCATCCCATAAGCTCTTCTGGTCTGTGACAAGTAGAGCTAAGAAAATGCCATCCTTGGATCCTACGTATACTTAAATGGATGACTGACACAAAGTTAGATATTTTTTAATTTTTTGTTTCCTAATATCAGAACAAAGATTATTTGGCACCTTTAAAGAAATTGCTTTGAAAATAGAGAAAATCTTATCTAGGAATCAAATGGAATTACACACTGAACAGCAGTCTGCCACTTGGAGTTGACTCAAACAGCATCACACCCCAACAGAAACTTCTATTTTACAAGTATCATGAAAAAAAAGGTCATGCAACTAAATATATTTTCTCCATCATATTATAATTGCACTGCCAGTATGAAGGGCAAATAATTGTGTTAGAATGTGGCTACTGCAAAATCATAATTCCTCCTATATAATATTTTGTTTGTACTGACCTCCCTGTATTCCATCATTTTTAATGACACAGTTGGCATAGAGGGGCAAAAGCTTCATGCATTCTGGCAGGATCAGCTGGCCTGCCGAGGACGGACTTGCACAGTTCTTTCTGTAACATGCCAGGATCTCAGCTGTCTGGTTCATGATATGCTCACGTGTGTCCTTTGGAGTCTTGTTCAATACATTCCTAATTGCTGCAACAGAATAAATGGAGAAAGTTAAGAAACATATTTCATTTTTTTTTTAATTCAGTTAAGTGGAACATATTTAAAAAAGAACTTAAGCTCTTCAACTTGTCCTAAATAGCAAAACTTTTAATATTTCAGATCAAAGGACTAAATAATCTATGACTCTGTGACAAAATTTTTAACTTGGTTTCACTATATATGGGTTCCAGTGTATATATATTTTTATTCTCAATATATTTATATTGTATTAAGAACAAACTGTTCATGCATGCTTATCTGCCATATTACTTCAAAAGAAGAAAGAATGTATCTGATGAATTGACACTGTTCTAATATGTAAAAATAAAATTCAAGCAGCCCCCTTGAAAAACTTGAAATTACCCTATTTCATTAAAAAAATCAACACATCTGTTGTACTTCCAACAAAGGTTACCTGTAATTAAGGTGCTGATAACTAGTAGGTTACATTCCTAACTACAGTAAAGTCTTATTAAACTTTACCAACAACATTATAGAACTGCAAACCTACAGTGTGGTACCATATTTTGCAGATTTCATAATTATTAAAAACTACAGAACCATCCCTCTCCCCAATCCTTGAGTTTAAGTAAAAAAATGCTATTTTTGTGCAATATCCAAGTGAATAACAGTAATATGACTGGTTTATAAATGGATCAGTTTTTCAGTAATGTGACATTATTCTCATCATGGTATCATATCAATGCTTGATATAAAAGGAGTCAAATGGAAAATTTGAAAATGTACTTGGCTTGGATTTAGAGGGCATCAAAACAGGAAGATTATAGCCTTCATGTGTGTGTGTGTGTGTTTTGGATTTTTTAACGTGGTGCAAAAAACAAAATCAGTCATACTGCAACAATGTCTGCAGGGTGACAGTTTATACTGATGTCTAGCACTGGGTATCATGATGCAGACTTGTAGTTTGGTTGTTAAGACAGCTTAGATCTACAACTAGTCTGAACATGCCATTAGCCTTGGGAACTAACAAATAGGGGTGACGTAGCATTGTGAAAGTTTTCTACCACCCATTTTGTAAGGAGAGTGTTGATTTGCTGCAGCAGATTGTCTACCTTATTTGGGTGTCTATACAAAAGGGAACCTTCAGCAGCATGGAAGGGTCAAGAAATGTGATTTGGTGACCTACGAAAAGGACGCAAAACCCACATACATATTGAAAGGACAAGTTCCTTCCATTATTAATGCTTAAAAGGGTGAAGTCCTTCCCACAAGTGGATGTTGAAAAAGGGTAGCACAATCATGAAATCTTGTTCCAGTTGCACTGGATTCTGATAACAGAACTGGGCCTGGAAGTGTAATGACCAGCTGCTGGATACTATGTCCATCTCAAGTCTGGGTCTGGGTAAGCCCAGAAAACAGACTATCATGCCAAGTTCTTGTGGTACAGAGTGTAGTTTGAGACTGCTGAAGCTGGGATGAACAAGATGTTGGACTGGGGTGACACCTGGTGCCAAGATCATGTTATAGAGGGATTGATCACCAATTGTTAACTATTGCTAAACCATATGAGAAAATGGCCTTATGCAGCATTATTGGCAATACTGATAGTGTTTGCATCTTTATGGGTGTGTTTCTTGGTTTTCTTGCCAGCCCAATCTAACTGTTTAGCAATAACGAACATCCGTCTCCCTTCCTACCAGCGTAAATAAATACTGTAAGTATGGTCCAAATGACACCCGAAGCAGCTAATACATGCTAAGTGATTATGTTTGGCCTGCTAAAATTTCTAACAGACACCAAACTGGACACCTTTACCTTAATTAGACAAATAAATCAACAGCACAAAACAGGTTTAAATAAGTCAAATGTTACAATAAGACTACAGTAAAATGGACATTATGAACTAGAATGATGTTTGAGAAAATCAGACCTCGCTACCAGGAATAAATTGTCATTTAACTGATATAACTTGTACCAAATGAATCGTATATAGTATTAGTAAGAAAGCAGGAAAATAAAATTGTGCTGATTAGCTTACCATACAAACAAAATCATCAGGCAACTGACATTATAATGTTCAACAATGATGATATAGCATGATTCCGTAAGAAAATGTATGGAATATACTTCCCTGTGATGAGAAAGCACTGACAGATCATTCAAACTGGTTAAAAAAACTAAAAATGCAAAGTCACTGCTGTAAGAGCATGCTGATCTGGTACAAGCCGAAGTAAGCAACTGACACTTGACAGGAGTTAGCCTTCCTTCCAAGGCAAGACCACTCTCATCCAATATTAGTTCCAACCAGTAATTATTTTAAATAGCATTTTACTACTAAAACAATGCAAAGACATAGCTAACACCTTTATTCACTTGGGAGGGTTGAATTTATGAAGCAGTTGATGTTCATTTAAATTATTAAGACTTGGTTATTTATCTAAAGACAAAAAAATGAATTTCATGATTTCTACTAAGGTGGGTTTAACATTAAAATGATGAACTTGTTCACAGAGCTTGAATGTCCTAACAGCCCTTGGCCCCAACTGTACACAAGAAACCAATTTAACACAATACCTACCCAGATGCATCAACCTAAGGACTGTAATGTGTATGTGCCTTCCACACTGAGAAATATAAATGACTTCCATTACAATTTGACTTACCAAATTTGGCCATATAATTTATGAGGGTATCCAGCTCACAGCTGCGGAATAGATCAGCCAACTGGACACAGCAGTTGAGAGACAGGTTGTGAACCCTTAACCTCCTCTGGCCAGTGATACTTGTGTATAATACTGCAACCTACCATAAAAAGATTTGAAGAATCTCAAGATAATGGTTTAAAATGAACAGACATAGAATTTTTAAAATAGAAACATTAGTCAACAATTGTCAGAATATTATTTTGAATAAAGTGATAGTGGCCAAACAAGATTCTTCTGTATTTAGTGTGGACACAATGGTTTAGCTAAATTAGAAATGACAATGTTAAGAAAAGCAAGCAACATCTTTCAGTTTTGCTCTATGTAAACAGGTTTTTATGTCAAAAAACATTCAAAAACTGTCAATTTACAACAAGAAAATTGTGCCAAGGAAATTATTTATTGCAGTGAAAATGTCTTTTGTTAGTACTGATCTGACTTTTTGTGTTTAGATGTCTTTATCAAATGTTTCTGTGAACATGTGGTGTATTTTTGCCTAACGGGAAGACAAGTTTTTGAAGCTGAGGTGAATGCTAAACAAAGAAAAAAATTAGACCTAATAAACAAATGAAAATTTGATCAACTTGTACTGATATAACATTTTGTTTACGGCCAATGTGGATATGTGAGAAAGCTTGCCAGTAGCTTCTCGAGGGTCGGTGGTTCTTTCCGGGCATTTCCCGGGTTCTTCCTCCACCATTAATACTGGCTGCCATGTACAGCCCCTCGTGTGCTGAAAAATGGCATTAAACCCTAAAACAACAACATTTTGTTTAAATTAACAAGTACTATCAAATGAACAGAAGATAACCAGTAAGAAAACAGAAAAATGAAAATGAACCTCCACTTGCTTGTATCTGTATCATACATTAAATGTAAATAGATACTGGTGGGATATGTCAGACCTCCACTTGCTTGTATCTGTATCATACATTAAATGTAAACAGATACTGGAGGGATATTTCAGACCTCCACCTGCTTGTATCTGTATCATATATTAAATGTAAACAGATACTGGAGGGATATGTCAGACCTCCACCTGCTTGTATCTACATCGTATATTAAATGTAAACAGATACTGGAGGGATATGTCAGACCTCCACCTGCTTGTATCTGTATCATATATTATATGTAAATAGATACTGGTGGGATATGTCAGACCTCCACTTGCTTGTATCTGTATCATACATTATATGTAAACAGACAAGGGAGGGATATGTCAGACCTCCACTTGCTTGTATCTGTATCATATATTAAATGTAAATAGATACGGGTGGGATATGTCAGACCTCCACTTGCTTGTATCTGTATCATACATTAAATGCAAATAGATACTGGAGGGATATGTCAGACCTTCACTTGCTTGTATCTGTATCATATATTAAATGTAAAAAGATAATGGAGGGATATGTCAGACCTCCACCTGCTTGTATCTGTATCATATATTAAATGTAAATAGATAATGGAGGGATATGTCAGACCTCCACCTGCTTGTATCAGTATCATACATTAAATGTAAATAGGTACTGCAGGGATATGTAAGACCTCCTCTTGCTTGTATCTGTATCATATATTAAATGTGAATATATACTGGAGGGATATGTCAGACCTTAACTTGCTTGTATCTGTATCATATATTAAATGTAAATAGATACTGGTGGGATATGTCAGACCTCCACTTGCTTGTATCTGTATCATACATTAAATGTAAATAGGTACTGCAGGGATATGTCAGACCTCCTCTTGCTTGTATTATCATATATTAAATGTAAATATATACTGGAGGGATATGTCAGACCTCCAACTGAGGTCTGAAGTTTCACCTGATTCTCAAAACTTGTTCAGAATGCAATCAAAGCTCAATCTTTAAGTCCGAAAACTACATTTTTCAGCTGTTCATAATGAAAGTCAGAATCAATAAACTTCAACTCTGGCTCCCCAAAAAGTATAATGCATTTGGATTATGAAATATTCTTTTACATCTGATTGAGGGGTTGGGGTTGAGCCAGACCATGTGCTTCTTGCTACAAAGGTATCAAGAATACTGGCACTACTATCCTCCAATGCAAGACCACATCACACTCACATCCAAAGCACAGAGAGCATATCCAATGGGATGAATTGTTTGTACAAATAGCACTATTTCTTTTTTCTGGTCTTAAAAGAACACAAATTCTGTGGTAAAAATGGTGCTTCATACAAGTCAACTGGCTTCTATTCACAAGAATAAAATGATAAGAGAATTGCAAACGGAAAATTATATGCCAACCCCATGTTTAATAATCCTCTATGCAGATAACCAAAATATTCGTGCAAAAACAATATTTTTTTCTTTCAGCCAGTGACTATGACATTTTACATTTTGACCCTAAAATCAAAAGTCTTCTTCCAAACTACAAGATCAAGCCATCTACAAAATTTGCCAGAGATATGTAATCTAGAACTGATGGGAACCACTTTTTATTCTTTCAGTCATTGATTTTGACCTATGGCCTTTAGACTCAAATAACAATAGAGTTCTTGCATCAACTACAAGCAATCTAGAAAGTTTAGTAACCAAAGACACCAATTTCCTTCTTTCATTCAGAAACCTTGATCTTGAAGCTTTTTGAGCACGAAATTAATTGGGTGTTTGCTTATCTCAGGTGCAAGCCATCCAAAGTTTGACAACTGTAGATGGTGGACAAATAGAAACTAAACTGGTAACAAACAGATGGATGGATAGATGGAAACCATCAAAAAATATAATACATTTCTCCTTATGGCAGACATACAAGATGCATTATTTTAGTGTAAGATACTGTGATTTTTATTTTTTTTAAACGGCCTCTCTTGAAAAAGGCCTTATAACACATACCTGTATAAAGGCTCCATCACTTTCATTCAGTTTGTCATCATGTTTAATCTCCATTGTAACTGCCTGGTAACAATCTATTGCACATAACTCCACATCAGTTGTATTGGACATGTAGAAGTTTCCAAAGAAATCAACTGGTCGAATACCTGTTAAACAATTCAAGATTGCATTGAAATATGAGTGAAAACAACAAATATGTATCAAGTTATTTGACAAATCTGACAAAAACACTGACAACTCAGACTTATAAATACTTTATTATTAAGGACAGAAAAGTACAATTTATTTTAGTAAACTGCTTCTCCAAGAATATTTACCAAATCATTATTAATATTAGAAAAGTAAGTTCTTCTACCTACAAACCCAGCAATCCTGGAAAGACCAAAATGTTGTCCTTTCCACTTGTATATTGTAACAGACAATCTTAAGCATTACCTCCCTTTACTACCACTAGCTAGTTTATTCAATGTTTAGGAGTTTAAATTGGAGATAAAGAAACAATAATGCTCACATTTGTGAGGAGGTGTTGGAGGGTTTGATAGCAATGTGCAAAATCACTCTAATCTCCTGTGTGGAATCTTTATGCGGTGTATCCAATCTGTGAAAATTTGGAATTGATGAAGTGTATTACCTACTTCAACCACGACACCAGGGCTCAAGGGGTTATATCCTATTATATAACTTAATCAGAAGAAAAAGATGTTAGGACACATGGCTCTTCTCTGAGCATTTCAAATAATATTCAAGAGCACAGAAGCAGCCTTTTATCACTGCTCCTCTTGTTTTGATGGAGGAGAAGCAAATAACTTTTTAATTCCCCACTGACAGCAACTGTTCTTGGGTATGAAATCCTATTGTGACATTGCAATGATGGAAACTGGAGATAATTCAAGTCCAATGAATGCACATACAGCTCACTCATCCTGCATGCTGAGGCAGCACTATCAAAAAGCATGTCTTGGATTGCAGTATAACTGACATTCTCACTAAAGGCTCAAGCCAAGTCTAAACCCATGAAGATTGCACTAAGGAAACAAAGTGAGTTATTTAGGCCTATTCAGGTCAAAATTGGCCAGCACGTCTGATAGGTCCTTGTCATGGTCTATTTTAGCTCTATCATGTCTGAATGTGCCAGAAATTATTCAGTACTAATAGTAACAGGTTCTGACCTTTTCTCCTAAAACAGCCAGAGAAAAGGTTTGCCAGCTGAAAGATCAAGTCATTAAGATCGGCACTTAATTAGGTTCTTGCAGAAACACTCATAGGCATAGCTGTTACAGTAGATAAACATATTTCATGTTTGAATATATGGGTGCATTGCATTTATGATGAGTAGTACACTTAAACCAAAGTAAAAGATATAACTAAAACACAAATTTCATTCCATAAAACATTTAATTGGTATTTATTTATTAAAGTGCTACCTCCAGTAGGTGTTAGGGACAATTTCATTGATCGAAATTTCATTTCATATTTTTATTTATGGTGTACTAAGAATGTTATTTGGAAAGAATATTTAACAAAATATGATCACAGATCGGATACACCACATAAAGATTCCACACAGGAGATTAGAGTGATTTTGCACATTGCTATCAAACCCTCCAACACCTCCTCACAAATGTGAGCATTACTGTTTCTTTATCTCCAATTTAAACTCCTAATTATATGACTTCTTATTAAAAGCTGAGAATTCATAATGTTGATTCAAATTTCCAGGTTATATATATATTGTTTTCAACAACAACAAAACAAGCAATATTATATATCAAGATATCAGTTACCAATTTTGATCACAATTTTTTTCAGGTTCAACAAAAGTAGGGGGTCAAGTTTTTGGCACTTTCTTGTTGAAAAAAATTGGGATCCATGCCTGACCCTGCGTTATAAGTGGGTTTACAAGTTATTAAGGTGCAAGTTATTGAGGGAGTGGTGTATTAAAAAAAGCTTGTTCCAGGGCATAAATTGACAAAAAGAATTTGTTTAACAACCATTCATGTCAAGCTCTGATGTGTAAAAGTTGCCTACATGGAGAAAGAGAGCACTACAAGACCTCTACCAGCAGCGCAACTTGTGTCACAGCAAACAGTTCAAGAAAAATTATATACTGTGAAGAGTACATTTTTATATGCGTGACTTTAAACTAATTTGCATTCATGCATATCACTGCTCACATGCATGCCTTGCAGCATTGCTGTGAATGGTGAGGCACCACTGGCACATCCCCTAATATACTCAGAACAGAAGAAACTTTTGGGTCAAAGCTCAACATGCTGAAATCCAACAATTTCGAATTTTGTCTTTCTATCTCACACCTTCAAATTTTTCCATAGGATAGAAGATCAAGTCCCATCTAAACTACAAACATGACATGGTGCTGTTCATTCTAGTGTGATCGTCCTCTGCCACCCTGAACCTTTGTCATTTTGAGCATTTAGTTGTAAGTGTTTTGATTAGATAATACAAAAGCTAGCTAATAACAACTGTACAATTTCAACAAATGAACAGCACCTGTTATAACACAAATATGTAATATTCAACTGTTTGCAGTAAAACTACAACCTGGAAATGTGGTACCAATACCATGTATGACTATCCACGTTAGAAAAAAGTGATAAAAAATGAAAAACTATTCACTAAAAATCACCAATAAGGTTACCAGACCTTTGCAGAAATGTTAAAACACACAATATAACACATCTATTGAAGGATGAATCAAAATAAAGATCTTGAATGATTTGAAATGGCAATGCTGGATAATGATGACTGTACCAGAGCAAAAGTTCAAATGTTGCCACCACGTGGTGGTAAGGGGAGATAACTGATTGATATTCAACCCTTGGCAATATAATATAAAGATCGGAAAGACAAAAACAAAATATCTTTATTTAATTACTATATTTGTGAGATAACATTAGTTTATTTCCTATGATCAGGAAATATATTCAGTGAAAAATGCAGCATTTAGAATACAGCTAAGCCTTCTTGCATAAAAATATAATTTTTTTTTACAGAAAACCGTTTCCATTATAGCTGCCTTAGCACAAAAGAAACACAACTCAAATTGCTTTTCCTACAATAAAATGATATGACATCCCTACAGCTAGCTGCATACTCCAACTAAGTTATACTGATCATACAGACAATAAAATGTCAGAGCATGACAATGATTTCAAACTGGGATGTTACATGCACCATGATGCATTTTTTGGTACATTTTTAGTGATGTGGTACACCTCAGAAAGTACGACATAAAATACCAACCTGTACTTGTTCTGATTCGCATTATGGCATCAAATGCTCTCTGCCCCTTGACATCTTGCTTCAAGTCCTCAATAAATCTATCCCCATCTATGTCACACTGTAACAAAGAGGAAAAAAGTCAATAAATTTAATAGCTTTATTGTTATTATTTTGTCATAGACTTTGCAGTTTCTATTAATAGACCAACAAAATTTCCTGAAATAACTTCTACTCGCTTAAAATTGTTACAGTATATAATTTGGTCCATTTCAGTCCAGTGTCTTATATTTTCCTTTTACAGTGACATAGCCATATAAATGTTGCAAATTCATTTATTTTTATCTTTGTCAAAGTCATCTTTTGACAATGTCATAAACTACTTGAGCAGTTTTATTTTATTACAGTCTAATAATAATCACATAAATCAAACAGCTCCCTTACAAACTTTGACATCAACTTTCAACTAGTTCAAGCTAATCTTTTCCCACAATACATTGTCCCCAAAGAAAGTGTTGTATGAACAACTGCTAAAGTTTAGAGTGTTCTATGGTAACATATCTGCTTGTAAATTTACACAAAAATAATGCAACCTCCCATTATGGTCACCTTCCTACAACAATCACCTCCCAGATCTAACTGCTGATTTTGTAAATTCTCGTTTCCCACTAACATTTTACCTCAGCCACATCCATTAGGCAATCCAGTCAGTACCATACCATAGATAGGTTGAGAAGATAGGTTGCAATGTAATTATTAAAAAGCTAATCAAAACATCAAGCATGGCTCTTCCAGTAACTTAATCACTGCAATTACAATGAAAACCTCAAACTGGCACAGTTGACCTTACCTGAAAATAGCTATATTTATACATGTTCCCTCCTGTAAGGCGACATATTTCAGCAATGGTGGCCACATCTACATAGGAGTTGGGGAATAGGAAAATATCAACACTGCATGCAGCAGACACACAATCCTGGCCTAGTTTGGTGTAAAAATTGGTCTGTGGAGACAATATGGTCTGAAAAAAAAAACAGTGAAGACAAAATAATACATAAACCTCCAAAAAGACTGAAGGCAAAAATGAAATCTACAGTGCTGAACAACTTCTCAGGTAATTTAGTGTATGAACATTCTAGCATCTCAGTGAACTCTTTAAACGATTTCTTCAAGTAACTGATGGAAAGTGCTGCATGCTGACTTTCAATCAGGACATGCCTATCTTTGAATCAGTTCTGGCCCCCATTTCTAAGCAAGAAACTTGTGTACAAGCTCTAAACTCTAAACTGTGAGTGACATGTAAATTTATGTCACTCAAATTTAGCATGCTTGGGTACTGATGGACAATTTTGGTCACCAATGTATCTGAGCATTTTTTTGTGAAATGTCAAAGATTACACAATAAAACCTAAAAAAAACCAAAAAACTTGAAAGGGACTCTGGCTAGTGCAAAAACAGATATCTACTCCACATTACGTACTATCAGTCACATTTCGCTGGATCCATAAAAATTGGTCAGTACAATTGTTTAAAAACACAGCCATAATGACGGCAGATACGAGCATGAAAGAAAATATTATACAAGTACACTGTTCAGTTATAAGATAACAATAATTATTATTAAGAATGTTTGTGAACTAAACAACAAAGGTAAGAACCACATAAAAAGAATGTTTTTAATTTAGATTGCACTTTCACTGTAAGACTTGGTTAGTTAATTAAAAATTTAATTGAAAAGTTCATCTTCCTTAAGCTGAAACAATGTCTTGTAAAATTTGAAATCATTTTATTTTCCATTACCCATCCCAAGAACTCTAAAGATATATATAATTTGCCTTGATATGGTGTCTATGTTTTAGTGGCAGTAATAAAAATCTTTTTAAAAAAAAATATTATAATGGGAAGAAAAAAAATGGGAGTGAGAGAGGAGGCAGGGAAACTGGACAAAATGGAGTGGAGAAACCCAACCTGGGTACAACAGACCCAAAGCCACCTGTATACACACAAACACACACACACAAGAAGAATACAAAAAGAAGCAACTTTTGCAGTACACATAGCAACTTTTTTCTTAAGCAATTGTCAATAAAAGAATAGCCACTGTACAGCTAATGTTTCTTTATTATTTGGTTCATGCATGCAGGACTGTAACAGCCAGACTGCAAGCACTATTTAAAACAATGAAAGAATTTATTCAAGTCACAACCTGGTCTACAAGATAGAAAACTAACATAATGCAGTGGAAGACCTGACCTAGTGATAACCTGACATCTTCAGATTCAGTGCTAAAATTGTCAAGATCATGAGAGGCCTCATACCCAGCGATGAAATAGATTCTAACCATATTATGACCTGTAATTTTGTCCAATGGATTTGGTATAAAAAAAACCTGTTTATACTGATTAATTATTGAGACAAAATGTTGTTACAGTGTGTCACACTGTGATAAAAAAAGGATTCATCAAATGCGACTTAGTTTTGACATGTGATCTAGAGTACATGCATTGACTTCAGTCCAGGAACTGGTGTTAGGAATATCCTAAAAGTTCTGTAATTCTAATTTTATCATTTTAAAAGTAAAAGATTCACACAGCAGACTGACATTCATGGATCAGTACAGCAATCATATCTTACTGGCACAGCCAGAAGGAAAAGATGAGACAGTTCATAACATTTGTTTGGAATCCACTATTTTTTGTGGGTTACCAATTTTCATGTACTTCATTGATGCTACAATCCACAAGTTTCAAGACCCAAGGAATTGTGATTCCTCAGTGAAAATAATCATCCTATTAAAAAAAGCCATGAATTAAGGTACAGGACTCTCAGTAATATTTTTAAAATGTATGATTTTTACGTGGCTACTGGACTAACAAATATAGGGATATTTTCTTGGAAATCATGAACAAATATTGGTATAAGCAAATTGATACTTCCAACTGAATGCCACACATATAGGTACTTAACACAAAACAGCAAATATTAATAACATAATGAAATTTTTTTTTTTATGAAACAAATATAATCCAAGACTACTACTTCAATACAACAATGTAACAAATAATACTACCATGTTGTAATAGAGTGTAGTAATTTAGCTGATGGCCAGTTAATAATGAGATAGCTGAATTTCAAATATTTAACTAAATATAATTCCTTGTTCATATTAGTGAAGCTTCCATTTAGAAGTCTGATTTAGTTTTTTCAAGGTCGAGATAAGTTACTGACAAACCTGGGCAATCAATATCAATAATCAATACAACTACACCACAATCATTAAGCATACAGAAATTATGCCAGGAATTTGATGATAGAGAAAGCTCCCTCACTGGCACCAAAGCAAGGGAAAACTAAGAAAAACAAAGGGTGTTGGGAGTATATCACAGATCAATTACTACTTAACACAGATATCCATCTCTACCAACCTTGTTTCTGAATTATATTTTCAAATGTTTCAACTGTTGTATCAACTCCTTCATTGCCTGTTTTACTTTTTATGTTCTAACAACCACTAACTTGAAGTAATTAGCAATGTTATGTCTTGCCATGCTTGACAGCAATGAATTAATATCTCTTCTCTCTACCACATGAAATAAACAGATCAATGTCTGTGAATGCACACAGCTATATATTATTGTCTGGAACATCTCTCAAGGACATATTTATGTTGTAAATATTTTGCAAAATTTCCAAAGCATTTTTTAATCAACCTGCTACTGTGTTATTTGTATAAAAAATTGGTATTTTGTTACAGCAAGTATCATAACTCCTGTGTTTAAATTGATTTTCTTTCTTCTTTATTTTCTGTTAATATTTATATATCAAAATTACACTGCAGAGAGCATATCTGTGCACAAATCTGTGGTCTTTTACAGGAATTCTCATGTTTCACTGCTTTCCATGTGTGCAAATTTATAAAATCTTGAGTGATTTGTACACTCACACCCCTTGGCAGCAACTCTGAACATAGCTTTACCAACAATATACATAAAGTCCATTACTTCAATGAACTTCACTTTAACAAATTTGCAGTATTGAAACCCTCTTTGAACCCCCAAAAGTCATAATACAGAATACTTCACTGTATGGAATGCCATGCTAATAAATGATTCCAAGGTACATGAAATAAATTATTATAGGGAGGGTTGACTGAAAAAAATCCTCTTTGCCTTTTCTTTCTCTGTTCCAAGGAGTTTTCTGTCATCTCTGTTTTTAAGTTTTCCTGGGGCTTCGGCTATTGGCAGTGAGGTATGGAAGATGAACAACTTCCCAGATCTTTCGGCAGACTTCAGCGCATCCAAGCCAGCTTGAATGACTGGGCCTAGTACAATCTCTGTCTCTCGGGATTCAACAAACATCTCTGGTATCTGTGACAGCAAGCTACAAATAAAGATAACCAGAGTGTAATCAATAATTGTAGCAGTCATTGTAAGCATTATCCACCATGCAACTTGATACCAACTAATTATTTCTATGTAAATTTTAATAATCTAATGGTTAACTGGCATAGTATAGCCTGTATTATGCTAACATACTGTGAACCATATACATGCATATACTAATACTGTGACAGGACATATAAAACATCATAAAGAACATTTTTGTCTATGATACTGAAGTTGAGATGCTATAAAAGTTGATAAAAACCCAAGATTATTATTACTGTTTGCAAAATTAATTGCTCTTAAAGTCATCTTCACTGTCCACTCCCATTAGTCAGACTTTATTAAGTGAGAGTCACAGGCTTTGAGTAACTTTGGAGTAGCAGTCAGTTCCAGAGGCATGCTTCATGAATCAATAATTATCTTGATTTGCTACTATAAATGTGGCCTCTCATAAAGAATATTCATTCTACTCATCATTCCTGTACTCTCTCAGATACATAATATACACTTAACCTACTTCACATAACATATCACAATACTCTAGTCTCATTTAAGGATCATGCAGTCCACTCATCTAAATTCTATACTCATTCACATAGACAGCTAACCTGTCGAATTTAACCTAATGCAATGTTCTTGCCTCACATGGATGGCATGCATGTAATTCCTATACTCATACACTTTTAACATGCATACAACTCCATAATTTCAAAATAGTTGTTTTTAAAGTTGTGTAATTCACTGCTGTATTCTGTTCATTCAATAAAGATCAACATCATCTTCCATTAATTTTCTTTTTAAAATGTCTATAATAGAATACAACATTTTAAATCATTTTTGTGTGTTTCTCCACAGTCTAACTTGAGTTGATACACCTACACCATTTCAAGCACTGGGGATAAAGATATACCATTCATCAGGGCTGGTTTTGTCCCTTCATCCCTCAGCCTCACCCCATCCCCATTACTATTATGACTTCTGCCACTTAATTTCTTAATAAAACCCCAACAAGATGCATCCCTCTCACCAAACTAAATACTAACACTTTAAGCAGTTAAAGATGAAATATAGATCATGATAAGCTTCGCTTGCTGTAAGGGCATGGTACTAATACGGATGCATATCGTCATCAATTTCATGATTCTAGCAATTCTGAAAAAGATGTATCCCCTCAACATGTTTCAGGATAGGTCAGTATGTACACAGCATGCAGGCACCAATGTGGTCACCAGCTAAATGCAAAAACTCAACCTAAACCAGTGAAATCACAGGTACATTAACCTTTATTTGCAGTGTGGTACTGACAGACATCAATACTAAAACATCAAACATTAACCAGTTAATCAGTCACTGAAGTGTGAAATATGGGTAAAAGTCATCTATTTTTGTGACAAGGGTGTTGTACGCATTATAATTCAACACTCATGGAAAGTTTCATGGTTCCATGTATAAAAGTACATTTACAGGCTATAATAAACCCTAGGTCATGAGGAAAATTTAAACTAAGCCAGCAAAATTTGATTTCAGGTCTAACAATATGTATACAGCATGCTAAACAAACCCTAACCTAATGCAAAATCTTAACCAAATATTAATTTGCCAAATTAGCTCCCTTAGTCCTCCCACTAAACGTTGTCTAGGACCAAGGAAGAAAGAACGGTTGAGGTGCAAACAGACTGTACATATGGGGATGCTTTTATATGTACAGATGCCAGTGCTGACAGAATTGCAACAAATTTCTTGTTACTTCATAGGGGTGTGCTAAAAAGTGTTAAAAACATTGATCTTCACTGATTGATTATCAAACATTAAATTTTTAAAATATGAAATTTCATATGCCACAAGTTGTCTCCAGTGTAGATCATACTGCATACTTTATTGCATTCCATAAAATTATGTTTCATAAACACAAGTTCGGCATTTGATTCATCACTCACTTTCAAGACTTGGCACTTCAAAATGATGTTGCTATCAAACAATAATAGGTCCTCCCCTGCAATATGGCACAATTTTTATTACATTAAAATAGTGATCTTTTATAACAGATTGTGATTTTCAGAGGAAGGGGTCAGAGTTATTCTACAATAAAATATTACTTTCCTTGACAAGATCTAGCAATGAACGGTCTAATATAACAACTGCTATGAAATAAATACACCCTATGTAAAGTGATTTAACAAATAACCACCATAAAAGTATTTTTGGATGAAAATTTCAGTACCTAAGTAATGTTATTACTTTGAGAATTGCATTTCTATATTTAGTTATTTCTTAGACTAGAAGCAAACTGACTATTTTCAAAGACCACACATACTACCAATTATTTAGTAATACAAGCATTCAAATAGTAAATTTAAAAAAAAGTACAAATAAAACCTATTTTGTTCAGATCAATAAAAGATATTCCAAACCATGTTACCTGTCTATGACAGCCTCAGACTCTGACAGCTTGACTAGAAATCCATCCAACAAGGGCACAAACACATCCTCTAGATCTGAGACTACCAACATTTGTGGCTGGGCCAAAGAACCCTATAAACATATATATATACAGTTAATACACACAATACTTCTGTTATCACTGCACACTGTCTTTTCAACTCATTCATCTAAATTGTATATCAAACTACACTTGATAAGGCCTTGTCAAAAACGATTGGTCTAAAGATGTTAACAATTCCAAAATTTAACTGAAATTTGTCAACTTTTGTGATGTTCTTCAAAAATATTTTTTTGTGTGACTTTTTCTATCTTCCATTCAAGGTTAAATGATCAATTGCCCTCATTAAAATTTTCATCAAAACATTTGGAAAGATGTATGAGGTCACCTTTCTACATTTCACTGAAAAATGTTCTGCCTTGAAATGTACAATAATCCCAATTTTACTTTGAAAGGTGTTCAGGTATAAGTTACTCACCTTTACATTATAGAAGTGTATTTCTTTTGCATATGTTACAAAACCAACTCTAATTTCAGATTCTTCTGATCCAGCTTCTCTGCAATAAAATTAATGAAAACTAGAAATATGTTCATGGAACATGGCTGCCCCACCACTGACTATTATGCTATTATACCCCTACCAGTGTCATAGTTTGGCATAAAAAGATGAATCAAAGACAACAGAGCTTGCATGTATGTGACACTTATTCATGTTCTGTCCCTACAATATCATATGGCTTATCAATACATGAAAAGAATTATTTTGATCATACTGTGAATTTTTTTTCCTCAGGAATTCAATAAAAAAAAAAATTTTTCAATTCCTGAGTGTTTAAACCATCTCTGATATTCTTGAGCTATACGGCTTTTATATTAACTGCTGCAGATTTAACAATTTTATTTAGCACAAAACAGACATCATTAGAAGACTTTTGGTGAAAAAAAAGCATGCCAATATGGCCACCATTCAGGAGGAGTAGCAAAAAGATTTTCAAGATGGCCATCATGGCAGCCATATTTAATATCTTTGATATAAGATTGGCACCAATTGTGTCTAGGACATACCAGATACAATAAGATTTGTTTTAGAGAAAACCCTATGTTGATATATATGGCCATCAAGTCTGGAGGAGTAGCGACAATATTTTCATGATGGCCACCATGGTTGTCAGGCAAAAGTCAATGTTCACTTTGATTATTAATGCACTGTGACAAAACAGAAAGGGTGGGGGAAATTACACAGAATCAACTGAACTTTACTTTTTATGCAGTGTTTAGGCAAAATGACGCAAATCACCCCCTAGTGTGAACCTTGCTAAGAAATGTTTTGTTTCAGATCTTGCCCTCAGTACAAAGATTTTAGTCTTTATCCATGAACTAATAGTCTTCTTTCACAATTTTCCACTTTCTCAAAAAATCTATTATCAAACCAATATATATTTTGTTTAATACTAAATAAAGAATTTCATATTACTTTCGGAAGAAAGAGTGTTAGCTTTGCTGTAGCAGTTTCTGAAAAAGGTCAGACTGTAATTCTTGAAAAGATTTTCTACTACTTTATAGAGATTTAGGAAGAACCAAAGCATGAGTGAAAAGAGAAATAGCAGCAAGTCAAAGATACTTACTTCGGTAAATTAACCAGAATATCACTTTTTAACCTCTCACAGATGAGGTTCACTAGACCAGATTTAACACTGTTGTAAGATACATCAATCATAAATATGAATGCTGGGGCCTGAGGCAACACACCATTCTGAAATAGAAGACAAGTTGGTCTGGGATTATAATCATTAAATACTATAATGATCTGTCTCTAACTAAAAACCAGGCAGACACATCTTCCAGTGCACAAATTTTACGTTATTGCATCAAGATGTCAAATGTGTGTATAAATTTTAGTGTTATTATATCGAAATAGTATTCAATCTATTGCTACAGAGGCAAAGGAAATCACCAAATGAAGAAACTAATAAATAAATAAATCAATAATGAAAAGGAAACACTTTGCATGATCATCACAGACGATTGTGGTTCCACTTGTTTTGCTGTTACTAATACTGGGCATGAGATAATTCAACTGTTAAATTAACAATTCTTTAAGCTAGAGCATTTTATCCAATATGACCACGGTGGCAATATTAGATGGCACATCAGCAACATTTAAGACCGATGAGACATCATACATCTTTTAGAAAAATCACACATTAATACAGTAAAACCTGTCCTGAGTGTCTTGAAATGAGCAACCACAATTGCCATTCATGGATCTTTTCTTTATTAAAAATGCACTGTCATGTGTGACCACCTGCAAAAAAAGACCAAGTGACCAATATTTTTAGGCAAAATAAGCATTTCAACATTGCTATGAACAACTGCATCACAAAAACAAGATGAAGACCAATGACCTTATTTAATTCTGTGTAATCATGATCACTTAGAGGGTCTGACCGACGGAGCTAAAATTCTTCATGGCAATTAACTTATGGTTGTCTTGTGTAGACATTTCACATGTTGTTAGAGTCAACATGTAATTATATTCTTGGGTAAAATGCAAATATACTGATAATTAGCAATATTTCTACCAAAGACCACCAACACAGAATGATTGATAGAATGACTGATGAAAAATATAAAGATATAAACAACTTTCCCCCAACTCTTAACCAAAGTGTGGTGTTCACACTACTGCCTGTGTGACTACACAATCTCTCCTTATTCTTCAAATAGCTAAAAGGTACCTTAGACAGGATATCTACAGTTACACAAACTGAGCCTAGAATACTACACTGCTACATGATCGGCTTAACAAGTTATTCTGCTCTGTTGAAAATATCAATCATGAAACATTTTATATCTAGGAGGCTGCTACCAACTCATCCAAGCTGACACAATATAACCATCTAGTATTCTGCAAGCAACATTGATTAAAGTGCAGTCTGCTTCCTCCACCCATATTTATATATATATATATATATATACCGATTCAATTTTAAAAGTTTCAAGGCTAAACATGCCAAAGTGAATGCATGTAAAAAAATCACCTTGCAATAATCTTTGGTAGCAACAAAATCATAGGAGCCAAGACAAAGTTCAGGTCTGTTGTAACAGTCTGTCCTTTTTCCTGTGTGATCTAAATGTGCAAAATACTCAGCTGGCACTGAAAAAGACAAAACAGAAAGAATAAAATGTTATCTTCTCTCAAGTTATTCTGTCTTTTGGAGATTTTTTTTCTTCCAAAACTCAAAAAATATGTTGTACATAACACTAGTTCTTGCCAGAAAACAATGCTAAAATGCAGGCATTTTAACTTTGTTGTAAGATATTCTCAATTAAAAATAATTTGAGAACAAAATTATTTTCATATTTACAAAACCAGTTTGTATTATTGACAATACCATGCTAACTGATACTATTTCTGGAGTTGATTTTTGCATTCTCAAGATTACATTCAATACCTAAAGAATTTGTTTTATGACATATTGATTGCTGTAGATTGTTCAGTAGGCAAACTTCATCACAGCAAAGTATTACTGAAACCAGCCTTAAACAATAAAGTAGTTTTGTTCCCTCCAGTTTGACTTTTATCCATACTTTCCCAACCTACTAAAAGCCAACTCCTGGAGATGAATTAAAATGTAAGAAGCCTTCACAAACACAGAGATATTCTCTAAAAGTTTAAGGTAAGTATAGCTGACAAAGTAATTCAAACAGGTGTACATGCAATATGTGCTCTTACAGACTTGAATGGAAGGTCTTTTTGTTTTCTGTGAAAAGAATGGGACTGACTGACCTTTAAAATTTAAAGTGTATACAGCTAATAACATAACTATTGTATACAGGTATCAACACAAATATAGTGTTATCAATCTTACCATTTCCATCAAGTCGAGAAATAATCTCATCTTACAAGGGCAGCCAAGGGCAATAACTGTGTCTAATTTTGGCAGAAACCTGAAAATCAGTTTGATCAAGGTCACTGTAATATTAGTCCCAATACGAAGTAAATTTTCAATCCAATCCAACTTTAATAATTGCCAATTATAACTTGGGACTTACAGGATGAACATACAGTATATACATAAATACAGATAGGGCACATGGTCAAATGACATAGTTTGGTTTGGTTTGGTATTTTATTGCAGAAAAACATAAGTTGGTTATTTTTATTGCCAAAGCAGTTGGAGTAAAGTACCTTGCTGTGGGCATACTATTGTAGGCCCTCCTGGACCAATCCAAAGGTAGGATTCAAACCAGCACCTTTTCAGTCACAAGCCAGGCATGCATACCATTGGGATACCAAGATAGAACATAACAAACTTATGGACAACATGGGCAACATCCCTTACAGATAACAAGCTGTAAAAGAAAATAAACTACAGACCATCTGTTGCTGCTCCACAGAAGGCACACTGGAAACGACGACCTCCATCGATGAATATATTGTATGAGTTCATATAGGCCTTACACCTTTTACATCTCACTGGCCCTACCTCTCCTAGGTCCACAAGTGGAGGAGGTGTCTATAAAAAATTAACACTAATGCATAAATATAATTTGTACAGAACAAGCTCAAGACTGAAAAAAGAAATTATAAAAAAAAGTAGTAGCTTTTATACATAATGACAAGTTGATACGATCTAATCTGTGAATTTTCCCATTAGTATCTCAAAATAATGATTAAATTAGCCGATTCATTTTGCACATGAATATTTTCAACATAAAGCAACACCACTCCAGACCTGCCAACTCTGACAAGTCCGTCTCAGTATGGCAGTTGATTTTTTCCCGTAAGATTGACTAGTTTTCAGTAAGTAATAGCAAAATATCAATAACTGCCATTGTAAAGCTGGAAAACGTAATTAAAAGTACCCATATACTTTATTTACCACTAGTACAGTTGCACAAACTCTAGTTCCAAACACTATGCAGTTCAATGACTTGTTGCTATCTCTCAACTTGACATAATTCTTTGGAAATTCTTTTCCATTTCACATGATGATGGCAATCATATCTCCTGCTACGAGACATACTCAAATCAGCACATGATGTCCAATAAACAAACTGTGTCCTTTCCAGCTTTTATTCACAAGAATCTGAAGACTCCTTTTTATTATTCTGTGTTAATTATTGACATTTTTCAAAAGCTTATTTTCCCTTTCGTCTTGTATTGCTTTCTGGATGCCAATTTTAAAAATTCTATAATCAACAGTTTGATTATGCAGATGCCTCTCTAGAACAAATAGGTACAGTTAGGTTGCTGCTGTAAAGTTAGTCTGGTTCTCTGACTAATTTCACTAATTCTAAGATGAAACCCAGATCCAAATAAAACATGGATGAACCAATTATCCATAGTTTTGGGCAATGTTCATTTTACTGTAATTTTTGCTAGTATTTTAAGGGTAATTTTCGTAAGACTTACAGCAAAATCATAAGAGTTGGCAGGTCTGCCACTCATTTGATACATGCACAGAAAGAGTAGTCTGTGCACATGCAATCTGCCATGTGGGTTCTGTAGTTATGAAAGAGTCCATTTTTTATACAGATCAGAGCAGTTATGTAACCCATCGCCTGCTTAATGTCTATTTATGGCATAACTTGTTTAATCAACAGTCATGTTCATTTATCTGTGGTACATAATGAATCCCATAATTTTAGCTACATTTCAAGATGCTCACATGAAAATTCACTGCACTACAGATGTAGATTTCACTTGTTATGCTGAGCTGAATGAACTAGAGATTCATCCATATATATTACAAGAAGTCTGGTCATATCGGTATCAAAAAATGCAACTGATACTATACAAGAATGACCAACATATGCTCTACCGTATTAAACTTGATTTGTTTACACAAAAAAAGCACCTTATGATGCTGCGGCATTTCAGCATAGATCAGGACTTTCTGAACAATCGGCAAAACCTGCTTTGATTCACAAGATCTTTAAGAAAATTTACAACTGTTTCACAACCACAAAGTGTTGGAAGACAAGCAAGGTCATGGATTCCATTCAAATAAGTGACAGTAAAATTATACTTCATTATAAGGCCATCTCACTATAAGGTGGTATATATGACTTCCATTGACAGTGTTATGAGAGAATATTGTACTAAGTAAAACAAATACCAATTGATAGTGAATGGACCGATTTGTAGACTGAGAAACTAGCGAACACAGATATCTAGCATATCTGCTTCTGGAAAAAACTTTAATTAAAAACCCATTTCAAGCACCAATTACTCATTAGTATAGTTTTCCACAAAAGAGTTAAACTAGTGTCTACTGAATTAATCTGCTGAGCAAACAAAGCTTGAATAGTCCACCCTACACATCCAATTTTCACAAAATACTGGCAAATATTACTAAGGATATCGTTGATAGTAAAACAACTATATCTGTGTCAAAAAATCTGATCACATCATGGTAGAAATACTGTATATATCTTGAAATCTTAAAGAACATGGTCCTAGCCCCTGAAATTACCTCTTGTTCTTTCAGTTTAGCAAAAGGGGACACAGTAAGAGCCATCGGGATATTGCTGCTCTTCATCATGTCAGATGTACAGGGGATATTGTACATTGTAGACCGTAAATATGCTGGATTACAGTTTCCTGAAAAAAAGAAGGAAGATTCTGAAACATTTGGTCCATGAAAGTCAGAAATATTATGACACACAAGATCATTGCTATTACTGACACACTTTCATGCTACTGTAATACATAACATTTCACAATATTGGAAAGGTTAAGTTTCTTGTCAAACTTCAATTTAGTACAATAAATAAACTTTGCACACAAATACTTTTCCCTCTAAATAATAGGTACTGCTCTTGACTCAGTCGGTACTGATGAAATTTCCAATGTCAGATTACATTACAGTTTTCAAGCTAGCTAAATTTAGTGAGCTGCAGCACTCCACTCCTATTTCTTAAGTTCCTTTTGTTTTCAGAACACCCGTTTTTATAACACACCCATTCTCTAATTTTTTTTAACTTCACTATATTTTTTAAGGAGTGGTGTTAAATTTTGTTCTGATCTTTTGGCATCTATAAAATGTAGTCAACGAAAAATATATTTGGAAGACTTCTCTTTTTAAAATTAATTTCTGCAGTGGTCCCCTCATATAAAGCCACCAGTTCTATAGTTGCAAAGTGGCATAATAGGGGTGGACTTTCTGGTGGAGGATTACACTGCCATCAGTAATAACTGAAGAGGTTTAACAAAAAACAGGCATCTGATGATTTATTTTTACATATATTTGTACCAGGAAACTGTACCTACAATACCTAGAATTTTTAAAAAGTTTACTTTAAACATTTTATGATTCATCACCAAATTCTGTCAGAGACAATTCATCCAATTAGGATTAGCATCTTCTATCTGATACAGATTGGTCTAAGTCTAGACGATGTTTGCTGTTTCCAATTCAACATCAATGAAAATGCTTCACTGATACACTAATCAATCCATATCAAGGAACTATAAATGTTCTGTCTCTTTCCTTTTACGCCCAATTGATCACAATCAAGAGTGGTAATCACATGATAATAATCAAGCAAGGAAGGCACACACCTGACTTTTTGGCTAAATAAAAAAGCCAAAATGTGGTTTGTAACAAATTATCCAAGTTCTATTTCTTATGCAGTATGAAGGCATTGAATGAAAGAAACACAATAAAATAAGCTAGCAGACAATGTCAGAGACCATATATGATTGATACGAATGATGACTGACATGTCAAACATTTTGCTTACAGTCTGACCTAAACACAACAGGTAAAAGTAAATAATGCACATAAAATACATGAATACTTCTTTCACGTTGTGACATTATTACATATTTACTGAAAGTGAGTTTAATTCAGTGTATATCAAAAAAAAATTTAAAGTCGGACTACAGTTATACCAGCAAATTATTCTCCACATCTTTATCATTTCTCTGACATGACTGGTGGCAGGTTGATCTTGCCAACAGCATCTATTTTATAAGGTTTTGGTCATATGAACACTGTATTCTATTTTTAGCTGATTGTTTTGAATGATGATTTGAGTTTGTGCATTATTTTAAAAACTTCAGTTCTGCTTTATTTATTATTCTACCAACTTGTAACTTGCATTTTTTCCACGCTTTTTACACTTTTTTAAATTTAAAAAAAAATTCATATCAGCTACATAATTCAGAATTGATATTAATTTTATTAAAAGAACTATAAACAAACTGCCATGGATCAAAATCAATATCAATGAAACTGATATTTAAGTATTATAAATTTTATCATCTTAATGGGGCAGTCTATAAAATCATCAGGAAAATAATCAAAATGAGATGTGAATTATCAATGTGAATTCTCTGGGAAATTCTACAAAATTTTTTTTTTTATACAAATATTTCACAAATCTCCATCAAGTAAAGACAGTCTGTGTAGAGTTGATTATCAAACCATAGTCAGCTTTTTTTAGGGAGTGAGGATGGGGACTGGGCTTTTCAGGTGTGTTTACCCCTGGACCACCAAAGAAGTTTGTCCCTCCCACTGCAACTTTTCCAACTTTTGCTACTTTATTTATTTTTGAAACCCTTGATAACTTGTACATAAAGTTAAAGACAAAACTAATTTTAAAACATACTTTATTATTTTCAATTAAAAATCACAAGCATATAAAAACTTCTTTAACTGTCATTTAAAATAGTTCTTAAGAATCCTTGGGCATGAAAATGTTTGGCTGTATCCAGCTTTCCACAACTTTTCTTTTATCTTTTCTGAGAATGTCTTGAGCAACTATACCACTGTGAAACTCAACTGCAGCTGTTACACAAATGCAATGTTTACAAAGGAAGTGAGCTTGTCACATGATTCACTGGTCATAGTATGGTACCCTGTCAAAAACATCTAGTAAACTGTGCAAGGAAAGCAAAGGCAACTACCAGACCATTTTAACTTGGTGGTAAAAAAAACCCAGGAACTCCTAAATAAGCTTGTTGTTTTTGTGCAGTATGCAGTAAGACATTCTGTTTCATACATTTTTCTTTTAGCCAATGGACATTACTTAAAAAATAGTATGTAGAGTCAATTCATTTACATATGGATCTGCAGCAAAGACTTGGTGGATTATGTGTTAACAGACTGAATATAGGTAATGATAGTATTGGCATTTTATCATACACATTTTCTACCAATCAGGTAACAGGAACTTAAAAAATACCCAATCATAAGTTTTTGCAACAATACTTGTGCTATATAATTATGGTCAAAAATGCAGTTGTTTTGGAGTTTTAAAATTCAGTCAACTGCAAATGTTGCAGTACTGGATGTCAGATTAATTTTTTCCTGTTGTTGTGCTTTATGTCAACTTCATTATGAACAAAATGAAACCACTGCTAGTATACAGTAAGAGATCTGACAGAAAAAAGATAAAGGAAACACACTGACCTTGGTCTTGTGTGATAAAATCTGTTGTGACCAGAGGAGGCATGCCACCCCTGACTGAGGTCTGAAATGTACCACCTCTATTCCGCCTATCATCTTCAATTACTTGAATCTGAAAAACAAGTGAACTTTCTATTTCTACAAGCACTAAAATGTCATATGATGCAATTGATTATGTAACTGATATTCAAGATTATGATTCTCTCTCTCTCAGCTTCAGACTCAACATAGATCCTAATATTTACCTGGCTAAAAATCAAAATCATTAACTGATCTTGTCCCATTTTCAAAAAATATCTATGAGTAAAAACGTTTTGAATATTTGTATTTATTTGCAACAAGAGAAAATCAAGTATCTAACTGTTTTTTTCTACTGACAACTTTTTAAAACCAGCAAATGTTATTAACTTTTACTATAATCTTGGAACTGTGGAATAATGAAGGGACTACTCAACACCCACTCCCAAGTTTTGATTGTAATTTTTATTATTTTTTTATTTTAAAAACTACACATACAGCTGAACTGCTAGTGGATGAAATTGTCTGAAGTGATGTTTTCTTTATACAGATATTTTGAAATCATTCCATTCAATCTCATCCTTGTCACAGCTGGACTTGAAGTGTCAAAAGTCTTAAGTTTTGATTAACTTATTCAATATAAACCAGGAACTACAGAAGTAATATCTACATGTACTGCTTGCCCAACATACTGGCTCAATGTTATGGATATAAAATGTCCTAAAGTTATATTTCTAATTTTCACATCTTGCAGCAAAGGTAAATATTTTCTCTGAATAGGAACTTAGTGCTTACAGGACTAGGCATCTGGTCAGGGTCCAGACGTTTCTGCTGTGGAGGTTGCATGGAGGATGCGGGTTGCCGTGAGCCAGGTGGCATGGCCCCTCCCAACCCAGCACTGTATGGCTGCATTGAATGGATACTGTTAGCACCCATAAATTGGCCCTGCTGGAGTGGGGGCTGGGAACCTGGCTGAGATGCACCTGGCCCAAGGGAAGGTCCTCCTGGGAAACCACTGTACTGATTTGGTGGAAGTCCCCCTGCAAATGTTGGTTGTTGATTATAGCCTAAAGAAAAAGGAAAATTATTTAAAGATAATCTGTAGGTGACATACAGATCAAATTTATTCACTAAGCAAAATGGTGAAAGATGCAATGTGCATCTTAGAAAGGACAGATAACTGTAATAAACTAATTAGATGTAACAAATATATACTGATTGATACTAAATATAATAGATAGAAATCAAAATTAATACCTAAAATTGCTCAGTAAAACAGACAGCAGTGATTCAAGAGAAATATATATTACTATCACCAAATCAACTAGGCCATATTACACTAAACAGGCATCAAGAATGCAGAGGACACATTTACCCGTTGAGCTTGGAGTTGTAGATCCTGAAAAGCTAGTTGGTGGAGGAAGATTCATGCCTGAATGAGTTTCCACTGAAGACAATGGTGTTGCATACCCTGGTACCATACCACTGGGTGGGTGTGGTGCTCCCCCATACCCTTGCCCACTCAGCGGCATCCCCATACTTGATGGTGGCATACTCCCTAAAACATGTTGTGGTTGTGGTGGTGCTGACCCAAAGCCACTCCCTGGACCCGCCATGCTGCTAGGTGGCATGCCAATACCACTTGGTGGCATACCCCTACTACTTGGTGGCATCCCCATATTGTGGGGAGAGGCAGTTGAGCTTGTAGATGGGGGGCCCATGCTAGTAGGTGACCTTGGATCAAGATGGGGTGCCATTCCGGATCCTTGTCCCATAGTGGTGGGTGGCTGATTACCCTGTAATGGAGTAACTATTACTAGCAAAGAGGCAAAAACATCGATTGTACCGTATCATTATATCTTACAAAATTTTGCTAAATCATAACTTTCACTATCAGCAACAAAATCTAGTAATGACTGGTCCATCATATAAGGCCCTGCTCTCTACAGATTTTCTCAGCAATGTTTTAAAGAGTACAACAAGAGTTAGAAGATTTAAGTCACGATATGAGCAATCAGGAGCCGTGACTCTTCGAAAGGATTATGTGGATGGGATGCTGGAAATCAAATTTATTAAAGGTCTATACAGTATAAAGGTACACAATAATCTTGATCAAAATGCAAAATTCCCTAGTAAAGTTATGCTATGGAAAGCAAAGGTAGGAGAATGGCCAATTAGGGGCTATAACTCTTCCAAATGAAAATGTGGAATACCTGAAATTCAAGGTCTCGTAAATATAAAGTTGCACACCAAACTTGGTTGAAATATAACAAAACTGCATGTATCATTCTGTGGAAACCAAAGTCACAAAGACAGCCAAGGGATTTAACTCCTGCAAATGATATTGTCGACTCTTGCAAATCAATCTCACTCAAAATCTGATTGATCTAAAGCCAAAAGGTAAATATGGTTGAAATTCAAATTTTTTTGGCAAAGTTATCATGCTGAAAACAAAACCATGGGGACAAGCAATCTGAGGGCCAGAACTCATCTCAGTGAGACTAACTCCATATAAAGCACATGTAAGTCTATGTGACAATGTTCATGCTCCATACAAGGCACATCTAAGTCTATGTGACAATGTTCATGCTGCATACAAGGCACATGTAAGTCTATGAAACAAAGTTCATACTCCAAGTTAGGTACATGCAAGTCAAAGAGTCAATATTCATACCAAACTGCACCAGAATATGATGAAGGACCTTGAACTAAGCTGGTTACAACATTCAACATGAAGATATAAAGTTAACTCCCAAGGGTCAAAAATGTCGAAACTGAATCTTACATATATATTTTTTAAAAACACCTTAAAAGCCACATTTGGGGCTTGAGGCCATGTACACACCAAGGATCAGCTGCAGTGGAGATGTAATGATGGAAAATGGGCAAAAACTTCATCAAAATTGGACCTGAGAAGATGAAAGCTTTAATGGGAACAGGTACATTGAAAAGGCAGCCATATTTGATGATCTTATCTGTACAAAACAGTCTTTATTCAGTGATGCTTTCTGTCAAATTTGGAGGTCATTTAAAGTTAATGTTGGCCATATTTGACAGTGGGTGGATCGATATTATTTGGAACAACTTTAAAACCTTTTAGCCAGGATGCTCATAGACAAGTTTGGTTGAAATTGGACTGGTCGTGTTTGGGGGGGCACTCTACAAATAGTATGAACTTCTGCGATAGCGGTGGGTGTAAGGCGAAATTATTTAAGTTTCCAACATGTAGAGTGGAGAAAATGTTGGTATACCTCTATGTTATTTTCATGCATTATGGCTGAAATTTCTCTGGATATTGTATTTGTGGAAACTCTACATGATCTAAGCAAAGCACACAGGTAAATAAAATGACTGATCCCTTGTGCTCAAAAAAGAAATCAGCCTGAATTAGTCTAAACTACACTATCTTTAGCAGTTATTAAAATAGTGAAAATAATTTGCCAGACTAGACAATACCGGTTTCTGAAAGTGCAGTGAATGAATTACCAAATATATAATATAGTTAAAAAAGTTATATGCTCTTTTTAACAATTTACCTCTGAATTCCAGGAAGTGAAAATGACCAAGCAGAGCTAGCATTTTTTGAGAGGTGCACATCTTAAGTATGGCCAAGATGTATGCTCTATAACCCATATTACACCCATCAATCATACACCAAAATAAAGGGAATTAAAGGTTCTTTGAACAATACCTAAGATATACAAGGTCGTTTTTAAATAGCTTGTATAACCAGTGAGGAAACCTAGGGAAATTCTTTTTTCTTTAAAATACTAGCCCTATACAAAATATGAAACTGCAGAGCACAACCTTGGAAAGTTGAAATTAATAACTGTTAACATATGCTAGATAGATGACATAGACAAAGGGCCATGTCAAAAGCTCACCTGACAATAAAACATTAACTTACCTTGGGTCCAGGTGCAGGTGGTAATGGACCTGATAAGCTCATAGCTCCCATCTGGTTTGCAATCTAAAAAAAAAAAAAAAAAAAAAACATGATCAGTTAATTTTTGGCCTTTAAAACAATTAAGCAATGGTACTATAGAGCATTCTATTTTGAATGCAAGCAACCATATCATGTTTATAACAGAAAAAGGGATTTAATGTGAAAAAGCAGTCTTGTGCAATCAAAGACACTGTTTGTTGACTGAGAAACACTCATTTTGTGTCAAATCTATATATCCATTCTGTTTTTGAGTGTGTGTGTGTGTGTGTGTGTGTGATTTGGATTTTTAACATAGCCTTAACAATTTTTCAGTCATATTGCTATGATGTGACAGTGTGACAGTTTAGAGTGATGTCTAGCACCAGCAATGTTGCTAGTTTTCTAATCATATAAAGTTTTGTCATTTCAGGACTATGGCATTTACTAATTCAACACTTCTGACAACTGTAAAGAGGATCAAATAAAGTAAGTTGGTACAATGTTTGCATGTGACCCAGTGATAGATGATATAAGAGTATCATCAATGGCACGGTATATGCCCACCCATGTTAAATAGACTTCCATGCAAATCATTAAAATGTTTATGCAGCAACAATATTTCAAGTTTCAGCCATGGTGAGCTTGACCTTTGGTCTTCTGAACCCAAATCTACAGGCACTTCCTTACTCTAAGTGCTAGCTATCTACAGTTTGGTTGTTGTAGATGGTGGAAAACTTGAGTTAACGTGTGGAATCCAAAGGAATGGGTTAGCACCATGAGTATGTCGACCCTGTACTGCCGTGGCGATTCGTGTTTGTACAAGAGTTCTCTTTATTAGGTGTCAAAACTAACATGTAGACGTTAGAGGCTTTGTTCTAGAACAAAGGACCCTCAATGCTGTTGTAAATCTCCCCACATTGACAGATGGCCTGAGGCTCGCCTGTTAAGCTGAACCGACTGGGGTAAAATTGATATCCAATCGGAACTGACGAAGGGTGGGGCCATCAATTTGAACCAGAATTTAACAGTCATTTGGGCTGGGAACAAATCAGTGATTGTAAGCCATCGTACTGGTCAAGAGATATACTCACTCCGGGAGCCACTCATGATTTGGCGGGAAAAAACCTTGGTACATTCAAAGTTAGAAAGCTTCGTAAAGGTCAGTGAGTTATTTGCTCGATTGTTGCAGAATGTTACGGCATTGTAATTGTAATTATGTCTAGTATGTATATTTACTTACTAGAATCGTTAGTACATAGAATTATCTTTGCATTGTTTAATTTACATGCGTACTTGAGAAATGAGCTACGATTATGTAGATTGCTCGTCAGAATTAATATTGTAATTTGCTATTTAGTTACTTCGTGGTAAACTAGCGTATTTATTTATGCGATATTCTAGATTTTGCAATTGTTGAATTAAACTGTAACTTTGGAAATGGTTGCAGTGTGTAAATTTAAATAATATGGATATTTGAATATTTGTGTACACTTGTGGTAGTGTAGTACAGAAATGCGTCGGATTGTTGTGATATTGTTGAGAATAATGAAATTAAGAATGAATATATATATATATATATATATATATTGATGTGATGCAATTTAGTGATGTCTGTATGTTAAGTAGGTTACCGCTCTTTATTGCAACGTTGTTTTCTATAAGAACGTGTGTGGTTTTCGATGTGCATGAATGCGTGACCGAAGGTGTAGATAGCCTTTATCTGATTATTGATTGCTGTTGTAGTGTGAGGCGAGATGGCTAACAAAACATGCTAACGTCCTTGTGTTTCTCGTAGGAAGCTTTTGGGGACAGAACTACCAGGAAGTCAAGTCCCAAGTCTCAGAGAGACAGGATAGAACAAGGCAGTAGGCCGAGAACAAGCCTAGTTGCTGGAGAAAGAGAGAGAGGAGAAGGAGGAGAAAAGGAGACAAAAGGGGAAGAGGATAGGAAGAATCAGAGTACGGAGACACTGGAAGGAGGAAAGGAAATGGTGGAGTAAACACAGATGAGTAGAAACCAAGTACAGGGGAAAGCCATCTCACACTATAATCACGTGATGAAATAGGTTGTTACATGGTCGAGAGGAAGAAGATTGGTTGAGAAATTAATATCGTTTAATTTGTATTAAATTGTTATTCTTTTGAATTTCACCTTTGTGTTCTTAATAATTTAACTGTCAGTATTGCTGACTGGGGGCTCAGAGCTTTACCTCTCTCTATCACTAATTTCACTTCCTACAAAAACGAGCCAGGGTGGGAATTCCATAGTAATTCAAATAAATATTGGGAGCACCGAACCCCAACGCATCACAGTGGGTCACATAGAACTTCACAATCTAACATTATGAATCTTTCATGCTGACATGGCAACATCTCCAAGCAGGTCTTAGCAGCACTTCAAGAGATATCCCAGAATTAAACTGGGCCTGGGTGGAGAAAAAAGGAGGGCAGAAAGGTAAATTCCTTTTATAACCCACCACCACCAATAACTACCCAAATAACTCTGTAACAGCCCATTAAAGAACAAAGGGAAACTCATCAACTCAACAGGCACTCATCAGTGGAAGAAAGAAAAGGCAAAGATAAAACATTTCCACTAGATTCTTATATCAATTTAATGGCATGAAGATTATACACCTATTACTAACCTGTCCTGTAGAAGTTGGGGGTCCTAAGGGTGTCCCGATATGTGGTGGTTGGTTGGGCCCAGTGGGTCCTCTCTGCATTCCCATTGAGGATGGAGGCATGGGTCCACCTCCATATGAGAGACCACTTGGAGGCTGAAACTGGCCTTGACCCATAGGGGGCTTGTTCTGCATTGATGTTGGAGGGCTAGAAGAAAACATACTGATGTTCTAAATTCTGTATGAACGGCAAAAGAAATGTTACAAATTTATTTGATAAATTTATTGATAAATAAATGGAAAGGTCATTGCCCAGAAACCCATGACAAGATCAACATGCAAATTCCATTAATTTTTGTGCCCTGACTATTATGATGAGGTCATAAAATGTTACAATAATGAAAACAGACTGACCTTTACAACATAGCTGACAAGTTACTTAACAGACATGAAAAGCAAATAAGTTTCATGGCCTTAAGTCAACGGGAATAAGAGTAGAAATGAAATAAGAGGTTACAAAATCATCGCTGACCATGACCTTGAAGAGAACACTGTGATGCAACAGATGCCATTTAATTAGGAAGCATTAGTTTAAAATGGTTCATTTTTGTAACTCCAACAGATTTTATGAAAATTTGCTATGAAGTAGAACCAAAGATACCTTAAAATACTGACATGTAACATCGGCCTCAATGATATAACCCCAAACATGGAATGCATCACTGACAATATAAAAGTATACCAAACTTTATACATTTATCTTAAACAGCACTTAAATTAAAAAGCAGAGTTGAAAATGTAACTGAAACCTAAAATACAAACTAGTGATCTTGACCTTGAAGATGACACCCAATGTGGTATGTGACACATCCTCTAATGAGGATATGTTAATAAACTAAGGTTTTACCATCAGTCTTGAATGGCTCTAAAGTCACACAGTGAAAAGGAAAGTGTGGTTAAAAAATACAAATATTGAGCCATGACCCTAACTTTGAATACAAGATCCCAATATGGTACATGGCACTACTTTAATGATGGTGTACAAGTATACAACTTTCATGCCTTAATCCCCTCACTAAGTTTCATAATTGTAGACTGGTTGGTACGCACACAGCAAGCAAAAACTATGTTGTGATATGCTAAAGAAAAAGTTTAAGCTAAGCCAATAAAAGGTGAAATGAAAGCCACAGTGACCTTTTATAGTATTAGTGTGGTACTAATGGAGATGAATACAAGTTAATGATTTTAGAATGAATTGTTCCAAACAAAAAATGAGTCAGTGATTCATGCAATATGGGCCAAAGTGACCTATTTCTTATTATGTAGTATGATGCATTCATCAACATGTTTCATAATTCCATGTCTCACAATATGAATACAGGATTCAAATAACCAATTTGGTCTTCAGCTAAACAAAACTTAATCTAGGCCAGTAAAATGTAGGTCACAGTGACCTTTTGTTGTAAGTGAATGGTACTAATGGATATTCATACAATCATGTAGTTGGATGATTCTGACAAAAACAGCTTGAAATAAATTTAAGACAAATATCTGGTGATGAATCATGAAAAATGGGTCACAGTGACCTACTTTTGTGATGAAGGTTGAATATTGATTCCAGAAATGACAATATGTATACAGGGTGTAAAAACACTGTGCCAGCTGCAACAACTTAAACACGAATGTATAAGTATATCCTACAAGTCCCCTTGCCAGGTGGTAGGTACAATGAAACCCACTCCAAAATACTGCCTAGAACCTAAACTGAAATATTCCTTGGCATAAGTTTCTGAACAATAACAGTTCAAATTGCTTGACAAATTTGCTGTATCTATCAATATTATCTGTATCATTATGAAAGGACAAAAGTATAGAATGTGCTTCTCAGCTAAACACTGGATACAACCATTTAAAAATTTAAAGCAACCCTTTCTCTATGATTAACTTACCCTGACCCATAATAATTGTCTCCTTGTGGACCTGAGTAGTTACCCTGCTGGGGTCCATTCTGAACAGGACCAGGCCCTGTCTTGGGAGGCTGTGGAGGTCCTCCAAACTGCCCTGAAAGGGACAAACATATTCAAAACAAGTCCAGAATAAGTCATTTATGTCTTGTAACTTTTCAGCTCTGAGCAGGTGCCTATGTCTGTTTAGCAATAAATTTTCGCCAGAAAAACTCTGTACCCAGTACCATTAATTTTTGGGCAACACACTTTGTCAAACTGATTAAAACTGGATCTTCGCTGTCCTTCATGAATATCTGAAAGCGACCACTTATGGGTCCCTTACTGGTGACCTATATTATTACCATAATCACCAATTTTATTAATTTATCAGATGTAGTCTTATATTTTTGCATTTTGGAGACTGAGCAGTATGGCTAAAGAGCATCAATGTGTGCTGAACAATCTCATTCACTTTCATATTTCTGAAAGCTGCATTTCCATTGGCTAACTGAAAGGTCACACATACACGCATTTAAATGTATTGTCATTCACTATCTATCACTGAATAACCCAAATTGTGATATTTCAAACAAATCTAATGCAAACACAAAATTCATCACATTTTCACCTTTTCAACAGTATTGTTTCACACCTTTATGAAGCATTCTTTCTGAGGTTGAAACTTATAACGTATGCAAATAATTTTGATGAGAAAAGTCAACACACACACACATGACCAATGGAATACTAAAAAAAAATCAAGGAACATTTTAACAAACTGTCTTTAAGAATAATAAATATTATGAATAGATACAACAAGAGAATATATTTTATAGAACTGTTTTTGAAGTAACAGCAAAAGAGGAAAAAAATGTTTCATGTATGTGACAGTTGTTATTTACACACGAGAAGCAAAGTCTTTTTAAAAAGTAGCATTTAGATAAGTTTTATTAACATACAAAAAAAAGTTTCTACTCTGCATTACCAAAACTTAATACCGAAGCTTTTTAAACATATCTGAAAGGCTGCAACAATGATATAAAAGTATAATGTCTAATGTTGTAACGACAAACAAGGTTATATATAACTTGATATGTACATAATCAAAAGATACAGTTACTGGTATGTATTTATGCTGATGCGTGGTCTTTTTAGAACTCTTAGTATCCTATCTAACTTCCAGGGAGATAATTGCACCTTGTGCTAAAAAGGGAGTACCATAATATATAGATTAAATATATCTTGTAAATGTCCAAGTCATCACTTTGAAACTTGGCAGGGGATGGTCATGTATGACTGAATGTATTATTTTACCTCTTCAAAAGGGAAGAACAACAGCTTGAATAATGAAAAGTTCAACTGATTAGATGGGCATTATAGAAAATCAGAGTATCTTGTGGGGACATTCTACGAGTTTTGGTACAGGCAATGATCTGGATTATTAAGGACACAATATGATATACCCCAATGATGCTGCATTGCTTACACACCAAAAAAAGCAGCTGAAACAGGAAGAGATACAAACTCTAAAATTTGTAGTGAGGAATCAAGCCAGGTCTGTCTGCAAGGTATGGACCTTTCTGTGAAGTGGTAAGTGTTGTAGAGATGGGAGCAGTATAGAAGTCAAGGAGCAAATAACCTCAACATTTTTCCAATAATTTGTTTTCCTACATATTATTCTTTATTCTCACCCTTCTTCCACTAGTCTCAGTAATATGAAATGTACCACATAATCTTTGTTTTCATAATATTCAGATAAAACTAAAACATAATAAGCCAAATCATGAAGTTGGTGTGCTCTGATTTTTCATGTTAAAACTGACACCTATGTCAAAAGCAAGAATATTTCAAAGTAATGTCTCTGGAATAAAAGCCAATATCACTAAGCCTGCCAAGATAGTAGAAGCTACACCATGTGTCGAGTGGTTTATTAAAATACTAATGCTGTAAAAGGCTCCAGTATAAACTAATATTACACACCTAAGTTCAGGATTCTCCATAGGATTTTGAAACCTGCAGTCCAGACAGCTTCCTTGGAAAAAGTTGCAGTCCCAGCACTAAAACTTGCAGTCCTAATATTTTCTTTCCTTGCAATAATTTTGAACATAACGAGTATATTGTTGTTACAAAAATGTCACCAGATTGATAATGCTCATTCTTTATGAAATACTATTGAAATAAATGAATGAAAAATTAAGTCAGCTGGTAACTGTGATAATTGTAATTGTCTGTGATGTTACAACTATAATAAATTAAAACGCCTTTACTTTGCCATTGTTTGATTTTTTTTGGTGCAGCTTTAACTTTAACAAATATTTCCTTGGCTGGTTTTGAATCTAAATTCTTTAGTTCTTGAGCTTCCTCCATCAACCTCATCAATTTCTTTACAGTTTCTGGTTTTAAGAATCCACTGACTTTTATCTTAATGTAATTTATGTTGAACTTTGCAAGTTCAATGTTCCCTGGGTTGCCATTTTATATGGGTTAAACCAAACTTTCACAATGAGGTTAATACAGGGTGGAGAAATGGACATGCAGAATTATACCAAACTGAATTATCAAACAAGCTTTGCTCAAAAAAAATTTGAGAATAATTCTGAATAAACGTGTAAACTTCATAGCCACATAAGCTGGATTAGCAAGATGATCCTCTACTGCAATCAATTCACTAATTTGCTTTGGTTTAAGTTAATAAACAGTATTTCATAGTGCATCTGGTCAGCAAACTGACAAAATCCTATGGCAAAACAAACCCCAATCCTTCTTAAATTCAGTGGAAACCGAGTGCAGCCATAATCTGTGTACATTCTCAGACAAGATTTTGCAGTGTCTTCAGGACAATATGAAAAACACTTTTCTGATAACTAGAGTGAAATTTGACTCATCAAAGTGACTTTATAATCCTAGTTGCACATAACATAGTCCTTGGGTCAGACAGCTTCATTTCAAAGCTCGGGCATACAAGTCTTCATATAAAACAAATGCCCCATCAGTACTGCTCTAAATGCAAAACTTGGATGGGTTGATAGCATGGGTAAAAACTATACGCCCCTATAATATTTGTTGGGCATAAAAATAAGGTCCCATAAAACTATTATTAATTCTTCTAAGCAATCTACCTGGTGGTCCCATATTATGTCCATTGTACATATTAGGCCCTGGTGGCCGCTGGCCTCCAATTTGTCCTGGTCCTGGTGGTCCTCTATAAATGGGTTGTGGACCCTGACCATACTGTCCTGGAAACTGGGGATTCATTGGTTGTTCTCTTCACGTAGTCATCAGAATATATCTGTAAACCACAAATTGTTTGTAAAAAATATAACAAACATGTGCCTAACTACTAAAATGTATGCATGCAAAGTGCTGTTATTGTAGAACTGACAGTCATACATTGCACAATAATGCTAAGCATCACTATACAGAAGTATATCTCTAACCTGTCATAATGTGCATCATTATGATCTGATTCTGGATGTAATGGACCCCATGACTAAAGTTATGGAAATAAATTTTTATTTATTTTTTCCATTAAGAATTTTGAACATTCTTCAGCTGAAAACTTAACATCAAAACCACTGCACTTTATTCAGATATCTACAGATGATTTTACAATCAGTGTTGGACTCTAATCAGCCACTACTGTATTCAGTGAGTATCAGATATTGTATTCCCAACAAGATAGAGTACACTCAAATATAATCAGTCTCTAATGAGCGACTACTGACACTGGTCTGTGTCATCTATTATATTTGCTAACAGTAAATGTGACAGTCAAAATACCTTTTGCACAAAAGTCAATCCAGCAGATCAGTGACAATCTCTGCAAATACACCTCACCAATCATATAAAATACCATCTTATTAAAGATCAATAAACAGATCACATAAAGAATTAGTGGCAGCATGTCTCCTGTACATGCTGCTGTTTACTAACATCTGTTGACATACACAAAAGTAACAATAAAAAACAATAACCTCAGATTTACTGTCATACAAAACTAGTGACTTACGGGCTTCAATGCTGCCGAGAGTGAATTATTTTATCACCAATGAGAAAATGACAGTCACCCACAAATGTTCGTAGGTAGCTATAGCTGGGGTCAACTAAAACAATGAAGAGTCACTTTGTCATGAAATCAGTCAGATTTAAGAGTAATTTAGTTTTACCTGCATTTATATACGAATTAAGACAGAACACTGTTCACTTCAATTATTTGATACATAGTGAATTGAGACAGTTAATCTCTCAAAGGAGATGTCCTGGAAAAGAAAAACTTACTTTACGAAAGACATATTTCATGTTTCAAAACTGCCTAAATCTGACAGATGCAAAGTCAAGATGTTCTGGACTAAAGCCATGTTAAGAGAACTTTAACTCAATTGATGATGTTGAGCAATGGATCAACACTGATGAGGCCTGCCCCACTGCTAAAGATGAGACTGATACTGAAATCATTCCAATTTTAAGACACAACCAAAAAGAAAACATAGATCCGATCAGCATGATGTACATGTACGTTCTACTATTGACATTAACATGTAGAACTCGCCGGAAGCACCTCTGCCATTTGGAGAAAGGACTTACTAGAGAGCCAAGAACATGAGCCTTTAAAGATTATATGGCTAAAAAAACACTGCACAAAAAAGCAGGAATGATCAGGTCACAAATAACAAAATACTTCAAGTAGGAAATATGCAAAATGCAAGTGAACAGTGCTTTTTTTATATTTGGAATAGCACCCTTTGTGAACAAATGTACTTATTTCTGATATCAGTGGATTTCAAATAACATACATACATATTTGTTATTTGTTATTTTGTGTTTTAGAATTGCTAAAAGCTTGCTGCACATTCAGTTACTAATTAGCAAATGTGACTGGTGCTTTGAACATGCTGAAGTGAAGACGAGGTTAAAGTTTTAAAAAATTATATTACTCACTGTATTTACGGTTTGATGTTCATTAATTACAAATGTATTTAGCATGTAACTTTCATTTCTTAATTAGAAAATAATCACATTCTTAAGTCAGAATGTGCTGGCTTTGAGTGCAACTGAAATTGAATCATAGAATCTTTTCTCCCCCAAGAGTGAGATTTTTCATCAATTTAACTCACTTTAAACTTGATGACAATGCAACTGTATACTACATATAACAATTCGGAAATATATTTATAAAGATGAGTGGTTCATTACTGATATATTTTATTATATGATCTCATCTATCAAATGTATGACACTACTGAGTGAAAGAAAACAACAGTCACTATTATATCCTTACTTTCTACTTAAAACATTATTTTTGGACAAAATAAAAATACCAGGAAGTGTAAAAAACATGTCATTTATATAAACTAACAATATTACTATACAGCTGACTTGTTTACCCACTCCACCCTATATACATTCATATAATATTCTATACTTCTCACTATACTGAGTCGGTACATAAGTCAGCATTTATGGTCACCAAATACCACATTATAACGGGGTATAGCTGTATCTAACAAGTTTTCTGCCATTGTTCTTTACAGTATTATGTGCAATTTGGATTATACTGTACAATTAATCTATCTATTTGGTTATTTTACACATCCTTGAACCACGACAATAGCAACATGATGATTTAATCATAATGTGACAGCAACACGACAAACTTGGAGTCATTTAAGCCATACAGTAAAAATGATCATTTTGAACAAATGAAGTTGCATCTGATTGGATCTTCTATACTGACTGAACAACTGATTATCCACCGATGTAGACTGATACTTTGAAAGGGTGACAGGAGGTTGGGTTGTGTAATTCCACATAGATTTACAGGCTGTTAAGCAGCAGATTTGATGCATAAATATCTAAAACATATTTCTGAATGGCCCCTTCAACTGATTGTCACTCAAGAGCCTGGATACATCATCATGTATAAATATGGTCAATATGTGCAACGATGTGCTTTAGACAGATCTGTCTGTGATAATTTCAATGTTGTATGAGATCAGACTGCATATCACTCATTAGTACCAACATGGGTTTGGGGGTTCATTTGTTGTACTATCAAAATAGCAGCTAATTTTTATTGTTTAAATTATCACAACAATAAAAAGCTTCTTTTTATCCAGTATTTAGTAATACTGTGCTTTTATTTTGTCCAATCCAAATAACGATATATTTCTCAAAGGGTACAGGAGAAAACTAAAGACGTGTGTCCTTAGGAAAGGCCTGCGATCATTTAGGTCATCATATTAAACTGATCGTTGGAATAAGCTTCATCATAATCAAAGCGCACACTATTCAAGCCTTTGCCCAATTAAAATGATCCCTCACTATTCTAGCAGTAAAACTGTATAATATAACTGACAGCTGACTGGTGGGTAGGGGTACCGGCATTTTACAGATGTGTCGTAATAAAATCTACCAACAAAAAAGGGTTAAGAGGTATAAGCAAGATACCGGACAACTTACCATAGATCCAACGATGAATCAAACTTTATAAACTTCTGTTAAATCGCTATATTATATACCTGTGACGTTGTACAGATAAATATTGACAAGTTGACAGTGAGTACACAGTTTATGCCACGTCCAGACGGACTTCCGCTTCGCACATGCGTAGTACGTGCCACGTATACAGGAAATTGCATATAATGTTGCTTTATGGGAAAATAAAAGCATTTGGTCTGCAAGGTTTAATATAAGGTATCACGGTACCAATTGTTTTTCTATAGACCTCAATCCTGATGTATTGTGAAATAAATATATTTTCTATCCTACCTCGGCACGCATGTCACACACTGTCATAGAAAATAATGTTAGATTGTCAATTTGACAAGGACAAAATCAGGTATTCCAGTGCATTTAAGAGAGATAACTCTGCTGGAACTAGACAAGGGTAAGAGTTATCTAGCAACAACAGATATTTTCATCCATGTGTACCACATTTTTAAAAAAAAAATCATTAAAAAAAATACAAAATAGGATCTAGATCTGAATTAACATAATCTCAAATGTTGCCAAGAGGATCAACTTTTTTTTAACCCTAACAGAAAGTACAACTCTTACATAATGCACCAATCACATATATTGTTGTCGTTTATTTCTGAATACAATGTTCCTACACCTTAAGCTCCGCCCACCTGGGGTTGTACAGTTGGTACCGTTATACCTATAAGATATATATTATATCACTGATATATTTAGAGTAAGCCGTTGAATTAAGTTTTCTATTAGCACTACATTTTGCGAAAATAAAAGTTTTGGGGTCTTACAAACAACTTTCCTGCTCCTGTCTTCTTGTTCTCAATGGGGAACAATAATCGTCGAATTAGATTGAACTAATCAATATTAGAAGATATTAGTTGGTGTATTCGTTTATTTATTGTTTTTCCCCCTTCTTTTGTAAATGATATAGATATACAAGGCGAAAACTGCTATTCAGGTACCAAGTAGCCCATTCCGATAAATCAAACCCCAAAATGTGTGTTGATACAGATGTATGATACGTGAATCTGATGTCAACTGTGTATTAAAATGTGCAAATTTTTCTGCATGCAAATCTTCCCAAAACACATCGGCGTATAGTTTAGACAGTGGGATGTGGTAGCAGCCATATCTAGCGCGAAATTTAAAAAGGCCACGGGATAGTAGGTTCTGCTATTCTACCTTGATTTACAAGTCGCCAAACACAGAATTTTACCCCAAAATAGAATGCACGTACCGGCAAAAGAACCCTTCAGCCGACGGTAGCCCAACAGCTGCAAGAAATACAGGTAAGTGTAAAATGTACACCGATGTGAACAGACAAAATTTTCTGCAGATTTTTGGAGCTTGAAATGGATAGACAAAATCATCTCCTAAACCGCCGGTCAGTATCATAAGTGTGGAGCTAATATAGTCAGGACCATAGAAGCTTAACTTTTTAATTATCTTTTCAATATTACACAAAACAGTCAAAGCGACAAGTACAGATTTAATACAGAATTAAGGAAGACATGTCTAATATAACTGAATGTTGATCAAGTCGCGTTAGCGCATTCAGAAAGCACCAGCTCAAAGCGTCTTTGATTTATTATATTCCTCAAGATTAGATTACTCTGACCGTTGGAAGAAATCGATATCGATCAATCATATATCAGAAAAAGAAAGAAAAACTTTCTTCATTGTTCCCAATAAAATACAATTCCATATGAGCTAAGCACGTTGAATATGTATGTCAAATGTTTTGTAGAACCCTTAAACACGGTGTAAAATGATGGTTATTGGTAAGAACAAGAAAAACATTTTTCTTTGTTTGGAAATACCCACTTTCATTTTAGGTGATTTAATGTTATTTACTTCTTGTGTCAAGTGCTAAATTTGGTGTGATAAATTCGTGTTTTCTTTCAGTACTACATTGATTCACATCAGGTAAGCAATGAAGTAGATTCGTTATGGTAAGTAATATCTCTTGTTTGTGTACGTCGGTGTCAGTATATCACTAAGGGGTACGATTTGGCATTTGTCATTAGACTGTATTGATTACCTGTGTGTATAGGCATATAATCAAATCATTGTATGTCCATGTTTGTTTTACCAGTTTCAGGTTATTTTGAATTAACATAGCATGTAAAGGGGATGGGGTGGAATACAATATATGAAATTTAATGCTTCTCAAGTAATGATTAGATACATCTATATCATTTAATTTTGTAACGAAAATCGATTACCCCCCCCCCCCCCAGATACTGTAGCTGCACTAACAATTAAGAAAAAACTATGTGACATGCCTATACTACAGCTGTACAGCTGCCCAATCTCTCTTTCTCCCTCTCTCTCTCTCTCTCCATAAAGTACTCAAACAACCTTGCCAGGAAATATTCAGACACAGGCCCACAATAGCACGTATACATACAAAACTGCATACATGTACACTTGTGAATGTACTGTGATTCTTCAAGCGCACTAGACTGGATTATAAATGGTATATATGTACCTTATCTTGCCCACCAAATATCACCAGCTCTATATTGTGACGCCTGCGTGGTTTCCGGTGCTGTGTAAGATCTCAAGATGACTTTACTGAGTGGGCAAGATTGTTGCTGTTGTTGTTGTAGGGTTTAACGCCATTTTTCAGCACACGATAGGCTATACATGGCGGACAGTATTAATGGTGGAGGAAGAACGCGGGAAAACCCGGGAAGGACCACCGACCCACGAGAAGCTACCGGCAAGCTTTCTCACATACCCACATTGGCTGAATCCGAGACTCGAACCCACGCAGACAGAGGTGATATGGCAGTGATCCGTAACGGAGAGCGCTTTAGACCACTCGGCCACTAGGGGCCCCCCGAGTGGCAAAGATAAAGTTATTCATGATATATATTGTGTAAATCACACTGATCCTATTTCATTATAAATGTTAGAAACAAATGTAACTTTTTTTGCCAAAATATGTGAAAGCGTAATGGTGTAATTTATTTTGAGATTTAACAAAAATAATGGGCAAAATATGAGAGGTTAAAGATGAATTTTGGAATTGCATTGAAAATTTGCACCATGGCTTCTTGTCAACTACTTTGTACAATTTGTATGCAAGACACAGAGTTGATTCTCAGGATATTGGAAAATGCATTGTTGCTAATTTTAACTCATTTGATTGCCCATTATGATTTTCTAAAATTGAAAAACATGGTGGACTGTAGGAAAAGGAAGTTTTTTTTAATGACGTTACCCTGTACACTCACCATTAAATTGTTTTAAAACTAATAATGGACGGGAAAAGTTAATGTTTAATACATTTTATTTTACTAATATTAGCAAATTTTAAAACTTGATTCTGAAATAGGAAAGGCAGAAAATACGAATTGCTTTCCTACAGAATCCCGTTACAGCTAAATTCATCCTGTGACCTATGTATAGTCAACTAGGATTTGTTTACCCTGGGCGGGGGTGAGGTGGGTCGGGTGAGGTGGTCACCGAGTGTCTATGCTAACCTCGCCTTTACAGATCAGTCTAACCTCTGTCCGCGTGGGTTCGACTCTCAGCTCGGCCAATGAGGGTATGTGAGAAAGATTGTCAGTAGCTTCCCGTGGGTTGGCGATTCTTCCCAATGTTGTCCAGGATCTTCCTTCATTAAATATACTTGCCGCCATGTCGGGCCTATCATGTACTAAAGAAAATGGCGTTAAACCCACAATACCAAGCCAAAGCTTTTATTCTAAGAGCTGGGAACCTCATTTGCATATAATAATAGTAGTAGTAGTAGTAGTAGTAATAATAATAATAATACCAAGCCAAAGCTTTTATTCTAAGAGCTGCGAACCTCATTTGCATATAGTAGTAGTAGTAGTAGTAGTAGTAATAATAATAACTTTTACAGCGCCTAATATTTAGAAGCTCTAAGCGCTTTACAATATTAGATTAAACATAAAAACATATATAACGACAAAATTTAAAAAAAAAACAAAAAAAAAACACCATACAATTACAAAACACAAAGATGCTGACAATAATTAAGGGAGTAAACATTTTTTAAAGTGTTTATGTCTGTTCTTGTTGTCGAAATAGGTGTTTTAAGAGCGTTTTTGAAGGAGATCACAGTATCCATGTGTCTAAGATATCTAGGCAAAACGTTCCACGTAGCTGGGTTCTGGTAAGCAAGATAACGTTGTCCGTATGACTTCGTTTGAACAGTGGGAATAATGAGAATGCGAGTGTCAGAAGAGGAGCGTAAGTTTCTAGATGGTGTCTTCACATGGGTGAGCTCAGATTGGTATATTAGTAGTAAGGTGGGACGGTCTAGGGACTAGGGGAGTTCCATGTTAAAAAGGTAATATCCACTCTGGGACTACGTAAATTTAACATGGGAAGCAATATCCACTCTGGAAACGTTATAAATTTATCATGGGATCAAAAGGTATCCACTCTGGGGACAAGGGAATTTAACATGGGAGAAAGGAAATATCCATTCTAGGGACAAAGGCATTTGAACAATGGGAGAAAAAAATATCCATTCTAGGGACAAAGGCAATTGAAACATGGGATTTTTAAATAAAAAATAAAATAAAATAAAAAATAAAGAGGGTTGGCAATGGAAAGTCAATCTCTTTTCGAGACCTATGAGTGGCCCTGAAAAGGGCCTTTTGATTTATGTTAATATGCCCTTAACATAAAGGGCATCTGCGGCATCTTCTTGTCCTCAAGCTGCGTCTTAGTGTAGGGCCATAAATCAGAGTCCTCTTGAGGCAACATTGTCTTTCTACGTAGATCCTACGTATCCACAGACTGGTGTTTGTCCTGTGGACAACGGTCCACTTGGATCGGACATACATTAGCATGTCCGTCCTAAACATCATTGAAGACACAAGGGTGGATGATTCAACTGTGGTCCACATCTTGAGGCGACGAGAACAGGTGAATCAATGCAGTGAACTGCGCTTATTTATAGGTAGAGGAAGGATTGAAACGGATTGAGTTCACTGACCAATCCAAACACGCGTACAAAATTCAGTCAGCCCGCATCCAATCCGAAGAGAGCAGTCTGTGACGTCACGTGGTCTATATAGATTCGCTAGCGCCTGTGTGCAGTCAATCTATGCGACAGTGATTCAACATGACGGCAACTCAGAAAACGATCCATTGGGGTGCACCAGCAGTGGAGACCGCCCAAGGGAACCCGGACTTACTTTCAGAAGAGGTAAATTGGGATTTTGTGGATTTTCTTACCTCGCAAGAATTTGTTCCGGAACCTTCGTCTCCTTCTTCATTACCGCAAGTGGAGAATTTTAGACAGAGACAGAAAGAAGAATTGGAGAAATTTATACAACGACAAAAGGAAGCGGAACAAGCTTTTCTCCTACAGCAACAGCAGCAGGAAGAAGAGGTAAGAAAAAAAAACAACAACAAGAAGAAGTAGCAGCAAAGAAACAAGAGGGTGAAAGTCAAACCGTCATGGTACTGTTGGACATTTTAGCGGAGTTAAGAAGTCTGAAACAAATGTATCAGACTTCTTTATTACGACCGAAGAGAATACGACCTTCCCGAGCTAAACACGTCAACCCTGTGACTAAGCCTACCGTACCACCCTTAGTGATTTCAACCAAATCATCATCATCATCAACAGTACGCAGTCCAGAAGTAGGCCTTGGCCGTGGCAAAGGCTTAAGGCAGTTAAAGTTGATTGCTTAAACTCACCCCTACACCAAAAAAAAGGCCCTTTTAAGGGCCACCCACGTCTCTCGAAAAGAGATACACTTTCAATTGCCAATAATTCAAAAAAAAAAAAAAAAACATTTTACCCCTATAGTACGTGTATATGAGTGCGTGAGTGTAGCTTCTTATTTTAAAATCAAACCTCAAAGACACTTACCTTATATAATTAATGTATTCTTTTCTCAATAGTTACAATCCAATTCACAATTCACAACATAACACTTTAAAAAGTTCATAGACTTCTTCTGTCTCATTGTTTACTCTCTCTGTTTTTTCAATTTCTTCACCGTCACAGTCTTTTCGTCTTCTTCCTCCTCACTTTCTTCCCTTCTTCTTTTCTTCTCCTGTTTCTTTTTCTTCACCTGTCTGCTTTCTTCCTTTGAAGAATCCCTCTCTTCTTCTGAAGAATCCCTCTTTTCTTCCGACTCCTCTTGTTTCTTTTTTGGGCAATCTGGAGACCAATGTCCTTTTTCTTTACAATAATAACAGGTATCTTGACTTTTGTCTTTTCTAGCCCCTGTTTTTCTTTTTTGACGGTCAGGACACTCTGAAGACCAATGCCCTTTCTTTTGACAGATATAGCAAGTATCTTCACTTTTATCTCGAAAGGAAGGAGAGTAGTCCGTCGGCTGGTCTGAAGAAAATTTTCTAACGACCCCTCGCAAAGCTCTGATGAAACGTTCGATTTGGCTAGTCTCTTCCATCGTTGTGCTCGGTTTGAGAGTGAAATGAATAGTGAAAGGACAAGACACACACACTCTTATATACGCTGGTCTGCCATGACTATAAATTAGTCTATGGTGTTTAAACTTGAGTCATTTGACGTTTTACACTCTAGATGAAACGATCCAATTCATTTGAGAAGAAAGAAGAAGAAAGTAAGAGGCAGAAACGTGATCTATCGCCTCGTACCAGGGCTGAAGTCTTGGCACAAATTCATGCCAGTGATTTTGAAGAGGACATGAGTGAAACAGAATCCGAACCCTCTAAACAAAGTTCACCACCCTTAGTCAACCCTGAAAAGTACTATTCCATTCGAGAGACGGAAGAGCGCTCCTCTAGAAAATTTAGAACCACGGCTTACAAATACTCAGTGAAGTTTAAAGATTTCAAGTCCGACGTACCGTTAGAGAAAGCAGAAGGGTTCATCACTGGGGTGTGGGATTCTTTGCTCACCGCACTCAAGCGACAATATCAACCCAAAGAAGACGATCGCTTGAGACTTTCCATACAACACGACGGTTTGAAATCCCTTGTTTGGATCGAGTTTAGCACCCCTGCAGAATTGATTGCTTCCAAAGTCATGGACAAGATTCAACACGTACAACAATACAATGACCAGTTTGACATCACCGATGGAAAAGCCACACTCGACATGACCCACGTCTCTCCTCGTCAAGGGACCGAACAACGCCATAAGGTGTCATTGGTGAACGACCTTCGCATCACCAAAACGAGCCTCGTCCGAATTCACAACCCTCAAGACCAGATGTGTTTAGCCAGGGCTATCGTGGTGGGACGAACCTATGCCAACAAGAACGACACGGTAGAATGGAAAAGAGCCTGGGAGAACATTCGAAAATCGAACCGAGCCAAACAACGAAATGAAGCAGAACTCCTGTTACAACAAGCTGGCCTGTCCAAAGACACACCCTGCGGTATTCCTGAAATGCAAACATTGCAAGATGTCCTAGCTCCATTCTACACCTTGAAAGTGTACCCTCAAGAAATGAGCGGACCTCTGTTGTTTCGAGGCCAAGACTTTAAGGATGGAAAATCCATTCACCTTTATTATCACGATGACCATTTCGATACCATGACCACCATCACCGGATTCCTGGGATATGCTTATTATTGTGAGAAATGTGATTATGGTTATAACAATCGAGAGCAACACAAACATTGCGGATGGAAATGCTCAGGATGTTTGGCCTCTCCACCCTGTCTGAGCGAAGGACAAGAAAGAGTACATTGTCCTGCTTGTCTGCGCACGTTTGTCAGCCCTGCCTGTTACCAACAACATCTGAAGACGCAAGGTTCACAGCAGAAATGTGCTTGTCAACTGCTGAGATTGTGCCCTACGTGTGGACAAGGCCTACGTACCAATAATGCCAAGACACACGTATGTTCAGGAAAGAAAAAATGTCACATTTGTCACCACATCGTGGACTTGGAACACGAATGCCACGTGCAAAAATACCAGCCCCCACCAAAGAAAGAGGACGGTCACAAGAAGAAAGGCAATTTCATCTTTTTTGATTTCGAATGCATGCAAGAGATCGGCATTCACATTCCTAATTTTTGCGTGTCTCATCGAGCGTGCGAGAAGTGCATTCAAGAACCTATCTTCAGTCATTGCCCTCACTGCAGCAAGATTCCCGGAGGGCGTGAAAAAATCTTTCGAGGACCGAACACGTTGGCCGCTTTTGCCCAATGGGTCTTAGACCCCATCGACAAGACATGGAGCCAAGAGGACATCGAACGTTACGGAGATTGTCATCGTCATGCCACGGTGATGGCTCACAATTTCTCCGGATACGATGGACAGTTTCTTTTGAGGTACTATACGGAACATGGCACCGAACGTCCTAAAGTGACTTTGAACAGAGCCAAAATCATTTTCATGCAAGTGGGACAAGTGCAGTTTAAAGATTCGATGAGTTACTTGGCCATGTCTTTGAGTCGAATGCCTAAAACGTTTGGAATGACAGAAATGGCTAAAGGGTACTTTCCACACTTTTTCAATACGGAAGCCAATCAACACGCCGTTCTACCCCATTTACCTGAGGCTCACTATTACGACCCCGACAACATGCGTACCGAACAACGAGAAGCTTTCTACGCTTGGTACCAGGCTCACGCCTCGGACCCTTTCGACTTTCAGGAAGAAATGCTAAAGTATTGTCGTTCCGACGTGGACATTTTACGGCGTTGCTGTGGAAAATTTCGAGAACTGTTCATGGAACACGGAGGGGTCGATCCTTTGAAAGAAGCTTGCACCATTGCCAAAGCGTGTTCCTTAGTGTACAGGCAACGATTCATGCCTGAAAACACCGTGGCTGTCATCAGTCCTCAAACGACCCACTATGTCAAACGTCAATACTCGGTCAAAGCCCTATACTTGTGCGACAAGGAAGACAAATGGATTCAGCATGCCCGCAACGGAGGAGGCGAAAAGACCATCGGAACGCATTCGGTCGATGGCTGAAACTTAGAAAACCCCAAGATCGTGTACGAGTTTAACGGTTGCTTATTTCACGGATGTCCCGTCTGTTACCCTGACCGTGGCACTAAAAATCAGTTTTTACAGCGAACCATGGAAGACTTGTACCAGGCCACTTGTCAGCGACGCCAAAAGTTAGAACAGCAAGGATACCAAGTGGTGGAAATGTGGGAACACGAGTACGATCACCGTTTGAAAACCGATCCCGAATTTAAACGCCTCGTAGAAAGTTACCAGTGGGTGGACCCGCTGAACCCGAGGGATAGTTTGTACGGAGGAAGGACCAATGCCACCTGTTTGCTGTACCAAGCCGACGAAGAGAAAGGAGAAGAAATCAAATACTTGGACGTGTGTTCGCTGTATCCCTACGTGTGCAAATATTGTCGCTTTCCTGTAGGGCACCCACAATTGTTGACGGAACACATCGACCTGAAAAACATTCGACAATACGAAGGTCTGATCAAGTGCAAAGTTTTGCCTCTCACGGACTTGTACCATCCCGTGTTACCTCACCATTGTCAAGGCAAACTGATGTTTCCTTTGTGCCGTACTTGTGCCGAAACGTGCAACCAAGACCAACCTTGTCAGCACACCCAGGAAGAACGTGCCTTGACGGGGACGTGGGTTAGCGTGGAATTGTTCAAAGCTCTGGACATGGGATATCAACTGTTAGAAGTGTACGAAATTTGCCACTTTCCCAAGACAAACAATACCACAAGGGTGACCCCAGTCAGAAAGGCATTTTCGCCGACTACGTGGATGCCTTTTTGAAACTGAAACAAGAAGCCAGCGGCTATCCTTCCTGGTGTCACACTTCCGAAGACGAAAATACATTCAAAGAGAAATACTATGAACAAGAAGGTATTCCTTTAGACCACATCGAGAAAAACGAAGGCAGGCGATCGTTTGCCAAAGTGATGTTAAATTGCTTGTGGGGTAAAATGGCACAACGACCGTGTTTACCCAAGACGGAATATTTGACAGAACCTTCCCGCTACTTCCAGATGATTCACGACAAAACCAAATACATGAAACACGTGGACGTCGTTCGCGAGGATTTGATCTTGGTCAATTACGAAGAAGATCTGGACTTTGTACAAGACGACCCCTTTGGAAATGTCATCATTGCGGCTTACGTGACAGCCCATGCTCGCTTAAAATTGTACGAAGCTTTAGAACTGTTAGGGGAACGCGTCCTGTACTTTGACACGGACAGTTGCATTTACATCCATCACCCGAGTCAACAGCACCCTGACACCGAAGGAGACCGTTTAGGAGCCTGGACAGACGAGCATCCCGACGACAAGATTCTAAGTTTCGTCAGTGGCGGTCCTAAAAATTACGGCTACGAATACCGGGACCCACAAGGAGAAGTGCACACGAAGTGTAAAGTGAAAGGATTGACTCTGAATTATCGTACCAGTCGTGTGGTCAACTTTGGGGTATTGAAAGAAGCCTTGCAATCCGGAGAGGATGAACACTTTAAAGTGACCACCTATCAACCGAACAAGATTGTACGTTTACCCACTCATCACATCGTCAGTCGACCCTTGGAAAAAGTCTATCAAATCGTGTACCAGAAGCGAGTGCGACTTCCCAATCATTTCACTTTGCCGTATGGACATGTTGGTATAAAACTTTGGCTGTAAGTGGATAGCCACCCACCAGAAGGATGACTTCGTCACAGCAAGAATCGAGTGAGAAACCCGATGAGAACTCCAAGTTCAAACCCTACCATTTTCCGGTTTTCTTGCCTGACTATTGTGATTGTGCCCGTCGATTGGACACGTTTCAAGCATGGCCTACGGATAGGAAAGGATTACCTTCTTCGCATATTTTAGCTAGAACAGGATTTATCTACTTGGGACCTGAGTCAGGATTGGCATATGAAGTACAGTGTTTCGCTTGTGGCCTGAAGTTACGAATGGATCTATGTATCTATAAAGATTCAGCTATTCTGGAACATACTCGATGGTCTCCGCACTGCCCTTACCTTTCTATGGCCTTTCCACCCATGACATTACGGTACAATGATGACGGTACCTTAGAGACGGTACCTTCCAAAACAAGACATAAAAAACATAAAAAAGGAACGATGTACAAGCTTGAGACTGCATTGCGACTAGTATAAAATGGGGCTATGGTCAAGATCGATAGTTCATTGGGACTACCATGACCGAACGAACAAGATGAATACTTTCAGAGAAACACAAAACAAGTTTAGACAGGCACAATTCAAGTGTGGAGTTTCGGAAGTGGAATGCGATTGCGAGCCTTGCGATGGGTACGATGCTGTACGTTGTGACCTTAGCGATGCCGTAAAGCATCATGGTAACTTTGTTCTCACTACCCCTATCATGGAAAGGGATGCTGTGTGTGCCAAACCTGAGGGATGCGAAAGCGATGCCGCTCGTCCTCTTGGACATTTTACTGGGTTTCGTTTTAAAGGTGGATGTTCACCTTCACGTCTACCCCCCTACGGATGTCATCCAGCTCTGAGCAAACTCCTGTCCATGTCACCCAACCCTCATCGAAACGAACCTGTGAAAGACGAATATTCGTTTCCTGTGCGTTTGTCGGAATACTGCGACTTTGAAAATCGTCTTCAATCGTTCAAAGGAAAATGGCCTAAGTATCTGGGAGGCCCGACCCCCGAAGAATTAGCCAGCGCCGGATTTTTCTACTTGGGCGAAGGAGATAAAGTCAAGTGCTTCAGTTGCGGTGTGTCACTTCACCACTGGGAACCGCAAGATTCGGCCTACGTAGAACATGCTCGATGGTCACCGAATTGTCATTACTTACCCTTAGTGGGACCGAGACATTAAAGTAACTTACCATGTCGTTGACGAAGAAGAAACCAGATTGGCTAGGAGTCAAATGTTGGACATCAACGAGACCAGTATTTAAACTTCATTTCAAAAACGATATTGAATCATTACCTAAAGAACTGCAAGAGAAGATTTACAAGGAAGTTTGGCAGGGACTTGCCAGAGTGAAATCTCAATGGGTGACTGTAGAACTTTTGTGCCGAGAAATTCACAAGAGGAAAGTGAAAAAAGTCAACCAGTGTGTTAGATTTCTTTGGGTCAAGTGTGCATTCGTCCTATTGTATTACTCTGGACCGTTTACATCAAAAGCGTTCAGTGACATTCTTGGACGTTACCCTGCATGGCAGTGGCCAGAAATTACTCACTATGTGGATTACTTTTGCTCTAGGAGAAGATTGTGAATTGTACGGACTGACCTATTCATGGATACTTTACAAGAGAACATTCGTGCTTTGCCTGTGGAGTTGAGAGAACGCATTTACCGAGAGCTGGTCAAAATACAAGTGAAACGTAAAGAACAATTGCATCCGTTACGTCACCAGATCTTTAACCACTGGTACCTGAATGGTATAAGAGAACTGATTCGTCAGAAATTGTTTCAGTGGTCAGACCTTGTTCAATACTTCCAGGCCCCCGATGATCCACGTGTTGATCATTTTGGTTACTTCGAGATTCACCTAGTGCAACACATTCAGGAAGACAAGGTAAAGGATTACCGACATATTTTACGTGGAATCTACTTAGCGGAAGAGGAAACATCTAAACAAACTCTGACGTTTCGGTTACAGTATGCAACATTTAGATTCCCCACTGGAGAACGAAGATGTCTGTTTAGAAAGTACGTGTATTGTTTCCGAAACAAAGAGACAATAAAAACAGGCTGCCATGCCACGACTTATGTCGTATGTAATCCAACAGATTCTGTGGAAGGAACTCAATGACCATATTCAAACCGTGGATCATTACCATCAATTATTACAAGAACTGTATCCATTCAATTTGGGTCGACAAGTGGTATGTGTCTTAGTGACTTGTTTTCTGGGATTTCGTTTACCAGCCGATTCCTTGTGGACTCTTTACGAACAGTATTTACCACCCCATTCAAAATGAAAGTGGTGCCTTTAAATGTTCACGAGAGACTCCTTTTGCTCAAAGCCTTACGTTTTCATCTGGATACTTCTCGACCTCTACGGGAAAAAAAGATTCGTCAACTTTTAGCTACCCAAGACGTGTATGACGTTGTGTGTGTAGCGTGTGACTTACACCCCCATTGGACAGATGTCCGTGCCTGGAAAAAATGGGATTTTGAGGCTTGGACCCAAGAAGTGGCCCAGTATGCTCGAGAGTTGTGATCCTTCCTTTCAACGTCCAAAGAAAAAAGTTACTTTTCAACCTGTGTTAGTGACGGTGCCAGAAGAACCCGTCACACAGGACAGGACTGTCGTGGACAGGCCTGAAAGACCCTTTCGGGAGGACACTTGTGCGACCTTACCCTCTATATAACTGGTCAGAACATTACCCAAAACATGTTGTACAGACACTTGTGTTTATTCCACGTTGATATTTATCATCTGCCTTTTATCCTTGTACTTAAGCCTTTGGCTTTTATGTATTTTTGTCTTTCGTATTCATGTTTAAAACATTCAATAAACGTGTCCTGAAAAAAAGTATATAAACTCTTGTCTTGTTTGTTTTCGTGTCACAAGTGACATTCCTAACACTATGGCTACCTCTGCTGTCTCTGCTCCCTCTTCCTCTACTGTCAAGGTCATCGACGAACAATTAGATCGTGCCAGTTGGGAGGCTTTGTATCTTCGCCATCCCTTTAACATGCTTATTGCTGGACCTAGCGGTTCAGGCAAAACCGAATTCGTCAAACGTTTGATCGAACATAAACATCATTTGATCGATCGGCCATCTCAGCGGATCGTGTGGTGTTACAAAGAGTGGCAATCGGCGTACAGCCTCTTGCGAGAAAGTCAAGGCGATTCCATCGTGTTTGTGGAAGGCATTCCTAAAGAAGACGACGGCATCGTCTCTGACTCCCGTCAAACCCATTTGGTCATTTTTGACGACATGTTAGGAGAAGACGAAGAAGAAATTAAACTGTGGTTCACGCGCAAAGGGCATCACCGTAATGCCAGTGTCGTTTACATCACCCAAAGTTTGTTTCAACAAAGTAAAGCCCATCGCACCATCAGTCTCAATGCGCATTACGTGGTCTTGTTTAAAAGCCCTCGAGATAAATCGCAAGTGCAAGTCTTAGCCAAACAGTTAGGAACGCCTTGGCTGACTCAGGCGTACGACGATGCCACTCAAACTCCACACGCCTATTTACTCGTCAATTTGAAACCTACCACTCCCGATGATTTGCGATTTCGTACCCACTTGTTTCACCACTGGTGCCAAGATGGAGGGCCTGTCCTGTACACGTCTCCGTCCTCGACTTAATTTCACTCCACAAAAAAATCTATAAAAACCTCAGACCCTTTTCGTCTGTCTCACACACATTTTGAACATGACGTCCCTTCAGTCTCATCTTCCCGTCAAATTGATTCGTGCCTTGTATGGCATCAGTCGAGAAAAAAATCCACAAATACGAGCTCGTGTCTTAGAAGCTAGTCTCAAAGAAGTCTTACGATGGTTCACGGTGACGGCACGTCAATTACTCCAAGGAATCATTCAGATTCCTCATCAAACCAAACGCTTTTTTGATCGAAACAAAGTCGCTTTGACCCAACTGGCCGATCCCCGCATCGACACTCAAACCAAAAAACAAATCATTTTGAAACCTGGAGGGAGCGGTACTCTAGGAGGGGTCATCATTCGCTCTCTCTTAAGATGGGATCCTAATGCCCCCAAACTTCTCCCCAAGAAAAAAGTCAAACGAAGCTGCAAGAAGAAGAAAAAGAAAAAGACCAGGTCCCCAAGGAGAACTTCTCCAGTGGCAGGACCCTCCTCTTACCGGACACCACCCCGGAAAAAGAAAAGAAGCCCCCAGAAAAAGAAACAGAGAAAATATCCCCAGAAAAAGAAAAGCCCACAGAAGAAAACTAGTCGCAAGAGAGGCACTTCGGCCAGGACGCAACCTTACACTCGCAAACCACGACCTGCCACAGCGGTGACCACGTCTCCGGCAGCCTCACGTTCATCCACTTCTCCGTTGATGACACCAAGAACTGAAGAGTACTTGGAGACGTTGATCACACCAAGAACTTCTCCGTTGATGACCCCAAGAACTTTCCCAGTGGCAGGACCCTCCAATTTAGTGGCAGTGGCTGCTGCTCACAAAGTACCTTCTCCCAAAATCAAAGTCCAAGAAAGATCGGGCATGTTACAAAGTTTACTGGATTTGTCCAAGCAAGAACTGGCTCGATTTAGTCCGTTGCGTACACCTGCACGACGTGTCATGCCTGTCCTCAAATTGATACGACGTAAAGACAATCAGTGGCGACGTGTTCCAGTATAAAAAAGGCCTGTGACCAAGTCGGGGTATCAATGTTTTTTGGTGCTCCTGAAGATGTCACCCTCCAGAAAACATCCCTCTTCTAAACAACCCCAAGGAAAGAAAAGAAAAGGACTGCCTCCTCGTTTAGTCAAACATGGGGTCATGTTATCTGTCCTGTCCAAAGCTTATCCACCCCTACGAAAAAAAACTCATTCAATCAGCCTCCAAAGAGGTCATCGATACCGTGTGCGAATGTTGTTTGAACGTCTTGAAAGGCACGATCCCTTTGTCCAAACACCAGAAACAATTCTTAGGCAAACATCGTCACGTTCTTCGCCAAATGGTTCAAAAGAAAATTCCCATTCGTCAAAAGAAGAAGATGTTGGTCCAACGTGGAGGTATTTTACCCCTCTTGTTAGGCCCCTTACTGAAAGGAGTCTTGGGAACCATGTTGGGAGGACTGGTGAGAGCAAGATAAAAAGGCCCTCGGAAGTCCCAAGATCTCAGAATCGACCCCTGACAACCCCATGGAAGGACGAAAACTAGCTTTAGTGCCTTACAAACGATGGATGGAATACCATCGTTGGCAAGAACAACGCACCCCGCATTTACCTCCCAATCCCAATTTGAGCGAGATGTCTCAGTTACAACACGAATTGCAGTCCTTGATGGATCGCCAAGATTTGTCCGAAACAGAAAAATCGCAAAAGTACGGTCAACTCTTGCAACGACTGCAACTCTTTCACCAGAAAGCTTTAGACGAAACAGCTCTACCCACTCTGAAAGATTTTAAGACCTTGATGAAAAGTCCAGCACCATCATCACTACCACCACCACCACCACCACCACTACTACCATCCCCAGGGGTCACCAGAGATGCTACCCCACGAAGACCTGAGGAAGAAGTGATGCGAGAAGTGTTTCAAACACCGTCAGCAGCTCCCATTTCGAGTAAGATTGCAGCATCCTTGTTGACCCCGTCCCCCACACCCCAACGAGAAGAAATGAAAGCTTGGGTTAAAAAGATGATGTCCACTCCTCCTTCGACAGAAGTGAAAAACAAAGAAGGGAAACCAGAAGTGAAAAAAGAAAAGAAGACCAAAGCCATTCCATTGCCACCTCCACCACCACTGCCTTCGACTTCTACTCCCGTAGCCCATCGGACACGTAAATCCGTTTCTAAAACACCCTTTCGACCCACCGAAAGTAGCATCACTGAAGAGTGGGTGACTTATTAACACACAAACAAACACAAAAAATGGAAAAAGTCTTAGCCAGCATTTACTACGATCCCTCGCATCCTGCAGGTTACGCAGGAGTTCAAAACTTGTATCGTGCTGCCAAAATGCGACTGAAAAGTCTCCGTTTACCTCAAGTGCAACGATGGTTACAAGAACAAGCTACCTACACTTTACACAAACCCATTCGAGGCAAGTTTGCCAGAAGTCGCACCCGAGTGGAAGGCATCGATCATCAATGGCAAGCCGATTTAGCCGATGTCTCTCATTTGGCTAGCTACAATCGTGGCTACAAATGTTTGTTTTGTGTCATCGACGTCTTTTCCAAATTTGCCTGGTCGTGCCCTTGACTTCCAAATCGAGCAGCGAGTTAGTGCGAGCCCTGCAACGGGTGTTGAAACAAAGCGGTCGTTACCCTCTTCGATGGCAAACGGACAAAGTACCGAATTTCTAAACCAAGCTTTCCAAAAAGAATTAAAGAAACGTGACATTCATTTTTTTACCACCGAGAATCCCGAAACCAAAGCCAGCATCGTGGAACGTTTTCAACGCACTTTGAAAAAACGCATGTGGAAATATTTTACGCATCATCACACTCTGAAGTACATCGACATCTTACCGCACCTGGTGCAAGCGTACAACCAATCTTACCATCGAAGCATTCGATGTGCCCCGCAAGAAGTGACTCCCGAGAACGAAGTACTGGTGTTTGAGCGCCTGTTTGGTACGTCCCCGACGAGGGCTGTCCCCAAGAAAAGTGGAGACTTGGCCGTAGGAGATTGGGTGCGCATTGGCAAAACCAAACGCACTTTTGACAAAGGGTACTTACCTAACTGGACGACCGAATTGTTTCGTGTCACTGGACGAGTGCATGGCCATCATCCTGCCGTCTATAAATTGGAAGACATGAACGGAGAAGTGCTCAAAGGAACGTTTTCTTTGCCCGAGTTACAACGTGTCACCAAAAAAGAAGACGACGTGTACGACATCGAAAGCATTCTCGAACGCAGAACCCGTAAAGTGGGCAAACGACGTGTCAAAGAAGTCAAAGTACGTTGGAAAGGATATCCACCCAGTTTTGATTCTTCGATCGACGCTTCGCGAGTCATCGACTATAAAAAGAAGTGACCATCATGCCCTTTCACACAGACGCAGCTACGTCGACCACTCCTTCACCCAGTTCTTCTGTGCAAGATTTACAAAAACAACCCTTGTGGGTGTGGTGTGGAGAACGTGTGCCTAAAACGCAAATCGTCTTTAAAGGCCAAATCTTCGTGGTGTATTGTGTCATCGGGGCAGCCATTGCCAATTTGAGTTTGCAACAAGGAGACAAACAATTGTGGACCATTTTATTGAGCAGTTGCATCGGTTACCTGCTTCCCAATCCCTCCCTGAAATTCTCCTCGAACGGGAACCTTGTGTCCAGTGCCAGCGCCAGTCACCACTCCAATAACAACCACAACAACAACCCCATTTTGGGCGGAGACACGCCTCTGACGTCCAGTAACCCCTCGGACAGCCACAGAACTCTGGAATTATGAGTCACCAAAACCAATTTTACTTAACCTTACCCAGTGACAGTTCCATGGAGGTGTTTCCCAACAACATGTTGTGTTGTTACACGGCCAAATTACCTCAGGCCATCCAGTTAGATCACGAAGCCCATTGGGAAGTTTCTTTAGTAGAAATGATTCACCCTACACAAATCCAAAACATCACTGAAAAGCAAAACACTTTTGAGGTCGAAATCCTGAACCAACAATTGCAAGACACCATGAATGACATCGGGTTTTCAGGCGACATAAAACCAGCCAACAATCCAGCCTTCAGTATCTACATCTTGAAAATTCCGGCAGGGTTTTATTTTAGTGGCCAACATTTGGTGGACACCATTGCTTCCAGGTTCGACTTAGCCTTTGGCAAAGCGCTGAACAGAATCAAAAAAAGTGTCACCCTGGAGTACCATAAAGTGGCTCGTCGCTTACTGATGAAATTTCAGGATACCCAAACGTTGTCCATCAGTTGTAATCGTGACTTATTTGATATTTTAGGTGGAGACACAAAAATGGCTCCAAATTTTAAACCGAAGCTCAACAGCAATATGGAATTTTTACAAGTTTTTTCGATTCCCGGTAGAACTGAACCAAGGACTGAATTTGATGTTTGTGTATTCCGATGTGGTGGAGTATAACGTGGTGGGACACACCTCCGTGCCGTTACTGCGTGTCATTCCTTTCAAAGTGGATAGTACCACGACCAGTGACGAGGAAGGTGGAAACACTTACCACGTTCACCGCGAATTTGTACACCCTCACTATTTGCCTGTCAGTAAGTCTTATTTGGACACGGTCAACATTGCTATAAAAGGAGATCTGGGACAAAATATTCCATTCACCAAAGGAAAAGTCACGGTGAAAATAAATTTTAGAAAACGGTTCTCTCACGATTCGTAAGTCATGTATCCAGTGTACCGAGGGGTTGCTCGACAGCGAGGACACGGTTTAGGAGATATGCTAAAATCGGCCTTTCGTTCGGTGGCCCCAGTCTTGAAACCGATGGTGACACGAGGATTGCACGCCTTGAAAGATGCGGCACTGACGCAAGGCAAAGAATTTCTCCAAAATGTCATCATCGACAAACAAAACCCCAAAGAAGCCTTCATGAGGGCAGGCAAAAATGTCTTGCTGCAAACGGGCAAAGACCTTTTGGGCCGACGAGAAACACTTATAAATGCCCTGCACGCTACCGAGTCAGGCATTCAGCAAGGACAAGGCAGAAAGAGACGACGAAGAAAACACCCTTTCACCAGACTTCACACGTCTAAAGCTAGAAAGGCAAAGAAAAGAAGAACCGTTCGAGACTTAGACGTTTTCGATTATTGAGACACAGCAACAACAAAAAAAAAATGATGCACCGAGAGTCTTGCGCCTGTTCCAAGTCGGAACTGGATCTGTTTGCCATGCCCCCCACCATGATGACCATGCAAGAATCCCGGTGGGTGGAATTTCATCCCGTCTCCTCATTGACCGATTCCGCTCCCATCGAGTTTGAAATCAAAGGACAGCCCGAAGATTACATCGATCTGAATAGCAGTTACTTGTACCTGAAAGTCAAAGTTCTAGATAAGACAGGAGGCGATATAGACACTGAAGCAGTAGCTCCCGTCAACAATTTCATGCATTCCTTGTTCAGTGGAGTGGACTTGCACTTGAATAACAAACTAGTCAGTAGCAGCATGGATACTTACCCTTATCGTGCCTACCTGGAAAATCTCTTGACGTACGGAATAGACGCCAAGAACACTCATCTCAATGCCTGTGTGGTATGGGAAGCTGACGAAGCAGGCCAGTTTGAATTATTGGAAACTGATACAACTGATAAAAAGAAAGAATACAATGAGGGATTTGTAGAACGAAGAAACAAAATCATGGGACTTAACAAAAGTTTAGAACTGATGGATCGTTTGCATTTGGACATGTGGTTGCAAGAGAAATATTTGCTAAACGGTGTGGATGTCCGCCTGAGACTGAATCGTAGCAGTACCGCTTTCCATGTATTGGCTAGTGATGACGATTACAAAACCAAAATCCAAGAAGCCAGACTCTACGTACGACGCGTGGAAGTGTTACCCAAAGTGGGAAACGACATTAGTCAGACATTGAGCAGAACGACCGCCAAGTATCCGATCCGACGTGTGGAAGTGAAAACTTTCACTATTCCTGCTGGACAGCGATCCATGATCGAAGATCATCTGTTCCAAGGACAGCTACCCAAACGTTTAATCGTTGGTATGGTCGAGAATGAAGCCTTCAACGGAGCTATCGCTAAAAATCCTTTCTACTTTCGACACTTTGCCGTGTCCAAGATCGAAGTCAGTCGCGATGGCAAGACCTTGTGTACCCGACCTTTTGAACCTGACTTTGAAAAGAAGAATTACTTGAGATCGTACTTGTCCCTGTACGAAGCCACCGGACAGTTAGGAACCAACACCAGTCACGGCATTACGTACGAGGATTATGCAGGAGGTTATGCTTTGTGGGCTTTTGATTTCACTCCAGACCAAGGCAGCGACGAGGGTCATTTCCACCCTATAAAATCCGGCCAGATTCGTCTGGAAATTCAGTTTGCTAATGCTCTACCCCACACGGTGAACGTCATCCTGTATGCAGAATTTGATAATACCATAGAAATCAACAGTTTGAGAGAAGTCATTCTAGATTATTAGAAACCATGGAAGACTGTTATCCCTCTTTACCTAGTGGAGAAACTTTAGACATGGAATGTGAGGAGACCGTGGAAAAAGAAGAAGTTATCATGATGAAGTCAAGATGGCCAGAACAAGAAGCCCATTTAGTCTCCTGTTTTGCCAAACACTTGGTCGACAAAATGACGGAATTGATCAAGAACGATTGCTATGGATGTCAAAACGATCATCCCAGTCAAATTCAACACGATAAATGCCTGATGCTGAGTCAAGAAGAAAAATTGGACGAGTATCTGGACGAAGCTTGGAGTCTCATCTCGGACGAAGTCGTGTTGCATCAGTGGTATAAAGACTTGCGTGAACATTCTTGTCCACCATTAACCACTCAAGAGATCGATCGTATGGAAGCTCTCCTGAATCAGAGTGAGGAGACGAAACGAAGAAACGGTTATTTGTCAGACATTTTCAAGCAAAAAGTCAGGATCGAATTGATGATTTATTATTACCTGTGAAGAAGAAAAAAAAACAAAAAAACATGGATACCTGGGAACTTTATTACCTTTTGAACCACAGTTCGTATACGTCTTCTTGGAATCATGTCGTCTGTGCTAAAGATGAACTCCCTCATCACAAACCTCAAGACCATCTAGCTTATGTGATCAACACGGCGACAGTCATCTCCCAGGAACCCACTGGGTAGCTGTTTACTTTCCTCAAGAAGGATGTGTGGAATATTTCGATTCGTACGGATTGCCCCCTTTGGAAGACGATATCATTGACTTTATGAGAAGAAATGCTCAGACCACCCGATTCAATAATGTAAAATTACAAGGCACAGATTCCTTGGTGTGTGGACAATATTGTGTGTATTTTCTTCATCATCGCAGCCTGGGCTATTCCTTAGAACATTTAGTGACTCATTTTGATCATCGTTCTTCTTCAAGAAACGATGTGAAAGTAGATCAATGGTTTTGTGACCATTATGCTTATCTTTTGTCTCAAGCTAGGAAACGTAGTGTCCATCAATGGCCTAATGACTTCCAACAGTGGAAATCACAATTTCATTCACAACGTTGTCAGCCCTGTTTAAAGTAGAGTGTTAATTGAGAAAAAATGTTTGAGATTTGAAAAAAAATGTTTGATGTTATATTGTTGGATTATTGTTAAAAATGTTAGAGTTGTTGGTTAGTGTTAAGTGATTTTGAATTAAAAATGTTGTGTTTTAAAAAAAAATGCCTTTGTCTTTTGTTTGGTTATAAGAATGTTGATTCATGCTCTTTGACTTCTCACTATCCCTCTCATGGCACTCATTGATCGTTCCGGCTCGAAAACCGTAGAGGGATGTTTTCCTTCACGTCCGCGCTTTTGACTTTAAGAACCGGGGTAGTTTCCAGTCAAACCATCCATTATCGACTCATCCTCCTACGAAGATGTGCTCCAAACTAGCTAAGCTAAACAAAGCCTACGTGAATTTGCATAGGGTCAGACACAGTCTGATACCGAAGCCAGAAGAGATAGAGAATGTGAAAATGCTAAAAGTCACTGAAGACCTGATAGAAGAGCTCTTCAGAGAAGAAGTGAACAGGGAGAAAGAAGAATGGACAGAGAAGTACAGACTTCAAAGACAGCAGCAACAGCAACAACAACAGCAGTAGCAGCACCAACCTGAACCTGACAGAGGCTTTGTCGATTGTCGTATCGACACCAAAGAGTTCTTCTTCTCTTTCCGAAGAAGCAGACCTATCGTCAGAAAGTCTATCCTCAGAGGACGTCGCATTCTTAGAAACTAAAAGATTGATATAGCAAACAAAAAAAACTGCCTTTTCCAGGGCTACCCAAACCTTTAGAAAAGAAATAACAATCCATTTGCCAATGTGTGTAGGTAGAATAGTGTGAATATAAACACTAGCTCTTTTTTATAGTGTGAGGGTATGTGTTTGTGTATAGGATTGTGTGTTTGTAAGTGCTCACGTACGTTGGTGTGGATAGTAGATTAAGATCATGTTTTTTTTGCTGTTTGACGTGTGGGGAGAGTAGATTTGGGGTTTGATTGAATTGCTTTTGCGTATGTGAATAGTATATTGAAGTGGTTAATGAAAATTTTAAAATTATTAATGGATAGTAAAAAAGTGAGTGTTTCTTTTAGGTCCGCGCGTATGTTTGGTCATGATGTAGGTAATATAAATTTTGTTTTAGGGGGATGTTTTCCATCACGTCCGCGCTTTTACTATAAATTGAAAATCACTGGGCAGTCTAGCTACCCTGTTCATTCGTTGACAAGTCAATGAATACCAGAATTGTGAAACTGCTAGAACTCCAGATGCACCTGGAATATGCCAGGCGCATAGTAAATGAACTGGCCGCGGAGGCCATAGTAGAAGAGGCAAGGATAAAGAAAGAAGAGGAGGAGAGAAGACAAAAGGAAGAGGAGGAAAAGAAAATGGGAGAGAGGATGGCTTACAAGATACCAGAGACAGAGGATTGGGGTGATGAAGCTGATCATCCTCCCTCTGCGCTCCCAGTCAAACGAGTCAACTGGAAAGATTGGAGTAGAAGATGTGTGTGTGGTGCCAGGCCAGGAAGGTGCCAGCATTAACCAGGTGTCCTGGAGTTCAAAAACAAACAGCCCTTTTCAGGGCTACCCAAACTTTTAGAAAAGAAATAGTAATCAATTTGCCAATGTGTGTGTATGTAGAGTAGTGTGAATATAAACACTGACTCTTTTTATTTGTGTGAGTGTGTGATTTTTATGTGTGTGTTTGTAAGAGCTCAAGTAAGTTTGTGTGGTTAGTAGATTATTGGGTTTAATGATAATGCTTTGCGTGTGTGGATAGTAGATTTGGAGTTTGTTAATTGCTGCTTCAGTTATGTGGATAGTATATTATATGAAATGAGAAAAGTAGGGGGATGTTTTCCTTCACGTCCGCGCGTTTTAAGTGACAATCTAGGTAATATCAATTTTGTTTTAGGGGGATGCTTTCCATCACGTCCGCGCTTTCACTATAAGAACCCACAAAGTTCGTCGTTCGCACCATTCTAAGGAATATAAAAAAGAAGATGGAAGTGTCCCAACTGTTTAATGATTTAAGGCATGTTTATTTCTGGATGGTGGATGGTGAATATGGAGTTGAAAGGATTGAAAGAGATTGGAGGTTAAGAACCAGTGTGCACTGCGTGAACGAACTAAAATTAGCCAGGGAGATGATAGAAAGATTAATTGAAGAAGAAGTGAAGAGATTGAGAGGGCTAATAAATCCCCCTTATGTCAGAGTGGGGACATTAAAAGAGGCCCTGGAGAAGGTAGAAGAAATAAGAAGGTTTTTGGAAGAGATAGAAAAAAGGTCAGAGTGGCCCTTTGTCAAAAGGAGTGTTGAAAGATTGAAAAAAGGGGAAGAAAAGATGAGAAAGGTGATAGATGAAGAAGTGGAGAAAATAAAGGACAGGTGGGCAAAAGATAGAAAAGAAGAAGAAAATAGAAAGAAAAAGGAAGAACTAGAGAAACTGAACGCTAACTGGATAAAAATCCAACAGAAGTTCCGAGCCATGGGTCACCCGGACTGGATACCGGAAAATGAAAAGAAGAAGAAGAAGAAGAAAGGAATGATGAAAAAAATAAGGGGATGGATAAGAAGTGGACGAGTTAGAAGAAGACGAAGAAACCCGAAGGCCCTTTTCAGGGCCACTCATAGGTCTCGAAAAGAGATTGACTTTCCATTGCCAACTCTCTTTATTTTTTATTTTATTTTTTTTTTTTTAAAAATCCCATGTTTCAATTGCCTTTGTCCCTAGAATGGATATTTTTTCTCCCATTGTTCAAATGCCATTGTCCCTAGAATGGATATTTCCTTTCTCCCATGTTAAATTCCCTTGTCCCCAGAGTGGATACCTTTTTTCCCCATGTTAAATTTATATAGTCCTCAGAGTGGATATTGCTTCCCATGTTAAATTTACGTAGTCCCCAGAGTGGATATTACCTTTTTAACATGGAACTCCCCTAGTCCCTAGACCGTCCCACCTTACTACTTATATTGGACTGGATATAGTCAGAGACATGTGAACGGATTTTGTGTTGCTGGATCGAATGGAGCTTATGCGTCTCAGTTCCAGATATGCAGCCTTGATTATGTTCATTACATGTTGGTGTAATGAGAGCATACTAAGTAAATTTAATGTTTGCATTGCTGATACTTATTGTTTTGAGGTCAAGGATATGAATGAGAAAGTCCTTGCGTGAAGATCAGGATGGTGTTTGTTTTATCACCATTCATCGGCAGCTTGTTACATGTCACTAACGAATTCACATCGCTAATGCACTCTTGTGGATGGAAGCATCGGCTTAGGCTAGGCAGCTAGATTTGTATATGTGAGGCCCATCAGCGTACAATTGGTGATACACCTGATGTCGAACTATGACACTTGAGAGCGGCTGAGTGTATACATTGAAGAGAATGGTGCCGAGAACAGCCTTTTGGAATACCAAAACATGATCACCTGCTGAATGTTTTCCGTTTCGGGCATGTGTTCTATTGACTAAGTAAGACTTGAATCATAGTATGTCTGTATCGTGAATACCAAATACATGCTGGAGACAGTGAAGTAATATATCATGGTCTGTTGTGTCAAATGCCGCGGACAAGTCAAGGAGGATGAGGACTATAATCTTTCCACTATCCAAAGCAGAGAGAAGGTCATTAACTAGTCTCAGAATGTCAGTTTCAGTACTATGGTGAGGGCGATATGCAAACTGTTCATTGCTAACAATACTATTTTAATTCATATGAGATACAAGTTGGGATAGAACAACTTTTCTAATTATTTTTTTAAATGAACGAGAGGCTAGAAAGAGGTCCGAAGTTCTTTAAATCGTTCTGGTCAAGTGTCGTTTTTTTTTCCAGCAGATGCTTAACAATGGCAGTTTACTAAACGATGGGAACTTCCCGAATGCGAGGGAAGTATTGATAACATTGGTTAGTGAAGGCAATATCGAATCTACACACTCAAACAGTAGTGACGATGGAATCTGATATAATTCCTGTCACTTTGGGGCGCTCCTCGTCACAATTGTATGTATACAATCCATAGAGACAAGTTGAAATGCTGTTAAAGGTTGCTGTGTATATTCTGTATCGCAACTGTATGGTGAGTCAATTGAAAATTTGTTGTCAAACTTATCTCACTTTATTACGGAAGAAATTTGCAAACAGGTTCGGAAGGTCAACCAGAGAGAAGTTCATTGGAAGTGGTGTCCATTTATTTCTTGAAAGTAACCTGTTCGTAGCAGTACAAAACTGGTCCCTAACACTACTCCACCATGGAGAACACTTTTGAATTGATACCCTGTACTTGGTTTCTGGGTCACGTTTGTCAGTCAATAAAACGCAAGCACTTGTCAAGTTGTACCGCTGTAGGAGGTAACGAAGTTGTTAGGTATGATTGGATGTCACGCATTAGTTGGGTTCTGTTTAGTACCAGACGGTTTCATCATTTAATTATGTCCCACACTTAATTAGTGGTCAAGGGCTACATTGAGGATAGTCCTGAGGATTATAACATTGCAATTTTATTCTTTTTCAAATTCAAGACCATCGCCATTATTGGCTTTGCGCTTGAGCTGGACTTTCATACTCTGTTGTTTGGAGAATACAAACACAGGTGTGCACAGATGCTTGAAATGCGTGGCAATACTACTACTACTACTACTAATAATAATAATAATAATAAATACACGTCTGAATGAGCCCCGTGAGCTTCACGTCACTCTTACAGGGGTATGCAAACCACGTCACTGTTACAGGGGTATGCAACCAAGTCACTATTACAGGATATGGATATATCATAAAAGTATATGTGACGAGTTGAATAATCTGCAATCCCTATCATATCATGCCCGTGGTAATATATATCTCGTAACTGAAGAAGAAAAAAAAACTAAGGTAAGAAAAATTATCGGCCAGTCGAGCATCAGTCCAATGGCTGGATTCTTGTGGGTTTTTTTTAAAAATACTTTGTACGTTTTATGCTATGTTTTTCCTTGCTAAATATTTAAAAATAAAACGTAGGATAACAAAGAAACGTGCATTTTGTGTTCCAGATTCCAACAATGGCTGCATCTTCAAACTCACAGTTTCTGACAAAACTATGCGCTGAACTTGAGAAGGACGAAGGAGTTGTACACAAAATATACACAGACCACCTGGGCTATTTGCACTTTGGTATTGGTCACCTTATCACCGAGAATGATCCAGAATACGGCAAGTCAGTTGGCAGCCCGGTCTGCAAGGAGAGAGTGGATGAAGTCTTCAAGAAAGACGTTCAAACCGCCTTGGAGGGATGCTCCCGACTGTTTCCAGACTTTCAGGAACTCCCTGAGGAGGCTCAGCTCGTTATCGCCAATATGATGTTTAATCTGGGAGAGACCAAACTCGCAAAGTTTGTGAAGTTTCGAGCTGCCTTGGAGGCTAGGGATTGGTCCAAAGCTGCAGACGAGATGGTGGACAGCAGGTGGTACAAACAAGTGACAACGCGAGCCAACAGGCTTGTCGCGAGAATAAGAAACTTGGCTGATTAAGCTCTTTTCTGATGAGGCGAACTTTCACTTACCTTTTTCTTTAATTCACGTATTTGCAATTAACGAAATTTAACTGGACACTCTGAACAACATTTTAGCATTGATTGTGTGAAACTCAACATGCTTCATCAGTTCTCTGAGATGAGTTGTCCAGAAGAGGACTGGATAACAGACACAGCTTAAAAGCCACAAAGTTACGGGTTAGATACATTCATACTGTACCATTCAGCATATAAAATCAGATATAAAGTTCTTTATTCGCCTTAATTGTTCTTTATTATTGTTCTTTATAAGGCAAAATAATTCCTTTTTACCGCGGCCGATCAAACGATAATAATATCCCCTTATTCGCCGTACGAAACGTCGATCGAGACATGGTCGCTTCGCTATCATCCGACTATAGCTCGATCACTGCGGGTGGAGTTCGTAACATTATCGTCCAATTACTCTGTTGTCAGTACTTAGATAAGCGTACCTACTAATTTGCAAAACACGTTCTGACAAATAACATTTAAATAAATATAAAATCGTAATATTCAAATTGTATCACTTAACCTAAATGCTGAAATACTGGAGAGATTTGGACGTGAACTGTTTGAGAAATGAGGGATATTTAAAAAGTTCCGATCATTATTTTCACTGAACAACAAACATTTTCTTCAGTGAACAGAACGTCAGTACATAACCTCAAAAGTATTCCCCATGCACGTCTGCACACTTTCGCAACCTGCTGATCGAATTAGTCAATGCCGTTTTGTATTCACTTTTTGGTATGTAGTTCCAACATCTTCACTGCTTTCAAACCGTTTGATCCTCAGTGAATGTTTGAAAATCAAATCACTTGGAACTATATCAGGGATGTATGGAGGATATAGCTAAGCTTGGACGCTGTGCTGCTTCGGTAAATCTTCAAGACGACTATATGAGCTCATGCGTTGTCATGGAGTAGATTAGTTCGATAAATCCCCCCCCCCCAAATCTGTGCCGATACTAATGGACGATATGTGGATATGATGTCTTCTGTTCAATAAATGTGCAATTTTTCTGCATTCAGATCTTTCCGGAACACACCTGCGTACACTTTAGGTACTTATTTGTATTTGGTAACAGTCATATCTGGAGCGAAATTAAAAATGTACACATGACAGAGGGTTAGAGGGTTGTGCTACTCCACGTCGATTTACAAGTCGCCAAAGATAGAATTTGCTCCAGAAATAAAATATAAATGTCCCAAAAGAACCCCTCAGCCGATATAGCTCCACAGCCGCGAGAAATACCGGTAAGTCTATAAAATGTACATTGCAGGTTTTAGTTAATAGGCCACATCAGCCCTAAACCGCCAGTAAATATCACCACGGGTGAGGAGCTGATTTATTGGCCAAGGAATAGATGGCTACATTGATTACCGGTGCGCAGACGGGTTTCTCGTTAGTGTTCTGTAACTTTGTGCAGTGCTTTAGAGACATACAAATGTCAAGTGACACTAGCAGAGTGTAGCATGGGTATCAGGACGACCTGACCTTTTGCACTGAATACCCTCTTGACTGTTCGACTACGCGAGCGCCCCATGGTCTCTGCTCGGTTTCTCATATCCAAACTTTATCATTTGCTCTTGAATCGGGGTGTCTGGTCACTCATTTCATATTTCGCGACTAGCTCTTTAGCGATTTCAATTCGTGTCTGACTTAGTCAACAAATGCGGAATACATATTGCACAAACCCTTTTGAGCTTCAACTGATACTCTATTATATTATGACCGCTCCGGTGGCCTAGTGGTTATAGCGTCCTCCTCGGATGCGGGAGGCCGTGGGTTCGATCCCCTGTCGAGTCATATCAAAGACTTATAAAAATGATACTATCAGATGCCTCGCTTGGAGATCAGCATTAAGATGTTAGTGTTAGGACTGGTCGGCCTGGTGTCAGGATAATGTGACTGCGTGGGACATCATGATACATGTCTGCGGCATAATGCCCCAGTGCTAGACATCACTATAAACTGGCCAGTAGCTTCTCGAGGGTCGGTGGTTCTTTCTGGGAATTTCCCGGGTTCTTCCTCCACCATTAATACTGGCCGCCATGTATAGCCTATCGTGTGCTGAAAAATGGCGTTAAACCCAACAACAACAACACTAAAAACTGTTACACTGTAGACATCGTAGCGATATGACTGAAAAATTGTTAAAGATACGTTAAAAAAAATTTAAATCACACACACACACACACACACACACACACACACACACACACACTTTATTATAATTGATGATGAACTATGCACGTGATAATAAAATAGCTTCCACTGTCTATGCTTCCACCTTCCAATTTTCTCACGGTGATTCACCTGCATCCTACCTCTAACCCTGTGTTAGAGATGAGTTATGAGTAAATCTGCCTTCCTCTTTCGAAAACAGTGTGAGGATAATGACTGGTCAATATTCAGATCTTATTAAGATGACCATAATATCAAAGCGTTGCCGCATTCACAATATTTTGTCATATATTACATCCAGCTGTAAGCAAAAAAGGACAAGAGCTCTTAAAAACTTTATGGAGCACAAACATTTTTCAATATGATAATCCCTGGTGATGATCATAATGGACATTGAGTATCACGCTGATACATAAAAATGAAAGTCAAGTTGTGCTCATATGATTACGTCTTACACTGCATTCAGCTGGGGGTCCCGAGTGGTCTAAAGCGCTCACCGTTACGGATCACTGCCATCTCACCTCTGTCTGCGTGGGTTCGAGTCTCGGATTCGGCCAATGTGGTTATGTGGGAAAGCTTGACAATAGCTTCTCGTGGGTCGGTGGTCCTTTCCGTTGTTTTCCTGGGTTCTTCCTCCGCCATTTATACTTTCTGTCATGTATAGTCTATCTTGTGCTGAAAAATGGCATTAAAACCCTACAACAACAACAACAGCATTCAGCTGAACACAAAAAGGGCAATAACTCTAACAAACGTTTGCGAGAGCACGGTGATTTGTAGATATAATATTAACTTAAGACGATCAAGGCATTACAGAGTTTCAGAACGATCCACTAAAAATACAATTAAAAACAATGATAAAGGGTGATTTATATTTTTCTTAAAAACTTTTAAATTTTTTCTACTCTACACAGGAGATATGGAACCTAGCGACTCATGTAAAAAAATAAAAAAGAATAACATACATCCTAACGAGTAAGAACAATTCGATTCACTCAGGTGTTCAAAGAAAACAATTATGCAAGAAGAGGAAAGACACATACAGTAAATTAAACAATTAGAGCTAAAATATTACTGATGAAAGTTTAGTTACAGCAGAGAAACGAATAACAACTAAAGCTTCATTGTGGAAAAATGTAAGAAAATTTAAAAGAATTAATTATATTGCAAGAAACAGTTTGCATGTAGAACAGTTTCTGTGTAAAGTCTTCTCTTATATTTCGGTATAGGTTATACCTTGTATAAAATTGAAAGTGTGTAGCTGTTCAGTACTTCGTCGTGCTATGATGACAAGCGATTTTTGGTTGGCAGATAAACATTTTACATTATAGCTATACAAACTACATTACTTTAAATTGTTTTAACATAAAAATAATTAAATAACACAGGCTCACGAAACAGTTATCACAGGAACAAAGAATGTGTGCTGGAATGACATTGCATCTAATAATACCGTTACAATTGTAATAAAAACTACAAACTTTCGTTAATTTTGAACACTTTCACAGATTAGAAAAGGACTAGAACATTCAAAGAACTTGAAAAAATGCAATGGCATTGGTACCTAGGAACACGTAATATAAAATACTGAAGGCTTTTATTATAGCCTCTCGATTAAGTAAAAATAAAATACAGAGCTGAGTTTAATGTATCCTCTTCTGGCTCTTCACACCAAATGGCACGAGATGACGGTAAGTCAGAGCTCGAAATAACATTATATGAGTTAATCTAAAAAGGAAGAAACAAAGCACAAGACAAAGCAACAGGTGGCGGACCAGTCGACACTCGAAATGTAGGTCGTACGCTACCCACAGCATACGAGCGAATATTCAACAAACAATTTAGATTTTAAAAAAGAAAAAAGAACAAGAAGGGAAATATTTTTAACAGAATTTAAACTTTCAGTGTATTGTTCTACTGATGAACTCGACTATATCGACGCCTTTATAACTCGTTCAACATTTTCAAACAGGTAAGCTTATAGATGACATTGAGATAACAGCATCACACAATCCAGATTAAAACCAGAAGCGCAGCGTCGAGTCATCATCTGGATTTTTGTATGCTGACAACAAGACGTAATCTTGAAATCAATATCGGATTACCATGATAACGATGTTTTTTTTATATATACCTATCGATTTTCAGATAAATTAATAAAATCCCCAACATGTTTCTGCAAAGAAAGAAATTGCTTAACATTTCAATCTTTCTAATACGAACATGACGCTACAATGACAAACGAGATTTGACTAGCATCCTCAAGTCATCAACCCAATTTAATAATTTTGAACAGCATGAATATTAGTTTAATGTCTGAAGCGCGTGTACTAATGGTCACTCATTGTCATTACTGTCACTGTTAATAATACGAGTTCCTCGACGTATTGGGTAAGTAAACACACACACACACACACACACACACACATATATATATATATATATATATATATATATATATATATATATATATATATATATATATATATATATATATATGTATGTATATATAAAAGATACGACCTGCTGAATAACAAGGAAAGTTTATATCCGAAGTCCAGCTGATAGCGTTTTAAATGTTTTTGGTGGGACATTGTGAGAGGCTCCATTAGGTACGTGACATAAAAATAACAGCATTATTTTTACAGTTATTTACAGCGGAATTGAAGAAATTGTTGGAACTCGATGATACAGATTTGTTAAGGAGAATATCCGCTCTTTCCATTTAAATGCAAAGTGAGGCTACGGCATGGTTTTTCACGCTTGCTCATTTGTAACCAGGAAACAATGAAGAATAGTCGCTCCAGACTTCTTTGAGAGTACGGTAAAACGGAATCGGAAAACGAAAGTATTGTTTTCCTAATTTTGGAATTTGACGGTGAAATTCTTGCTCATTCTTGGGCAGAGGATTGATAGTTATATAGTAAAGAATAATATTGTCGAAATGGAAAACGTATCGTTTAATACAATTATATTGTCAAAAGGAAAGATTAACAAGAGACACTGTAAAAAAAAAATGACCCCCCTAAAAAAAAAAACCCAAAAAACCACCACTCCTACACACAAGATTATGACACTGTTTGAATAATGATTAACTTCTACGGTTTCATGGCTTTATCTTTTTATCTTTCATCATGGACTATGTTAGAATACGACCTATTTGTTTTGGAGCTCGTTGTACATTACTATTGCATATTGTTTAAACTCTTACAATGTGCTGTACAAGTAATACCGTAATACTGTTATCGGACTTTCCTGATTTTACTCTAGAATGATTTTTGTATTATCTTTTTCCAACATTAAAAAAAATCATTCTTGAAAATTCAAACATTTAATTGTATTCATTGATTTTATGTTTGACAGCTGTGTGGAAGCGAGTGGCGAACAGCTGAGCTACGGAGCTGTAACAGAAAAGAAAAGAAAGAACAGCCAAATTATCACAAAGGTGGCTAGGTGGTTATCTCATTATATGAACTACTTTCTATTATATATATATATATATATATATATATATATATATATATATATATATATATATATATATATTCTCGGGGCCCCGAGTGGCCGAGTGGTCTAAAGCGCTCACCGTTACGGATCACTGCCATCTCACCTCTGTCTGCCTGAGTTCGAGTCTCAGCCTCGGCTAACGTTGGTACGTGAGAAAGCCTGCCAGTAGCTTATCGTGGGTCGGTGGTTCTTCCCGGGGTTTTCCAGGGTTCTTCCTCCACCAATTATACTGGCCGCCATGTATAGCCTATCTTGTGCTGAAAAATGGCGTTAAACCCTACAACAACAACAACAACAACATATATATTCTCTCTCCAGGTTATGCAAGGGGAGTTACTCTGATATCACAGTAATACCGAAAAAAATATTTGTACTGTGGCATGTATCTGTCTATGTTGCACAAAGTGTAAATCAGCTAGAAGAATGGACGCTATTTCCATGGCCTTCATTCTATCACCTGTGCCCTCCAACAACAGAGACTTATCTGATAGAATTAAAGCAATGAATCTGTAACCACCTGTGACGATGGAGTGGTGACGTGATTATCGATCAGACGGGGCTCACCAAAATGAGTATGAAAGTACATGTCGACCATGTTACTCGTTCCAATGTCAACAGATATCGGAACACGCTATACAAACCCGTTATGTAGGAAATAAGACATTGCACTAAACAAAAATAACATGTGCTATGTCTTACTTTGTAAGACTAGGTGATATTCATGTGTGAATTGTTAAGTTATTGTACTCTTCAGCAAACCGAACATTTTCTCGAAATTAAATGGTAATGCGGAACTAGCATCTTACGGACATCCAGTGTATATAACGTAAGCACACGATAGGTGGCGCTATACAGACAAATACTGAAAATATGGGAATCCCACTATACCATAGAACCATTGAGACTGTTTTATTATATGACAGACAGGGGCCTTTTATCGGGGTAATATGAGGTAATTTGGTCACTCGGTATGACGTTTTGTTTTCTTCTTTCTTTTCCTTCAGGTTATTGCTGTTTTTAACACCAAGCTCGCGTCGAGCACCTCCTGTACAGTAGGTGTTTACTCTCGATATTGACTTAAGTCGTACCGAATAAGAGATAACACAGATTACTGATTATTACTGATGTAGATCTTATATGCTGTAGGACTTATCAAATATACGTATGAGAGAGAGAGAGAGAGAGAGATAATGATGATAACGTTGTAGATGGGGCCTGGAAAAAAGATGTTCGCTTCATGCAGGACAGCATGCATGTGAATTATAATCTTGTATGTCGCTCATGAATATTTGATGATACAATGCCATGATCTTTGCAAGACTAGGAAGTATATATATATATATATATATATATATATATATATATATATATATATATATAATTAACACGTGAAAACGTCAGTAAAATAAAGATCTACCAATATTTCGGGTTTAGTAACACCGAAATACACTGAAAAACCGAAATACACTTCGAAATACACATCTATTTACATGTTCTCAGTGTATATATCGGTGTAAATACAGGAAATTATGATTTGTTTTTGTTTAGTAATAATAAAGAACAAAATAAAATATGATTTGAACGATTTTGATACAAATTATTGACTTGACTCCTTGTTATAGCACTAGTCAATTAGTCGTTCTTGATTGGTATAATAAACGGCCGATCGTTCCGTTCGGGAACGGATGTGTTATGATAGAGACTGATCGTTTCGGAACTGAGGTAATCTCCAGAACGGACGGTGTAAGTCGGTTTAATTCATATTATTCAAAAGTTAAAGTAAATATATAATATAATGTCTGCGAATACTTTTGATTATTTTCACTTTCATTCTGTGTATATATTACTACGATTACTTGTTTATCTTATCTGCCGAATCAAGTACGACCGAGTGACGCCATTATATGAATAAAATAGGAAAAAAGTAAATAATTCATATCAAAATCACATAAATCATATTTTTCTTTATATTAGTATTCAAACAAAAACATCGTAATTCGTGTGTGTACACCGATATATACACAGAGAGCATGTAAATACATGTGTGTTTCGGTTTTTCAGTGTATTTCGGTGTTTAATAACAGTAACCGCAATTTGTATTCATATCTACATAAACGTGTCAACGCATTGTAATCGTTGACTCTTGTGGTTGATATAACAAATCGTTTTGATTTCACACATATCTCGTCATGGCGATGGCAGCTTATCGTTTCTGAAGAAGAGCGTATAGATTTGCTTTAGACCTGTGCTTACCGTCTGTTCTCGCTTATACAGCGAGTCCAACTGCAAACTAAACAGACCCAAATCTGCCAGCGCATAATGCGCCGGCAGATCTGAGTCTGTGTATTTTGTTAGGAGTAATCAGTAGAGCATAGAATTGATCTGCAGGCGCGTTATGCTACGGCAGAACAGTATCTTTGTTTTTTGCAGACTGACTCCTCTTAAAAGCGAATATAAAGGGTGTATTGAAGAAATCGAAACCAAAATGCTGAAACGCTGCATGACACGTAATTTTCATAACTCTACAGATGGTTGAAGTCTATCCCTACTATTTGTCGCACTTTAATTGGTCCTTTCACAAACTGCCAGTAACATTAAATTACAAATAAATGAGTTTCATGCAGATTTATTCTCACGGAATTTTAAGGTTTCTGGTATCCTTCAGTATGCTCGGAGATTTCCAAATGTGCAACGTCAAGCACATTGCAGCAAACTATTTGAAGCACAGGAGTTTAACGTTTTCTCAATAAAATACGACGAAATCTGTGACAACACGAAATCACATTATATGTACTATACATGTATATTTGTATATTTATGGTACAGATAAGGTGATTTCTTGTTGTCACATATATTCGTATTTTATTGAAGAAACGTCAAACTCCTGTGTATATGAACGTAAATAAAGACATGTTATCACCTAACAACCTTTGATACGACTATTTAATTATTTTTCATTTTGTTGTGTTTATTTTTATACTTTTTTTTGGGGGGGGGGGGCTGCGATTGTTTAAAAAAAATCACCAGCCCCGCCAATGCTGCTTCAAAATAATTACTCCTGCTCTGATTTGTAGGGGAAAATAAACATAAAAACGGTTCAACTCCCCCCAGATACCGCCCCGAAACATATTCGGTACTGTACTAATCTGCCTCAATATCAGTAGAGCGTTCATGGTTATCGCTAAAGGTTTCTGAAATACATGTTCGCTATTATATGGAATTCAAAGAGACGAATTTCAGCAAGATATACAAAAAACAAAACAAAAAAATTAAAAAAAGGTAACAGACAAACACAACTTTGTTTATTTCAGCACTGAATTGTTTATGCATCCCGTTTCAAAATATGCTTCATCTCCTAAAAAGTAAGAAGCGCACGATGTAGCCAGAGACGGCGTTAGGAGTACGCGGGGCCTAGGGACGACCATGACCGCGCGGGGCCTGAGTATCGGTATCAGCAGACTGAACTATATTGCTCTGGTATCTATAGGCTATCCGGGTACCTGGACAGGAATGACCATAGACTAGAGATTGACGGGACGTCGCCCACCCAGCCCGACGGCTCCCGCGCAACCATGCGAAAATTTGAAAAACTGAGATCCAAGTTATCGGACAGCTGCTGCCTGCTAGTGGCGTTCAGAAAATGGCTGCATCTGTCTGCATCTGTGCTGCCACCTGTTAATTGCGTTACGAAGTTGACTAAGTTGACTTCGCAACTTTGCGTGCATTACGTACGGCCTGTATCAGCGTTTCCAATTTACTGGAGAATATAGCTTGACAAACTCATAAGGATGACCTTAGACCTGAAGCGCGTGGCCCCCTCAAGAGCGGAGCCTGGGGTGGTCGCCCCACTTGCCACCCCCAAACGCCGTTCATGGATGTAGCCACTCAGACATCAATAGTACTATCGGCAGTACAACATGGTCAGTGATGTCAGAAAATTTAAAAAAAAGTGTCAAAGAACAGTTTGTTGATCTACTATGCACGAGAACGTGTTGGACTCGCACAGACACTGACACATATATGTACACGATGCTTCCAACAACGGTGTACTTATAATCCACACTAGTCACAATTAGCTGTTGGACAGACAAAGGGTAATAATACTATTACAAAGTAATTCTCTTAGAAGTATTGTTAGGTGGAGCGTAAACAAGTAGGCAAGATGGAACCATTGTGGGGGGCCCATGGGGTAAAGCCCCTGCATTTTATGTGCTTCTAGACATAATTTTAACCATTTAAGTATAAAGAAACCTAACTCTAGGAAACATGCCAATTATTCTGCACCCGTGTTTAGGTAGGTGTGTTTGCGGGGAGCTATAAGATCCGCCATTGATATCACTATTTAATCGTTTTTGGTGACAAACAGTTTTGTATTATTTCCGTTAGGTGTCTTTCTAATAAGTAGTAATAACACAGAGTCTACATTTGTTCTTGCAGCTTGAAAAATGGCTGCACATTTCAACTCCCAATTCTTGGCTAAAGTACGAGTTGACCTCGAGAGGGACGAAGGAGTTAAGTACGAAATCTATAACGATCACCTTGGCCACCCGACTTTTGGCATAGGTCATCTTATCACCAAGTGTGACCCAGAAAACGGCAAGCCAGTAGGCACTCCTGTCAGCAAGGAGAGAGTCGAGGAAGTTTTTGGGAAGGACATCCAAACAACTTTAGCGGGATGCTCCAGGCTTTTCAAAGATTTCTCTGCACTTCCAGAAGAGGCTATGCTCGTCATCGTTAATATGATGTTTAACCTCGGAGAGACCAATTTTGCAATGTTTATAAAATTTAGAAAGGCTGTGGATGTACAAGACTGGTCCAAAGCCGCAGACGAGATGGAAAGCAGCATGTGGTACAAACAAGTCACCGCAAGGGCTAAGAGACTTGTTGAAAGAATACGAAAATTGGTCAGATAAACTCAGTTCTGCACATGCATATGTATTGTTCTCAATTTACTGAATTTACAGTATAAAAAAAAGAAAGTAGCATATGAAGCTTTGGCTTAGAATTCTACCTTTTCGTTTATTTCTAGACCATTAAGTTATTCTCTACTTTTTCTGTCATGACTGGTGGCAGGCAACAATTTGGTGGAAACATTATTCGTGCTGGAATATCCACTTTTTATTTACTCTGATTATCGGGCCGATAGCTACTAATTAATTTATTTCAACAAACATTTGTATCCAGATGGTAATTACAGTCTCTCTTCTATTAAATCCTTTAGAACACTTTCTTAGCATTAATAACTGTAACAACAGAACACCTGTGTATTCGGCGTTGTTGACAATGATTTGAAATGCAGATGCATGAGTGGAAAGCAGTATCACTCCAAGGCAAAAGCAACGCATCATAACAGTATAACAAAGCCGGTTACAAAGGAGTTACTGATCGTAGCGCCTAAAATTACCTCCCTTAGCTTCAATGCGCATGCCTACAAAAATTTTCCAGTTCCAGATAGTTAACTGTTCTACACTTGGTTAGCGAAATATAAAGTCAACAAAGGAAGGTATCTTAGCTGTACTACAGATCATTATGGTTATACCAATGAATCGGTTATATATGTCAAACATCTTTTATTCATACTAGGAGAATAATTATAGACATTAAATCAGATAATTAGATTCAGTGTCCATACTTACATGATATCAGATAATTAAATAATATTTACTTTCCATACTTAAAGGATATCAAATAATTAAATTAAATACACTGTCTATACCAGATAATATAAATTCATTATCCATAATTTCAGATAAATTTGTAGGAACATTTTACATTGCTCTCCAATTTTAAAAATTTATTGCACATTTTTGGTTATATAACTTTAACGAAAACAATCTCAACAATTTGCATTTTTCATACGTTGATGTATCCTTCTTTCTCAGTTATTTTCGCAAGGTTAATAGTTCGTTTATAATACAAGTTAAGAAAGTTATAACACAAGTTCGATAAGAGAATTATAACATGAATTCGATATGTCAGCTGATTTGTAATGCTGAATATTTTTAAACCAGAAACGTTTGTTTTCTATATTTAAAAAAATGGAACACAATATTTTAATGTATTCAAAAGAACTTAACAAAGCAATAATTACATTAGCTATCATAACGATAAAGGAGTGTAATTAATGCAGACAGAATATTTACTCATATTTGGGTGTAAATATCGTACAATATTCAAATTAAATAACATGCCCAATGACGTGTTTTTTTCTTCAGTTTCGTTTTCGTTTTGACTTTTGAAACATCAAATATTGGACGGTACATGCAATAACTTTCAGCATAATTTTTCTTTGATTATGCTGACGCGTAATAACTCTCAAATTTGCTGGGGTCTTTAGACAACATTTCTGATTGCCACCAGCAAATTCATCTAGAACAGCCTTCTTAAAATCAGTTTATTTCTGTTTAATTTTCCTTGCATCAAATATGTAAGTTTTAAAGATCCAATTATTTCACAGATTCCGTCATATTACTTTGATTCGCCTTTTAAATGAATATTGATCCACGTGACCGGATGTACAATTGAAAACAGTATGATTTAAAAAAGAGACTGCTTGTAAGAACATACTCTACAAGTCAATAATAAATGGATACTCACAAATATTCATATTTGTTGTCTTTATGTATCAGTCACTCTTTCTAACTTAGCATCATTCTATACTTGTTTTTAACCAGAGGTATGTTTATGTAGTATACGTATGCGAACACACATTCATTCGAGGTTATACATACCCATGCACCAGATGAAAGACAGACATACATACAGACAGACAGGTGAGAGCCACAAATGTCCTATACATGCATAGTGTGTCTAACATCATATTTCTCCAAATTGTATACTCTAAAATTTTCAACCGTTCAAGGAAATAAAATTAAAATAATCAAGGAGACTCGTAAGTGCGTCTGTCTGTTCAAGCGTGTTTGACATTTGTGCATTTTGAAATAATAAAAAAAAAACATTAATAGAAAAGCAACAGCCTAAATCAATAATAAAAAACCTTAAGAAGTTATATATTTTCTTCTTCTCATTGTCCTTCAACCTCTATGCTATAATTGAAGCTGTACAAAATAAATATATTTTCATTATTCTTCAAGCGAGATAAATTGCAAGAACTTTTTACGCAGCGATATACTTTCGCACAGTCAAATAATAGAAACTAGAGCTTAAGGTATTAATGGAAAGATAATGAAGTTCTGAAATGGGCAGATAATATTTATTTGAAAGCTGGGAGCAGCGAAAGTTAGTGAAAAAATAAAAGATGTAAAAATAATTGATCAACTATTGATAGAATTTCTTTTTAAGATAGTGAGATATTGATCCTGCTTGCAGAATGTGAGCGGTCTGTCACATTTTCTTGATCTACGTCTGCCATCTTAATTGACTGAACTATCCGGAAGTGAGTTGCACCGATATGCCCTCTGGTGTTTTCAAAGGGAGATACTAACCGTGAAACCCTCTATATCACCAGGATCTGACTAATGCTTGGGGCATGGAAAGGGTGATATTTCGTGGGCCTGGTAGGCAGCAACCTAACTGCATAACAATAGGGAATAGGTGATATTTTGTTGGGCTAGGCCAGGAGTTTCCAATCGATCTGTATGGTAGTTTCAGGTTAGTCATATACTTGACAATAATGAGTGACAAACTTTATCCAGGAAAGCATGCTCAATTACTGCCCTTGGGTAGGTCCAGGGTAGATAACTAATACATTTTCTCAATAAATATAGTTGCAGTAAGATCGAAAAAGTCAACAGAAGAGTGGCAGATCATACAATACCCCCAATTAACCATTGCTGTTACAGATACATTTAAGCTTTTAACTTCTTTCCACATTAAACAGTATGCTGCCTTTATTTTTGTGCTGCCTGTCTATGTTTGATAAAAAAGGACTACTAGGACCATGACTACTAGAACCTTGACTACTAGAACCTTGACTACTAGGACCATGACTACTAGAACCCTGACATATTCTATGGAAATCAAAACAACTTCTGGTGCATTAACCTTGTGCTTTTCTTTATCTCAAAATCAATAAGCAACTTCCCAGTGGAAACCAAGCTCACAATTTTGGACCCTGACATTTAACATGTTGATACAAATCATTTGGATTCGACCTGTACATGAAAGCTGTTCATCTATGAGGTTCAGGAAAAAGGGAAACAAACTCGCATCATGGTATAATGGTATACCCCCCCCCATGCATCTATGGATGGATAAATAGATGGAACAGTTGGACACAAATATTTCTAACATTAGCCATGAACAGCAATCAATTGGGTTATGGAAATGGACCCTGGAAAGAGGAATAGGAAGTAGAATCAAAAGAATGAATACATGAACACACCATGAAAAGAAAGAAAATAATAAGGGACCAATTATTACAAAAGAGGGAAAAGTAAATAATAAAAACAGTTTATTGTGTAGCTTTTAATTATAAACTGATTTTGAGCAAAAGCTCCAGGACTGAACAGTAAATAAACTTTACAGGCTTAAATAACACACGATAAAATACTGCATTTCTGATACCAAGATAAGCACAAAATGTTATGTTTCTAATGACACAATGCTTTTGATTTCTTGCATTAAAACCAAGAGTGGAATGTGACAGACATCACTCATTTAATCAATGCAATTCAAATGTAGGAATGAAGGACTTTGTGGTCTTCCAGGTAATACCATCAAATGCAAAATGATGCAATCTGTGTCAATTTATTACATTAAGCAATTAGAAAAGTGTCATGTCTTACATTTACATTCTCCTGTACAAAGCAAATTAAAAAAATATCACCGGGCATTAACTAATGTTATGAAATAAATTTTATTTGGCATGAAAATGTTGATAATTTGCTAAAACAATATTTAGTATGAATTATGTGAACTATCAACAGCCTCTTTGTGTTCGATAAATTCCTCCAAAAATAGGTTGCTAATGCAAATCAGCAATTTTATGTCAGTACATAACAGAGTACTCATCAAGCATATTACTTTTTTTGCTATTTACTGTACATAATTTTGATATTCCTTTATTAAATCAAATTTAAAGTTGATGATATAAGTATCTAAACTGTAAAAAGAAAGTCAATATAAAATTATATTTTAGTGTTATATCGCAATGATACAGAATCACACACATATATAAAATATTTTCAACATGTGCTTCCTCTAAGAGCAAATTGGATGACTATAAAACTGTGTAGAGCTTTTATGTCACTTTTTTCATTATGCATTAATACTCGATTACAATATAATGCATTCACACAAATGAAATGCCATATATTACTGTATATCCCAACATTTGACCATGAAGCCTATGTTCTAGATGGCATGTGGAAAATTTCTGCCAAAAATTGTGTAAAAAAGCTTCCCAGACAAATGCCTTCATGAAATTTATATTTCTGGCATTCATGAATTTGCAAAAATACTAGTAGAAAAATAAAGCCACAAATATTGGGTAAATGCTGTACTAACAGTTTACAGCAAAGTGACTTCTCTCCCCTGTCAGAGTAAGGTAAGTGGTGGAAAAGCTAGAAGAGAGTGTAGTGAGGTAAACATTTTGAATTTTTAAAACATGCACTGAAAAAAGCTCTTTACTATGCCCATTAACCAAATAATATATAAACCAATGAAATACTCATTAAAATTTATGGGAATATTTCTTAGTTCACAGGATCTAGAATCGAAAAAAGGAGAAGTTCATAAGACAAAATTGTATAAATAAGAGGGATCTGAAATATTATGCATGGCTTCTTGTATAGTTTTTTTGTATTTTGTGCATGCCTATTTTAGAAACTTGTGTGAATCCAGCAACTGCATATATTAGGATGGACCCTGATCTAATTCAGCAAAATTACACTTTACTGCCAAAGAGGGTAACCTCAAAAATAGGTTACAATATAAAATGTGTGACGGATACCGAGGTATACATTCTCTCTGCATACTTTTACAAGATAAAATATGCAATAGACTTGCAAACTGTTACTATCACTCAGCCTATAAACCTGCAAAAGGTAAAAATCTGCTCTCAATTTGGTTATAAATGCATGGTATTTAACTACTTTGATAACACAAAGCTTGATCCAAAAAGCATGAAAGTACGATATTTAAACTGCTTTACATTGTTCTTTGAAAAGAAAAAAATATACAAGAGTTGATACTATACTCAGAAAACAGAAACTCTCCAGGGGGGGGGGGAGAAGGTGTGATGTCAACTTCACTTTCTCTACATATTTGGGCAAAATGACAGTCACTGGGGTAACAATTTTGCCTGAATCGTCCCCATTCATTGACTGATATATGACAATCAAACTTGCCATAATTTCCCTGGATCAAACATACCCAATATGCCACAAGAAGCCATACAAATTTTAATCATGATTTAGAACATAGAAATCTACTGAAATTTTTGGAACAAGAATCTGATGAACAAACTTTTGTTTTATTCATACTGAATATTAATACTGTACTGAAGTAGTGGCAAACAATGACACTAAGTATGTGGTAAAAAATATTTATACCAAAACCCTCTGTCAACAAACAAGTGCAAAACAGCAGTAAAACATATCTATCACAGCCAACATTATACATTTAAAAAAGTGATAATAATAATAATAATAATGATATTAATACTGTATTCCCACTAAAATAGGTGCTGCATATTACAAACATTTACTCAAATGTCTTCAAGGCTGCTTAATATTTCTTTTAACCTATATAAAGTCTATTTTATTATAAATTATTGCTAATCCCTTCACAAGTTTCTAATGTACTTGAGTTATTACAACTGAATCCAAAGTACATGTGCAAATAGATTTTTACACTATTGCTCACAAGTACATGTACAATAAATGCATAAAAGATAAAATCTATATGGACACAAGAACTATGAAAAGATTAAACACATGCATTATTGCAAATGAAAATTGAAATCCCAGAAAGATCTATCTTAACAAGGGGGTGCTCTTGCTGATAAAATTAAATTCTTTCTCCAACTGATAGCGGCTACTGTCAAGAATGGGCCCATCTCGACTGTGGTCATACTGACGACGTTCACGCTGCACCCCGATGCGGAAGTAGAGGTGCCTAGAGTTAAGGTGAAATAAATTGCGGAAATCAGCCAACACAATCTATGGTGATTTTCTTATATGTGAACACAGTCTACAGTATCTGTCTTTAATGCGGGGTCCAACTATTCAGAAGCTTGATGTTATTTACCCATGGTTTTAAACTACAACATAATGAATAACTAGATTTATTATCAAAATTTTGAAGTACATAACCTTTCTTTAGGTTATTAAGATACATTTTTTTATATTTCCTCCAAATGGTGAAAATCAGTTTGTACTGAGAAATTTTCATTGGTCCCAAAATTTATTATATAAATGAGTTTTAAAGTTAAGAAAGAGTTTTCAAAATTCAATACTGGTTTGTATAATTCAATAATGATGTGTCAATCTAAATATTTATCACAAATGAATTATACATATTACTATTTTATTTCTCATAAAAAAAACAAAAATTATTCAGCGGTGACAGTAAATGTTACAAACCTTGAATAATTGGACCAAGTTTTAAAATAACTAAATGGCCTAGAACATAGAAAAATATAAATTATACAAATGAATATAACAAGAAATCATATTTCTGAAAATGAACCTCAATCTACAAACGGTTTAACAGTGTTACTGTGCAAGCTCAGATCAGAACTCATTTCAAATTGATTAAGAGCAATATGAGAAAAGGCTACTAGGATGGTTATATATATATATATATATATAAAAGCATACAAATTTTATACATCTATTCAAATCTTTTGAACATAAATACATGCAATGAGACTTCTAAAACAGTCATCCATACACCCATTTGTAGTGGGAAATAGTACTGTCCACAAACTACATTCTGCTATTTAAATTTTTTGATATTTTTTTAAAAAGAAATATAACCAAAACCATGAAAACTATGCTATATGTATTAGAAGGAAGAAATGAGGACCCTATTTTCTTTGAATAGAGTGTGAACTTGTTTAAATTCAACTAACATCTACAATAAGTAGTCTTCCTTGTGCCAAAAATACTACACTTTAAAGTGTGGTTTTCGAGGAGGAAGTTCTTCACATGGTAAAACGAAGTTATATTCAGGTGGATGAAGAAGAGGAGAAACTTTGTCCATTGGTTCATTTTCTGCCCTACATCGCCTGTGATATATTCTGTGTGGCTGCTGAATTAAACTGAAAGAAACAATTAACATAAGATACACATTTCCACACTATGGATACAATTTTGATGGTTACCAGTTCCCGTCATTTAAACTAATAAGTCCCCTACCACCTAACCTCTTAGAACTTTTTATATGTTATGATAAACTTCCTGGATTTTGACAATGTCATGCCATATAATCCATTGGGATGGGGGATCTGATATTTAGCTAGCATGTAAACAAGATAACTTTTAGACTGGTTCAGCACGCTGAGCATTTATAGCATTTTTTTGGAATAGTGAATCAGCAGCCTTAAAGACATGAGCAAATGTAATTCTGTGCAAGCATCTGCCTGAATATATACATAAAAAATTGCACTCAAATACAAAAACAAGGCAAAAAGCACCAAACATGTAACTTAAATAAATACAAAAAACACACAAAAGCCCAGAATATCAAAAAGATCGGTTAGAAATGGATTACCAATCAGATGTGTAAATGAGAAAACAGCCTAATCGTAAGGATGTAGTATTCTATAAACATTGTCCCTAGGTATGTTTTGAAGAGTAGCAGGTAGTGGTTTGGATTGGTTAGACAACAGTGGTTGTATTTTCCTTGAAAATTTCTTTTGCTCCTCTCTGGCAACCCCTTTTGTTAGTCTGCAAAACAGGTTATGAAAAACTGTCATTAAAAGATTTGAACAACATAAAAGTTTATGAAATATGTAAAGTTAGACCATTCCACAACACCCTGCACTTCAAAATAAGTTACATTTACACTAGTACTTAATCTCAGTGGGAGTAAGCAATATTTAAAAAGGTACAATTAATGGAAAAAAGTGTATGTAATTGATGGTAGTCCATGACACAAACGCTTTTCTGCCAAGGTTTTAAGGAGGTGTCTGTTTGAGGACTTCAACATGAAAATTTCCATTAACTTTGGCAGAAATCTGATAACTGTCCATGTTTTTGTTGTATCTCCTATGGCTTTTGTTTTCATCAGCAGTGTAATCACTGTTATCATGTCCTGGGTAAATCACAGAGTACACTACATCACAGTGGGGAACATGGTTCTGGCGGTTTCGATAGCGATTGTTAAAGCCCTCCTCACTGACGCGGAATTTTTGCAAACCAGTCCTGAAAATTGTAAATTTTTATTCAGTAATTCATTTAAAAAATATAATTACTTTTTTGCCCCAAGAGTATTTTTTCCTGATGGCTAAGGCCATTAATGTTATCTTCAGCCTATTATTCTAGCTGTAAGGAAATCCATCTTTTATGTCTGTGTCCCTTATTTAATTGGAATCTTTTCAGAAGCACAAACATTTCAGACAGAATCATCCCCCCTCCCTTTTCAGGGAAATTTCTCAGAGAAGACTCTTTCTCCCATCTCTGAGCCATTTTTTCCCGGTGCAAAAACTCCCAAAAGCTGTTTTTCTTCAAGTGGGAAAAATAGCATTGTGTAAAAGTTTTAATCTATACATTAAAATACAACAGACCTTGTTATCATATAATATTTTTTTAAAACTAGCTATGCAAGATAGTTTCCCCTCCAAAATGATCACCTCCCCCACAGACACATACATGCATGATCCAAAAAATGGACCAGAGTAGACTATTTCCAGAGAAATTCTGCCCCAGAGTGATTATTTCCTAGTGAAAATGAACTATTCTCTTTTCCCTTGCAGAAAAGTTGCTCTAGCATTTCTGTTTTCCTTTATGTAGAATTATGCTTAAAGATTTAAAGAACTGATGAAATACGTACATCCTCAAATCTGCATTAGGATGCAAAAATGATTGATATTTTATTGTGTTGTAATAGTGCCTCAGTAGCAAAATAAGAGCTATGCAGCTTTTCAGGATTGGGCCCATCGCTACAATACTTCATAAACTTCATCATGTGCACAATAGTTTAAACCTGGGGTGGGGATGAGGAGGATGGGTTAGGTGACAGAGTATAATTTGCCAGGGATTATATACTGCTCATGGGGGAAAGAAAAATAAAATAATCCAATAAGCCTTAAGTGAATAATCCACAGGGAAAAATATACTATAATAGTTTTTCTTCCCCCAGGGAAAATATGATTACGAGTAGAAATTTTGGGATAAATCTACTCCAGGGTATCTTTTTTCAAAGTGTGTGTGTTGGGGGTGGATGGGTGGAAATCAACTAAGGTGAAATAACTACTCTGAAAGACCTGTAATACTAAATTCTAAATGCACCCAAATATAAGGCAACATCAGTACAACAAAGGACACTTGTATGGTCCCCATGAGCATTATTACGTTGAAGTGATATGGTAAATAACTTGACAATACAGTTTACTTTCATCAATTGGCTTTTGTTTACCCAAAGGTCACTCCAACATACTGACATGAGGAATAATTTTTTAAAATTTTTTAAATTCATTTAAATTAAAACCAGTTAATCCAATGCCACTGGGTTCATCAGACATTTCTGACACCTGTGGTCTATGTAAAATTAAGATCAAACTATATATAATGTAATAGCCCTTCTAAAATCCTGCTTTCTCTGGCACTTAGCCACATACTTTCATTCCAGTTTAATATGAGTATACATACTGGACACCTCTATAAGAAGAAAAAAACGTTGCTTCCACCCTCTCCCCCCCCTTCATTTTATTCCAGGTGGTCATGTATGCAGAGGTGTGATTAGTATTGGCTTGGTTTGGTTTGGTATTTAATAGTACATTTATGTGAACACATGCAAAGATGTTATCATGACACGGTAAGTGGATTAAAGTGCTTTGCTCCAGGAATAACAATGTGGCACAATTGTCATGGTTTGGGAAAGTTTCCAACATGGACCCTTATTTTTGCTAGTCCACAATGCTATGCCACTGGCTCCTGCAGTGAGTATAATAATTCCTTAAAAGGGACCAAAATATGTGACTAGTATGCAGAGAAGCTTGATTACTGAGGAAGTCTGATTATGGTGGTAGCATGATTACACAACAAGCCAGGGTAAACCTGATTACTGATAGACTGATTCAGCAATGTTTCACAGTACAGTGTACATGTATATGCAAGCATGACAATACCTGTAAATAAACAAATTATTCTTTCCATGAATAGTACAAAGGAAAGAAACATTTTTTTAATAAAGTGGCAGTGCTAAATTTTGCAGGTATGGTGTCATTGCTTTCGAGGAGGGGGTTCCCCAATTTGACATGAAACTGGACACAGATTAAATTTAAAAACATTGTATATTTCAGGTATCAACATCACATGTTTATCCATAAAGTAAAGAACAGGTCCATGAAAAAGCTCAAATGTAAACCACAACACCATGAGGCATTATTAAAAGATGATTTTTAACAAAAGAACATTCTGTGGAAGTGCTATTCGGAAAGGAAACAACTAATGGTCAAGGTACAGTCCTGAACAACAATGAAAAAAAAGAGTTGCTATAAATTTAAGTTTCTTCTTAAAGTAGCACTAAACAGCATTTGGCTATAGGTGGAGTTTGGTATCAACTCTCACCTGTGCAGCCACCAAGTATCAAAATAAAATTCCATCACCATTAGCATGTCTACATTTTTCAAATCCATCACAAAATGGAGCAGCCAAATCTGAAGAAAGAGACTGGAACAGCAAAGGCATTCCTTCTTTGACAACAATCTTGAGAATCACATCAACTCTCCACCCCACAAGTTAAAATATCTAAAACTTTTTATAATTTCAACTCCAAAAGGATACTATACTGAGCAAAATAGGAGATATTTGATTGATAAGGCAATGACAACTGAATTCAAGATACATGTATTACTTTAATGAAGAGTAAAATGGATCAGGAGTGGACCAATTTATGAAAAACAAGTAAAAACAGAGCAAGGAGTAAATTGGGTGTCATCCACACAGATTGAAGAACAAAACATAATCCTAAACCTGGTTGTCACAAATGTGTTTCTGCACAATAAATATCCCCTTACAACATGAAATTATTCATTTCTGATAAACAACTGTAAGTAATGATGGAAGAAAATCGAAATGAAATATTTATTTCTCTATAATAAAAAATATACCTCGTAGCCAGTCATACAAATACGGTTTAGTGCTACCTAATTCTAACAAAAATTAATGCTCCAACACCTTAACATTCCAAAATGAGGGATTCCAAAAATGCCAAAAATAAGGAAATAGTATATTTACATTCACAGCATTTTTTAAAAAAAATTCAAGGCTATCTTTAACATGAAGTATAAAGGGAAAATAATTATCTAAAAGGTAGTCAAACCTGTTAATACTGCCCATGGTGGGAAAAGGCAAAAGTAGCCTTTGTACACAGAAGACCTCCAAATTCACCTTTCAAAACTGGTTTTTGAATAAATACAATGCACCAAATACTATTATTATTATTATTATTATTATTATTATTATTATTATTATTATTTTAGGGTGCTCTGTTTTAACAAAATTAAAAAATAAGCATGTATGCTTTACTCTTCTAAGTTTGTGTTTCACACACGATTACTGTATTCTACTCACACTGACTCTTTGATCAGCCAGCCTGTATAAATTGGGCAATTCCTCAGTTTGCCCAGATCAAAAGACACTTGGCTTACATGAGAGGCCTGTAATGAATAGGGAATCCCCCAAAAATATACATGTCTGTCCTTTGTGACACAAGAACCAACATTTGGCTTGCCTTCACAGTAAAGTTTTAAGTATTTAATGACCTCCAAACCTAACGAAAAGGGGTGTAACTAATATTTCTTCTCAAAGATGAACATATTATGCTTTCATTCACAAGCAAACAGATGAAGGCTTGAACCTACACTTGTCACATTATGGCAAAAAAGGATACTTCCATTTCTGCTGTGAAATTATGACTAATTTCCCCACTTCCAGCAAATAAATTGCTCTGACTGTCTACCTTAATGATAAAATCTACCATGCATTTGAATTTGACATATTGACACCTATGAGTTAAACTGACAATGTGACTTGAGTACAGTGAGTACATGCAAGATAAGACATGCTCTAAGGTCTGCAGTGAGAAACCATTAATTTACAAGGAAACACCTGCCTGCTGAACGATGAAAGCAGGTGACCATTATATACATGAAATTTATACTTGAACTTTGTTTGGGTAGAGGAAGTTAGAAAAGCCATTGGGACCAGGTGGCATCTATACAAAGATGATTGTTTGGAAATATTTGATTCTATATGTTCATTTATCTCATTAGTTTAATTGCTTCTTTTAACAAGACTTTTTGGCTGAATACCTATAAGCACAAAAGAAACTGATTAAAAACATCAGATGGAAACATAGGTGGGAAAGAGGAGAAAGCAACAGCATTACACCTACAAAATTTAGCTTCTAATCCACAAGCCACATGTCCATTCAATCACAAAATATGAAGAACAAAATAGGCTTTCAACTGGCATCATCATCAGCCTCCCATACATTTCATAACCTCTCTCATCAATTAGAAACAACATTCTTTATTCTTTCTTTCTTACTTCCTTCAATACAGAAAAAATATGGGCAATATTTTGATAATATTCACAAGTTTTCACTTCAAAAAACATAAATAACATTGATTTCTTTGCATAAATGCAATGCAAGCAAAGCACAGCAAACTGATTTTATCCTCATAAACCTCAAGACAAAATAAAACTGCCGAACTAGTGAACAACTACTGAATCAATGCAAAGTTGCAATTTTCAATGCATAACTTGGATTTCATCAGGAAACAAAAGCACTGAAAGCCAATTCAAATTTTCGTTTTTTTTTCTTTTAAAACAAAGAAATGCTGATAGAAAATACACATACTAAAGTTTATCCTGAACTGGATTTCTGAGGACTGGGATACATGATTCGATAAATTCTGTCAACATGTATCAGGGGTTGTCCAGTCTCACGCAGAACTCTAAAATTAAAATTTGGGTCATGAACCACCTCCTCGAAAATAACAGCCTCCTTTTTGGCAAGCTTCTGAAGCAGCTCTCGCTCTCTTTTTTCTGCCTGAGCTGATCTAAAACTGGAAATTGGAAGTAAAAATAATAGAAAATTACAGAAAATCTTACATGTGAAACTTTGAATAATTTTTTTTTTACATGAAATAATTAGGGGAAATCTAAGCAGGGTTTTATATATTTTAGAAAAATCAGGAAAGGTTAAGCAGATGATTATGCTTGCCCCTTGGAGAACTGACCTTGTCTTAAAATATGACAACATAATATTGCAAATAAAGTCCAAACATAAAATAAAACAAGTCATGTTTCTAGGAAATTATGTTCCATCATGGACAACTTGAAACTTTTGTTCAAAAAAGAATTTTAAAAGACCTTTTACAAATAAGATGGTAGTTATAAAGGGGTAAGATAGACCTCTAATCTTTGTCATATTCATTTCTTATCAACTACAAGTTTCAAGGATAACAGACAGGGATCATTAATAATGATAATGACAGGTACATAAGGAAAAAGTAGTTCATGGACAGAAAATCACAGGGAGGTAAGTATGTTCTGGCCCAAACAAGTAGTTCCTGTAGTGAAAAAATATTGTTATTTTTTCACTACAGTGAAATATCAATATTATTTTAATTACATAATCAAGTAATTCACTGTTTAGCATAAAATAAAAACCTCTAATCTTTGTCATGTTCATTTCTTATCATCCCTTGTACTCAATCTAAGAATGAATGGCACTGACCCTGATTTGTAGGTGCATAAAGTGACAACAGAAATGCATCTGTGCTGTTTGATGGGTGAGAGTAAACCATGAGCAGATACAGTACTGTACAAAGAATTTTAATTTCATAAATCTTAATACGTAAGCAAATGATCATCAGATTCCGAGATATTTTCAATTATAAAAACCCTGAAAGAAAAGACTCACAATACAACGTACGAATTTATTGATTCTCAACTATATACAACATTCTGTTTTTAGTGGTAATGTGACAAAAATCTATTACTGTGACCATTTTGAAATTATTTTTTAAACAATAAAAATATGCTGATTCATATATATATATATATATATATATATATATATATATATATATATATATATATATATATATATATAATTGATAGACAACCTGAATTATCTAACTATATGCATTGACTCCCTATAGTTATTATTTAAGAACATCATAGCATTCAACCATTAAGAATGGCTACACTCGACTATAAATATTTAAAATAGCTACTTGCCCTGCAAAAAAATAGATTTTAAAGGGATTATAAGTACAATGTAGTCAGCTAAATCTGTAGGAAAAAAAGGCACCTGATACACAATTACTACTCCCTAGGCTAGAGAATAAGGCACTCCTTATGTAATTACTATTCTCCATGCTAGAGACTAAGGCATTCCTTACACGATTACTATTCCCCAGGCTAGAGAATAAGGAATTACTTACACAATACTACTCCCCAGGCTAAAGAATAAGGCATTCCTTACACAATTACTACTCCCCAGGCTAGAGAATAAGGCACTCCTTATGTAATTACTATTCTCCATGCTAGAGACTATGGCATTCCATATACAATTACTACTAACCAGGCTAGAGAATAAGGAATTACTTACACAATACTATTCCCCAGGCTAGAGAATAAGGCACTCCTTATGTAATTACTATTCCCCAGGCTAGAGAATAAGGCATTCCATATACAATTACTACTAACCAGGCTAGAGAATAAGGAATTACTTACACAATACTACTCCCCAGGCTAGAAAATAAGGCACTCCTTATGTAATTACTATTCCCCAGGATAGAGAATAAGGCATTCCATATACAATTACTATTAAAGAGGCTAGAGAATAAGGAATTACTTACACAATACTACTCCCCAGGCTAGAGAATAAGGCACTCCTTATATAATTACTATTCCCCAGGCAAGAGAATAAGGCATTCCATACACAATTAATACTCCTCAGGCTCGTGAATAAGGCACTACATAACATCATCATTTGCCCAATCCAGAAAGCCTCAATGCCATGAGTTTTCTGTCAAACTTGGTCTAATCCTGTTTAGCAGTTTTTTTTTTTTTTTAATAAAGCTCTTTATTTGTAATTCTGTTTTTAGTAATTTGTGGCCATAATTAATCAGTGAAATGAAATGAAATCCTTGTGAAAAGATTTAAAAGGCCATCATGCTCAGGATTATTTATGTTAAATTTGGTAACAAAATCTGTTAGATTTGAGTAGTTCGTAAAGGTTTTTATGTTTTCAGTACCAGTAGAATTTTGTGATGGTCAACTGACTTTTTTCGTAAAAATCCATCTTATGCCAGGGTGCTTTATGTCAGATTTGGTCAAATTCTCTTCAGCAGTTTTTGAGATATAAAGTTGCTTAAACCTCTTACTATTCTATACATAGCAATGGTGGCCATATTTGATAGTAGGTTAGCATCATCTGTAGAAAAAAATTATGGCAGCCCTTCATGCCTGGATGCTTCTTGTAAAAATTTGGTCACATTCTGTTAAACAGGTTCTTAACAGAAGTCATTAAAAATGTATTTTATTTTAGTAATCATGGACATGTCTGATGGCAGATCCCCATATTTTTTACCAGCCTGAAAGCACTTCATGACCTGATATTGGGTGAAAGTTTGGATGAAAATATACCATTGGTTCTTGAGTAGTTAATAAAGCAAATAAAAGGTAAATGCAATAACAAACTGGCTAAGAAGAAACAATATTTTTAAAAAATATATTACTGGAAAACTGATAATTATTTCAAAGAAAAACTTGTTAGGATGTATCGTAATATTATCAATAAGTAATGAAGGTATTAGTAATGGTTAAATATTATCCACTGCCATGTACAACAATATTTTTTAAGCATTTAATGAACAACATGCTTTGTCAGGTTCTTTTTTTACTTGTAAAAATTAAGACATCATTTCAAACTTTCTTTTTATTAATTAAAACAATGAAAAGAAATTATTACTTTTGCTCATGCTTTGGTGCTGATCACTAAAACATCATAATTCATGCATAGGATGCAACTTGAACTCAGTCATACACCGAGTTAAAACAGTTTACAGCTGTAATTCACAAGCCACAAAATCTTAAGCAACTACCATACTTAACAAATATACTCACTTATAAATCAAGTCCATCTGCTAACAACACAGACCCTGCTCAGCTGGTGCACAATGCACCAATAGATTAGGGTCTATGCTGTTTGTTCTACCGATTGCTCCTAACAAACTGCACAGACCCAGTGCATTATGCAACAGCAGATCTGGATCTGTGCAGCTTGCAGTTGGACTTAAGTCATAAGCGAGTATACCATATATAGTTGCTTATAAGTCAAATTCAACTGCATAGACCCAGACCTGGCCTCACATAATGTGCCGGCAGATCTAGGTCTGTACAGTTTGTTAGGAGTGATCAGTAAAACAAACGGCACAGACACTGATCTGCTGGCACATTATGCTACAGCTGATCAGGATCTTTGTTGTTTGAAGTTTTACTCGACTTATAAGTAAGCACATTCAGTATATGGTACCGTGCATCTCAATACATCCAGTTACTCATATTTTTGACAGAATGATAGTATGCAGTCTCTAAAACTTATATCAGGTTGTTTTATGTACAAATCATTATAACCAATTAAAAACTCAGTGCCTCAATTCAGGATTTCATTCCACTGGAAAAATACACTTTTTTAGACATAGTTTTCATTACGTGCTACCTTCATAGAGTGTGGAAAGCATAAAAATGGTGAAATGTTACCTCCTGTGACCATTTCACATTCCCGTGTTTCACATTCTGATGTTAAAGTTAATATGATGTTACAAAGGCAAGTGGTTTTTAAGAATCTCTTGACCCATGTTAAGATCTACTTGCCCTATTACATTTGTAATGTACTACATGTAGCTGCAGCTCCAAGGAGAAGCATTTGTAAGATTAAGATAGCTCTATTATTCACATGGTTGTCATTTTACTGCAGTTTGGATCTTACATTTAACAAAACAATAGATTTCCCAGAAAACTTTTACTCATGTGATATGGCTTATATGACTTTAAAAAAAGTATTGGCAGAAAATTTTAACAAGGGATTTTTTAATGGCACTTTAGAGAATTTGATTTTGATCACCATGAAAAATCCCTGTAAGGCCAAAATAAAAAATATTTGTGGTTCCAGAAGTAAGATAAGGAGAAAAAAAAGCATAGGAAGGTTAGTACTTATTTTGTTTTTATTACTTTTTATATAGCTTGTGTTAATTTGTGTCACAGTTTCCAGTGTACACTTACTGGTTTGGATGCTGGGTTACCAAAACCACACTTATTTTTTCTTTTTTGTCAGACAAAATCTTATTATTTCCATGCACTGCCAAGGCAGTCATCTACAAATAAGCCTCCAGCTCCAGAATCAGGAAACAAAACACTCAAAACACTGTCCAAAATTTACCATTTTTTGCCTAACATTATAATGCTGATGCTGAGCAACTCCTTTGATAAAGCTAACGATGAAAAAGCAAGTTTGGATATTCATGTATCTTGTGCTGTTATTCAAGAAAAAAAAAGAAAATATTCAAGCGCAGAATGTTTTCTTAACATTTTGAGAATCAACTCCTCTGAAAATCTAAAGATGAAAAACTAATCATATATTACAACAATGCTGTTGTCCAAGGATGAAAGAAAATGTACAAGAGCATCAAGTTTGAATTCAGACTAAAACATGTTTTAAGCATGGAAGATATATCTTTTTAATTCTCATACTTTTTAAGTCATGTTGTTATAAGGTCTTAATGACGGCAGGGTGACTTGCTATTGGAAAGGATTAGTGTTGCTGAATATAATCTGTAATTAGCTGACAGTATATTAATAAGCCAAAACTTGTATTAACTTTATAAAAAAAATGTGATCTTTCAATATTTTGTAGTATCTTTCACATGATTATCTTGAATTAAAGCTGGAATATTAAAAAATGTAACGATACCAAAAATGAAATACCTTTCAACGCTGAAGTTGGATGATAAGCAGTTATTTAATTTCTAAGAAAGAGTCGTCTTTATATTTGAAGAAATCTTTTCCTTAAAAATAGCAAATAAGCCAGACTGTTCAGAAAGCTAAAAAGAATTATACATAAACTTTATTTTCGTTTTACATTGCCATTTCAAAAGTGAGGGCCTCAAGGTAGATTAGTTTTTAGCTAATTGTGTTACTCTCTTTAAATAAAGTCATTATGAATGATTTCACTAAACGAGACTCACATAAAAAAAACTAGACAAGGTAGGAAACCAAAACACAACCAAAAAGGAGATCATATGCTTTCTCATCTTGTTAACTGCAGTTTTTGATAAAACCCTAGATAATCTTTCTAGAACCGGAGTGCAGATTTTAGTGAGTCTGTCAACCATAATATTTCTTGAAGTACTCTAAATTGAACATTAAAGCAGGGCTGGACAAATTCATTTTCAAAATGTACTGGAATTGCTCCAATCTGATTTGAATAAAATAAAGTTTGCAAGAAGCTTGCCTGTTGTTGAGTACAAAAAATGAAAGAGAAATCAAGATCATGTGTGCAATTCGTTATGATTTATAGCTTACAAGTTTTATACTTTGTGAACTTGCCACAGTACAGATATCAGCACCATTTTAATGAATATCTACATTTTAACCTGGTATCGGTCATATTTTAATTGTAATTTTTGTAGATACATGAAATTTGTGGACTTTCAATTACTAACATAGCTACAGGCAGTGGGTGAGCATGCTCTTTTTTATCATCATGATGGAAACTGAAACTTCCTGGTCCAATTAAATATGCTGAGCTTGCAGATTCTCAAAAGATGGCCTGTAAAAAATTATTTTGATACATGGTGCCAATTTGGTGCTAATTGTTAATGACATAACTCGCAGTATTTCTGTTACAAGGGCACCTGCATGTAAAAGGCACGTATCACTGATGACTAGCCACGTGGAATTCTCTGACAGCACAATTGTGGCCCAAAACTATCCAAAAGTAGAATTAATCTATTGTTTATACAGCAAGTACATGAAACAAATGGTGTCATGCTGTTTGGGAAATAACTACATGAACAGAAATAAGTGTTCTCAGATCATGCAGGTGTACAACAAAAAAAAAACATAAATAATTACAAACCCACTTTCATTACAAAGTTAAGCATAACTAACATTATTATTGATGTAGTCAAAAGAGATGAGTCTCGGAGTCATCAGCATTCTATCTACCACTGCTCTTCTATGCATTCTATTCTCCAGTAATCAATTTAAAACCTTCCTTTTTCATCATCTACATAATGTATCCATCTACATATACTATCACATCTACATCTACTATTACATATACATGGATCTTTTTTTAAGATAACATTAATTATTGTGCAAGCATTTAATTAGTGCTGAAACAAATATCTGATTAAAATTTTCAAGTAATCATAGTCTAGCATTTAATTCATATATTATATTTACTATTGTCTCTGCCAACATGGGTTGACTTGGGTTGAAACAGAGGCCAAAAACCTAAAATTTAAAACAAATTTTGTAAACAGCTTCAACCAATCTCAGTTGCCTATTCAATTGTTTAGTACTTCGAGGTAGCTAAAATACTAAGCCACATAACTGTTCTATGAATAAAACAGAGTGGATGTCATTTAAGAAAACTCTTAAAAAGTTATTTCATTTGCTGAATATACAGACCTATTCTTTTTCAAGAAATTCACCTTTGTTCTATCTGTGTAATTAGTGACAGGAAATGATAATGGAGAATAGACGGAAAAACTTTTTGAGAGCGATTCTCGAACTATTTTCCTGCATTGGAGAAACATTTTGTATAAACATCTCAATCACCATACCACGTTATGACCAGCAAACACAGGGACAACTGTTTTAATCTATTTTAAGTATTTTTGTTGCAATTTCCAAATGACAGCTGATTTTTAAAATAAAAAAAGAGCTGTGTCCATATTTTTGATCAGTTTTGTAAAAGCTGGGCATGATCTGGTCAATTTTTTAAAGTCTGAACTCATCTTAAAATTTGAAAAGGTGTATTTAACCATTACTATCTTGATTTTTTTTAATTTGGTATTATTACTGTAGTAATTAAAAAAATCATAAATGTCTGAATAAGAGTTAAAAATTACTAAAGTTTCATGGTAATTGAAAAATAACCTTGATAACAAACAAGAAACTGAATTTCCATTCATTTTCATATGAATGTTGAAAAAATATTATGGAAAAAATAATAAAACCATTAACTGGAAATTTTTTGTGAAGTGAAGTTACCAATAAACTCTTGATTTGTGTGAAGTAATCCATTATTAACTTGTGACCCTCAATTGTCTTAAACATGCCAGTTATGCTAAGTTGGAGAGTGGAAACAACATGCAAAAAAAACCAAACACCTGTGTAATCACTATTAGAACTGAGAACTTTACACTAAGCAAAATGCAGCCTCACTTCATTTACATTATTTGCACATCAATGATAAATTTACTTTAGGGCATTCAAGTTTTAATGTACGAGTTCTTGCACATGTTGATAGCAAATTGTGTGACAGATAGTCAGTTCTGCACGATTCACATACTTGCATTGCCTGGAAGCATCAATGGACATCCAATATATCTGCCAAGGTGACCTTGTGGAAATTGTTAAATAAATATTTTTCCTTAATAGATGGTAGTATCAACAAAGAGAGTTTCATCAAATACTTATGATGTCTAGTTGGTACTTTTAAATGAAACCGTGTCAGTCTCATATGATGGCCATGGCAGCCAGCTTGACAATTTTATTGAAGCAGTACCCCTGAGATGACGGTTTTATTTAGATAGGGTTTACTAAAAGACTTTTTATGATGTCTAGTTGGTTTGAATGAATATGGTGCCCCTTACATGTCCAATATGGCCATTGTGGTGGTCATCTTGAAAATCTTGTGACTGCTCCTCTTCATGAGCAGACGGTCAAACTGACATGGGTTTCCTCAAAAGACTTAATTTTTCTCATAACGGCAAGTTGGCACTAAATAACAATGGTTTTGATCAGTGGTGGACATCTTGAATTTTTTTAATCACTATTCTTCTTGAAGGTTTGGTGATACAGATGTGGTGTTGGTCCTAAATTAAAATAATGCCAATCTGACATCCCAGACTTTGAAATATCTCATAGCAGTTACTTCTACAAAACAGATGGCCTAATCAAGATTTAAAAGAAAAGCTTCTTTCTTGAAATATATAGCTATTTCTTTATTTAAATGAAGTTGAACAAAGCTCCGAAATGGTAACCAATGAGAGGTAGCGATATGAGACTTTTCAGGATTCTCATATCACTACCTTACATTGGCCGCATATATAGTCTTATTGACACTAGATTTTGACTAAAACACAAACTATACCAATATGTAGCTGGATCTGAATGAAAATTCATCTGATCTCCAACAATAAATTTTGGTCCTTAGTGGCTATCTTGAAAATCTAGTTAACACTACCGCTCTTGCCTGAATGGTGGCACTGACATGGCATTTTCCGAATAAAAATGGTGCATATCTGATCAACAGTAAATCCACACTTTCTGAAGTAGATTTTAAAACCAGACCTAGTTCACCTTGGAGTCAGTCAAACGGCACTGACTGTTGCATTCTTGTACTGCAATGAACATAGTGACTTGTACATACATGTATACAAATGAATGCTGACCAGACTTTGTATGTAGTTGCATTTCAATGAAATAGCTGATGATCAACACTCCAACATTGATTTTAATATAAAATGTTTAGAGTTAGGTTTTCTGTTGAACTGGCTCATAAGCATGACAATGCAATGAAGCCGAATTAATTTTTATAAAACCCAGTTTGTGAATCAATCTGATGAATACATTTAGTGATACCATTTACATGATTTAAAAAATAAAAAAAAATTTGGTTTTAGATTTAACCAAACTTAAAAAATGAGTACATCCTGACACTGTCCAGGACAATCTGAAAGATTTTCCACCTATAATGATATCAGGTTCAATGGTTTCAATGCAATGTAGTTAAAAAAAGGAGAAACAGTCTTTTCTTGTAATCATGGAAAATCTTTTTTGCCAGCAGAGTGTCAGTCTCTTGAAAAATCTCTTGTCTAACTTTCCTTGCGATATTATATTGTCATAGTTTTGGGCAAGCTCAGCCCTCCCCCCCCCAGGCAAATTCAATTTTTCTACACTTTTAAGGAGTTTATGATGCAGAAGGTGCACTAAGAGAACGCAAACAAAGATTTCTCAGCAGAATAATGTATTATATGTTTTGTAGCATGAAGAGGGGAATAATTGAACGGCTGATTTCCAGTAGTTAAGAATAAGTTTTAGTGATGAAACTAAAGTTGCTTTGGATGCTTCAAAAGTGTTTATTTACATAAAACCCAATAAGGAATGTCGACCAGAGTGTTTAAGCCTGTACAGTGCATGCCATTAATTCAGGACTATTTTGGTAATGAATTGAGGGTGCATTATCTACCAAGATATTTCAAATCTGACCCCAGTTGAAGGCAACACTGACTCTTGCAAGTATATTAGTAACTTAAGAAAAATCTGTTGTTAATCAATGCAACAACTGATTTTCAAATTGTGACTTGTCCTTTCAGGGGACAAGTGTCTGGACATGTTGCAAGGAAAACAAACAGTGGAAAATTTATAAAACACTGAATGCTCAACCTGGTCTTTAAGGACCCTGGACCTCAGTATTTTTCAGAATATATGGTATACAAAAGAAAACAGGAACTTAAACCTAGAGTTGATCCCCTTGATGTTGTTCTTGATATCTGTGACTCTCACAATGAATCTTACACCACAGGACTTTGTGACTTCATACCTATGAGAGTAACATTAGTTGTGGTAAGAGCCAAGGTTTTAATTACAAAGTATTATGTTTGTAAGTATCATTTTCTTAAATATTCTGGGCAGGAGATTGTTTAAAAATATTATGAAGTAGGTTTTTCTCCTATGACATTAATACAAGTGGCTATTAACTTTTGACTAGGTGTAAGGGTCTATTCTAGAATGTGTGATTTCACACTAGTTTTTCCGAACTTGTGACAAAAAAAACAAAATCAACAGAATCTGCACAACATCACATTTTCTAGCCATATACCTATATTTCTTCACTTAATCACTCTTATGTTCAGAATATCCTCCCACCCCTATTTTCAAAAGGAGGGGAATTTCGTTCCTAAAATTTCATTTCTGTACAAGATTTTAGCAGACAAAGCAGATGGAAAGACATTTCAAAATACCTTGATTTAACAAATAAAATATAAAAAGTTACTAAACCCCAGGTCAGATGTGTGAATTCAGAATTTCTGATCAATCTGAATTGTTTCATGGCCACCAGGCTTGAGCAAGTTTCTTGATTCTGGAGTTAAATCAACATACTATTGCCAACACAGGTTGAAATAAGTATTATACATTATAATTGTACCTGTTCTGTTCATAATGGCCTGGTTCAGAATATAGAATCTTGTCTTTCTTTGGTGCAGCATCCACAGGAGCCTGATTCTGACCAACCTGAAATTGAAATAAATTGGAGTATATATGTAAAGTCTCCAAAAATAATGACATGGTATAATTATATATCTATGTCCCTTACATAAAAGAAGTATTAAATATAGAATGGATTTCTATGTGAGTCAGAAAACAGGTCAGATTCTTGATGAACAAGAAACTAAATCACTTCATGGTTGATAGCTACTTTACAGATTTTTAAACAGAAGATCTTAAACAAGTGTTCATTTGCTATGAAATTTATGAAATTTGTTGAATAATTCTGCCAAAAGATCACTGTAGTGAGTGGCATATTCTGCTCTGTAACTCATTTCATAAGTTTTAATATATTCAATGATCACATATTTGATATTATTTTATCACACTGCATACAGAATTTTACATTAATTAGTTATGTTGCTATGCTGGAAAGCTATGTGTTATACCATGGTATGTTGAACGTTTTTATGACATAAAATTATGATACAAATAAAGATTGGTCAGAAATAGACCCTAATGTATGTGACCAAAGTATGTAAATGATACAAAAACTTAAATAAGGAATAATAATTAGGTTTAAACATAAATGTAAGAAATATTTGAAAACTTGAAAACAATTTTTTCAGAAATGAATGGCCTTGATAATAAACATTCATAAATCTACCTGCATATTAACATTAATGAGTGTTTCTCAAGTTAACAAAACACTTGTGGAACAATAATTAAGATGAGTTCAGTGTGGACAGGAGTCACATTTTCCAACTGTTACAAAAAATTTGGTTTGCATCCCCTAGTTTCCCTGTGGCTGTCAGTCATGACAAGCACATCATTTTTCATCATTATAAACATCATCAGAAAACTTGCTTTCATTGAATTTAAAATTAATGGGTACTCATTTTGTGCTGCTTTATGATGTACTAGGATTATGTTCTTTGTGATTTTTAACATTTTCCATTTCTGTCTTTCTCATATCCTGCAGTTTTATCTTTTTACTGTGGCACTTATTTCATCAGAAAGCTTATTATTTCTGCTGCAGATCTGAGAAAATCATTATTTAACTTCTTCAGTAGATTTCCAGACAAGGTTAGAAATAATTGCTGTTGTAATAATTCTGTCCAAAAGAAAGAAAGATTTGACTCTAATGTCACTGTTCAAAATTTTCTATTTGTTTTTTTTGTAGCCTGGTTTCTTTCATAGATTTTTTCACCACATATACTGTTGCTACCGAAGTCTGTTTTAATGCTGATTTTGTACTGTGTTGAAAGCATTCTTTTGTATAATTTTCATTATAAATTTATTATCTGCATGTATACACACACACACACACACACACACAAACACATTAATGAACTATTTCAACACTATTTGTATCGATAAACAGCCCCACACTTGCCACTCATTACATACTAAAACAGGGTTGACTGTTTAAGTCAATTTCTTCGATGTCACCATAACCTGTGCACAAATTGATTTGGTTATTAATGAGTAATCAGCTTTTTTATTTAGCCATGATGTAGTTGCCTCCATTTGATTTATCTGCAGTATCAAAAGCTGATTCTTCCAGAAATCAGGACGAACATGGCAGATTACATGTGCACAGTCCTGTCTCTTTCAGCAAGTATCACATGAATGGTTTTGCCATGAATGTCAATATGAAGTATGTTTACATCATTCATGCATGAAACAAACTTGTCAAAGCAACATTTCAAGACGTTGACATAAACATTCAATGGAAAAACAGACACTAATATCATTTGCAATGCTGTGTGTATCTATGCTCAAGATATTTTAAAGAATGCATTTTTAAGGAGTAACACTGACATTTTGGGATTTATCATGGTCTTATTACATATGTACGGTATGTGTTTTTTTCCATTGTAAACCCTAAGATATTATGCCAGGAGCTATCAAGAAATTAAAAAATTAAATATAACCCATCCTAACATTTACAACTTTTCAGAGACCACCAGTTTCCTCCTCAACAAAGGCAAATTCACAAAACTGTAAAATGTGCAAACATTCTTATATGTTAACCTAAATAAATGTTAAGGTATTCATACATTTGCACAGATAAATAAATAAACAAAATTTAAAACATGTATTCAAATTATTTCCTATGTATGGTGATTTGTGGTAAATTGTCTCTGTGCATTAGAATTCATATCACTTTGACTTACTTCCAAATAGAAGCCCAAGCCGTGGGAATAAAAAAAAAAAAATGTGTGTTACTATCCATTGTTTCAATATCATGCATCCTTGTTCTGATAAAGTGAATACTAAATCAAAGATTGAGACTATACTTTACAACACTTTGTCAAGATGGTGAAGGGATTAAGTTGTATTTATAACTCTAGGTTGGTGCTAACAACCACACTAGTAGCAGTCCAGAAGTTCATACCTCTTAAGCTGGTATCAGCTCTTATAAAATTACATAACTGGTGATTGAAAAGTTATTAAATTGTTACATGGTTTGCCAATTTTGGTCCAAGGCATCATATACTTCTGAAGTGTAACTTATTTTTGAGTCCATAAGAATGACATCACCAACTGGAAATTTTCTTTTCTCTAAGAACTTCAGGAATTCATAATTTAACAATAAATTCAGCTGTCTTTCACTTTGGAAATAAAATTTTCTGAGGCAGCTTATTAATTTTTCAATGACAATCTTACAAAAAATGATGTGCAAAAACTGATTTTGAAAAGGAGCCAGATCTGGAACAGAAATATCATTGTGCAGTCTTACACTGATACTCTAAATGATCAGACATGGGAATTTTACATGTCAAAATTTGGCATTGGCAAGTTGCAAATAAAAAAATGGATTTGGCTATTTTCTTTAACATTTGTTTCATGTTCGCCCCCAAATAAATACAAGATATACCAAAATTCACTATTTCTAGTGTGTCCTAAGTGGCGATTGTGTAGCATTAATACATTCAAGTAATACTTCCTGCATGTTGTCTCTCATTGCCTCTTCCACCTTGAATGACAGTTCCCGTTCTAAATTTTTACGCAGAATGGATTTTAGGTGGATTCAGGGTGTATTCCTCTTAAAAAAAACAAATTTCCGACAGACCATATGCTGGGAGCAAGAATACGACTAAGGTGAAAAACTGAATCTGTCTAATAGTTAAGTGTACTATTTCTCATAAGGGATAACTGTTAAACAGAAAAGCGCTGATTGTCCAGTTCATGTGGATACCTTAAGACAGATTTTGGACTTAAACTGATTTTAGCAGAAATTAAAGGTGTAACTGTGAACTTTATCAAAAGAACTACAAGATTAGATGGATCTTTGGACTTTGGTACAAGGCAGAATTCGGACTTGATCTGAGTTTTAGTCAGAGAAATACCTTTATTTTCCTTCCTATTAAAATATGCTCTAAAGAATCATACCCTGAATGAAAATGTGGCTGAAATGTCAGTGAAACCACAGTAAAACTAGTGAAATTCACAAAAATGACCTTTTTATGCAAAAATTATTGTATTTCACCAAATTTCACTGAGATTTTGCCAAACTTTCTGAAAATATCAGTGAGATTTTGTGATTGAAATTTCACTGAATCTGTCAAAATTTCTGAAAATATATCAGTGAGATTTTGTGATTGTAATATCATTGAAATTTAAATAAAAAGTATCAATAAGGAACATTACTGATTCAAAAAATGAACCTTTATTCCGTTTTACTATAACTTTTGTTTCTTGTATATTTTGAATGATTTTCAGCAAAATATGTATCTTCCATGTCTGATAGTTCCAATTGTATTGTTCATTTTGGGAAATAACCTTTTTCCACATCTTTCCTTGTTATTTTTCATTTTTATATTTGTTTGACTTGAATTGGATTTAGCCGCCCTCAAATAACAACATTGTTTTTTGTTTTTAAAGCAGAATTCCACTTTTCTCCTTACCTGAATCCTATTTTCCTTAATATGGGTCTTTTTTTCCATATTGTCTTTAAAACTGTTTTATTAAAAAGAAAATCTGTCCGGCCCAATTCCACAATTATCCTTATAAGTATTTGTTCTGTATATCATTTAACAGATGATTGCTGTAAAGTTCATTCTGATTGGTCAATAACTTTTTCTTGCCAATGAATCTTTGCGTAACGAAAACTCATGGGAATGAGCATGCTTGCAAAACATGGCATTTGGAATTTTCTAGCAGGATGTGAGTTTAAATAACCATCTGAAAAATGTGCAGGAATGAAAATGACTTGAATGCAAAGTGGACGGGAACATAGTTAGTAAATCTTAAGAAAAATTAATGCCAGGACTAGCATGTTGTAATTTTTGTCATAAATATTTCAACTACTATTACCAGCTCTACAGTAGCAGCTAATGTGTTAAATGGGAAGGAATTGAACCAGGATGATTTCGAAGTTATATAACTCCAAACTGATTCACTTCCAGAAGTCAAGGATAGAAAACGTATAGAACATGGATGGAGACGTGTTGATATTGTTGTAGATACCCATGTCTATCAAAGATGGTCATATCCTTGTGGAGTTTTCATGACCCACAAGTAAAAGCATCTTTCAATGTCAAGAGTGGTATTATTGTTAAATTACCAAAATATTATAATTATGTTTGAAATCTGAGTAAAATCAATGTAGTTATATTGTGATAAACATTTGTCATGACTGCCGATGGATCAAGGGCTTATTCAAGCAATCACATCATCATCATAGTTTGTACCTTCAAATGTCGAATCTGTAGTACAACTCCCATATCTTGTGCATGTCATATAATTATAATAGCTCTATCATTTTCTTTCATGGATATTGAAACATTAAAGTGGTTAATAAAGTGCCATACAATTTTTACCCATTATTTCATTTGAAACCTTTTGAAATTTGTAAAATGTTACTGAAATGTCAGTAAAATACTATATAATAAGCAAAATTTTAGTAAAATCCCACCAAATCTTCAATGAAATTGTAGTGAGATCTTGCCAAAATTTCAGTGAAAGGTTTGGCCAAACTGTTCTGAAATCTCGTCAGTATTTCAGTGAAATTTTAGTAAGACCTTACCAGAATATCACTTAAATTGTTTGTCAAATTTTACAGACATCTCACCAAAATTTCAGTGAAATTTCAGTGAGATATCACCAAAATTATTTTTGGTGAAATCTTTTGTGAGATCTCAACAAAATTTCAAACAAATAAAAAAGACAAATGATGCCATCATGGAACAGGTTTTTTAAGAAAGTAAACCAGGAGAAGAAAAACCTGATCTTATCAGATAATGTCTGTTAAAATAAAACTTATGATCCAATGTAAAAATTATTGTGAGTATTTATGACTGATTCTCAATAATTCCTAACCATCATTAGGTTGTTACAGAGATATCTGAAGCAGATTTTTTATGGGATAACTTTTAAGTCAATACTTAAGGTAGCTTCTTTTTAGTTGGAAAGCTCTGGCAGATTTTTATTTCTGTTGTAAAATCTCAGGCAGGGTTTGCCAAAGCTTCTTTAATATAAGGAGTTCATACAGGTCTTTTGAACTTGATTGTAAATCCAATTTCAGGCAAGGTGCAACAGTTCAAATTTTCAAAAACTTGTTTAAAAAAATGTATAAAATGTTGCTTTTTTTAAAAACATGCATGCAGAATGGGCACTTAACGATTAAGAGGAATAAATGAAATCTGAATTTTGTTGTACTTTTACTCATTTTAAAACAAACACTAAAACAATGATGAGGCCAGATATGCAGAATTGAAAGTATCTGCTTTGCATAAATACCCACAATTCCATGCAAAAAGTTACCACATGATCACAGGGTATAGTGCTAAAAAACACCAATCTGTTTTGATCTTCGGGTCTAATTCCAAAGCATACTGGAGTTATTCCCACCTTACTTGAGCATAGCTACTGTGTGGAACCAACTAAATTATGGTCATCCAATTTATATAAGACAGGCACAAGACAGGTAAGGTTATGTAGAAAAATAACGAAAACTTTGAACACAGCAATACCATCACAGGGGCTCGTATCGTTGCTTACAATTGACCTGTCATACATGTACTATATAATAACTAAAAGGGAGAACACTTGTCTCCTTCCTTGCGTGACCTATTTAAGAACAAAGCACTGAATGGAATACTGTCCTCTCATTGGCTAAAAGAAAATGATGTCCTGTATTTATTTATAACTTATTTTCAGTTGGCCAATGAGTAGGTAATATTTCATTCAGGGCATTGTTTTTGCATAATGAGGAGATACAATCAGGGCTATGTCGAATGGTACCGTGGGAAAATTATTTGGCAATCCTTAAAGGTATGATATTGAGTCAAACTTTTGATAGGGATACACAGTAAAATGCCTGAGCTAAATATCGGTACAAAATTTATTAAGCTATGCAAAGCGTTTATTCTTAAATAGGTCACGCGAGCAAGGAGACAAGTGTCTTCCCTTGTAGTTATTATATAGTACATTATGACAGGACAATTGTAAGCAACGATACGAGCCCCTGTGGATACCATAGCATCTGTGATGTGGAAGATGCAATGATAGTTAATCGGTAAGAAATATTAAAGGCCTACATTTCGAAACGGAGATAAATACACACACACACACACACACACACACACACACACATATATATATATATATATATATATATATATATATATATATATATATATATATATATACATACAACAACAAAAAGAAAAAAAATCCAAGGTCGTCGGACAAAGATGATTTCACTGTCACTGCCGCTTGCAGTTTACCTGTCCGTGTTGGTCTATGAATCGTCTTGTAGCTTCTTTTTTTCTCTCTATCATCCGTTGTTTCCGTAGTGCTTCGTTGTGGTATGCAGTAGCCATGATGCTACCATAAACTAAAACCTCAGATATAGGATGTATTTAAAAGACGACAGAACTATAAACCGCAGAGATAGTGAACACAGAACAGCATTCACGTTGTCAATAGATACGCGCATGCGCGAAAATTATTCTAAATACGAAACATCGTCGAAATCATTATAAACTGTACCACTTGAATCAAACTATTAATAAAAGAAGCAGTTGAAAACTCTTATATATTCCAATTCCTCAACTATATAAACCGATATTGATGTCTTTCAAGTTTTCGTTTAGTACGTAACTAAAAAGGAGTTGTTCCCATTTAGCCCTGTAATGAGTATGTTCAAAACTTTACCGCAAAGATCTTGACATTTCATTCCGTTTTTGCAAGCAGTTTAAAAAACTATTTGGTCCGTTGTTATCAAATAATACGCTGTAACTACTACCCTTTCTTTAGTTTTTAATTTACCTTCTGATCATCGTATATGAAGTGTTCGTGATTTCAAAAGCGGGTTACCTTGGGGGTTACACGTACTTAGTCAAAGAGGATTCTATATGCGCAGATGAGAAAAATATCAGACCACTTCTGCGCAAACGTGCATGTGGAGGAAAAATATCGGTGACCAAAATCTTCACGATCTTTCTGAAAATTTGATATTAAGAAATTGTACTTCTCATGTATCTTTAATAAGTTTTATTTCATTTGACATTTGTGTTAGTTGAGGTAAGTTTTATATACAGTATCGCGTGGCATTTTTGGTTTTCGTCTTTCTGCGTGACTGGCTGGCCGGTTGCCTCCATGTGAACTGAAGTGAAAATGGAAACCAGAGAAAATCATTTTGATCAAAATGACACGTAGTGGTCATTTACTTCAGTCATTTTGCTTACATTTTGCATGTACTCGCTAATATATCGTAAGATTTAAGCAGAAATTCCATTTATCTCATTGAAACCGGTGCCTTTTTTTAGAGCCTTTGTGAGTCGTTATTGTCGTGACTGAAACATTTATATCCTTGGTGATTTGTAAACTTGTGTCTTGGTAACTTGATTTTAGTAATTGTATAATTTCCATCAGTGTTATACTGCTGCTTGTTGAAGGCTAATTGATATATGACTTTCAGAGATTGCATATTTATTTTTTTTTGACTTTGAAGATTCTCGTTTTCAAAATCACAGGAAACTAATCTGTTCACGATATGTGTTTGGTTAAAACAAAATTAGTTTTCTAAACCGATTTGTTGTTTTATAGTGTACTATTCCCTATTTGGTAACGACTGAATTACATTGTTTTTTATAGGCACACTATTTGGCATTGAGATGTCTAAATTCATGCACATATGGTTCAATCCTGTTTCCATTCATGATATAGCTGAATATATTTACAAACGTTTGATGTATCAAAGTACCAAAAAATGGCATGTAGTCTTATTATAGTAATATTAAGTCTTGTTTTAAAAAATGACATGGTAATCATTATAGTCCAGGTTAGTATTGATATTACCTACTTTAGCTCAACTATGAATGGAAATACAAGAAATTAGGTTTTTGTAGTAGCTGTTTTCGAATCATTTCTCAGTTGTTAAACAATAACAGTACAGCAGGTTATGAATGGAAATGCATTCTTTTGTGAATGAAAATAGAAGTAGATAACCTTACTTGGGATCAAACACGAACCTTACTATCAGAATCCTTCATTGCAATTAATTATATTGGATAATCATGTAATGACATTTTTCAGGCAAACTTGAGCTAAATTTTAAAAGTATTAGTTTCTGTCCAATGATACAATCTTGTCAATGCAATAGAAATCCAATTTGCACTAAATAATTGATGGGTTACCAAGTTTGCAACATTAGAGCTCTTGTAATCAGTTTACTGCAACCCTAGCCACCCAGTTTTTATATTTTGACATTTATGTTTGAGTATAGGGTCAGAGTCCATTGCCTATCAAAAAGTTTGTATTCGACAACACCATGTGGTGTTTGCATAGGGTAGCTACTTTGTAGCCAGCCTAGCAAACTTGAACAACCTCTTGTCATGATATACATTTCGGAAATTGATAGGATTTTCTCAGAAATTGTGATTCGTTATGTCATTAATCTGCTAACAAGATTTAACTACAGCATTAATAAATTTTGACCTGGAACTCGTTTGCATTACTTGTCAGGACAACACAAATCTTGCAGCCTACATGTCAATAACAGCATAGTTTCAATAGTCACATGATATCAACAAAATAAACCATTTCAACTGTTGGAAAATGAGTCGAGGTTATAAATGAAACATGAACTTCTCAAAATATTCTGAAAACATTTCAGTGACAGCAACTTGGAGAAAAGTAGATTCACTGCGAGGAGAGGATGTGTCTGTGTGGTAGTCGCGCTATACCAACAGAAATATTGCAGACATGTGCACAATATATTCTCATAGAACTTGTCTTTCGTTTGATCTGTTTCTGTTAAGTGAGTATTAATCATGTAGTGTACAGGTTTATCATTAAGTCATCATAAAGGATTGGTTGAAGTCTGGGTCAGAGCTTATTCGATAAAACAATTCATATTACTGTTTTTGTTAATGCCTTTGACAAACTTGTAGTTGTGTTTCACCCATATGATTGAAAAGTAATAATTTATAAGTATTTTACTGTATTGTCTTCATGCTGCTCTTGAATGGTCAAAGGCAGAGTAGTTCACTGATAAAATGCTCAAAATTCCCATGTTTGGTTCACTGTGTGGAGGTACAGACATCTGATTCAATCACCTAACAATATTCCAAGACTGAAAAGCTCACGATAGTTTGGTACTAGGCATACTGTGTATGAACTTTCTGCAAAAGTTCCTCTTACTTCCAGCATATTGTACTGTGAACAAAATAAGAGGTTGGCATGTATACTTCCATCAGCAGCTTTGTTAGCTTCCGCTTGCAAATGTTCTTCTTGTTGAATTTTCATTATATATTTCAGTATTTAGCCTCTTTGCAATACTGGAAAGGTATAATGATATAAGAATTTGGATGTTGACAAGTTTCCTCAGGGTTTTATTTTCTTTTTCAGATTACGAATAAATAAAAGTCATGGTCATGGAAACCCCTAGTCCTCAGTGTGTTGGCCGTGAATTTGTGAGGCAGTACTACACTCTGCTTCATGAGGCCCCACTGCATCTGCATAGGTAAGTATATTAATTTTTTCAGCCTTGCTAAAGGTTTCTCTTACGTGCCTAGATTTACAAAACAACTGCACAACTCTACTTGCACATTTGGAGTGACACCTTTGTGAATGTTGTGCGTTTTTAACTAGCTGCCAAGTAGAGATGGAAGTGTGCTCATTTATATTCCCAACTCGTATGTTACCACCATTGAATCAACTGGTTCTCTGTTATTAGGTTACACAAACAGCTAGGTGAAAAGGTTTGTACCAATTGGTGCGCTGAAATCTTTCTTCCCAAACATGAATGAAAAGATATAATTGCATGGAAAGAACCGATTTATTATCTGACTTGTCAAAAGATGGACAAGTCCAGCATTAATACATGTTCGTGCAAAGACATCTGAAAATTAGCAACCCAGTTTTTTTCTTAGTTACAGGAGACTTGGTTCAAAATGTCTGTATTTAATTAAAGGTATAATTGGACTTATTTACAAACTCTCAACTCAAGATGAATCATGCATGTTGCATTGATAATTGTCCTGGTATGATTGCATTTATAATATTTGCACCCAAAAATACTTGAAAATATCGGGGATTCAAATTTTTTATTACATTAGGGTCATTCTGTGCCATACCACCTAGAGATCCATACTGGGACCAGAAGAGCTAATGGGATGGTCAGTTCATTGGCCATCTATCTATCCAATGTCACAAGTTTGTTCCTGCTACTTCTGAAGTACAGTGTAACCCCTCTGTATCATGCTTCATTGTACCACAAATTTGGATATAACATGATTGTGGCATGACTCACAAATTTTTTTATATTTCTTTGTGAAAAATCTTTTTCAGAGGATGAAACTAATGTGTAAAAAGTTAATTGACATTTTGGGGTAGACATCATGCATGAATTTGGATATACTAGGATCATATTTTGTGGCTCACAAGATTTAACACTAATTTAACAAATTTCTTAAAGTGCCAAGTTTTGTGCCAAAATAACTAATAATAATAATGATGACTTTGTATAGCGCCTAATCTTTTAGAAGCTCTGAGCGTTTTACAACATTAGACAGCATTTATAAGATAAAAAAACATAATGAAATGATTACAAAAACAAACGCCATGAAATTAGAAAACATAAAAAACATGCTGAGAATATTTAAGGTAGGAAACATTATTAGGTCTTTAAGTTTGTTTTTGCAGTTGAAATAAGTGAGTTTTGAGAGTACTCTTGAATGGGATCACTGTCTTTGTGTCTAAGTTCATTCCATGTTGCTGGGCCCTGATATGTAAAATGAGTTTGATTTAATAATTTAGAAAGAGGTGACTCCTACTTGAAAAAAAAATCTATAATTTTGTTAATATTCATTTCAGATGTGTCATTTGTCAATCACTGCCCTTTCATGTTAGTTTTGAAAGAAGTCAACTCAATGAAAACCTGAGCTATAACAATCAAAGCTAGCAAGACTTTTCAGTTTTTCTTCATACATCCTGCATACATTTTTGGTTCCAAGGAAAGAAATAATTTTCATCCAGATTTATAATCAGGAAGTTACAGTAATTACTAATCATCAGTGTTAATCCCACTTTCTAAAGGATGTTACAATTAATGGGGCATTGATATATCAAATACCCCCCACCCCTACCCACAATGAGAAGCACCGAAAAATTGTACTTGCTTTTTTTGTGGTTGTGTTGGTCATCATTAACGCATGAACCTTCATCAAAGTCAGCCCAAGACTTTTGACCACAGAAGTCTGCAATGAACTTAAATAAAAGCAGTTTCCTTTTGCATAGTGATTGGAACATGTTTATTGTCCAGTGAAAGTTTCCTGTTTGCAACAAAAATGTTCATGATTACGATTGCTACTAATGGCAGATTAAAACCCCAATTAAAGTTCCTATATTTTCAAACAATAGATATCTGGCCGTCAAATTATATGGAGGTGGGACATCTCGCAAGAATGTTAGAACTTTAGTTTGTTCACATTTTCATTTCCCTTTGAATAGCCTCATCCACTTGGTATTATGGTGGTTTTCTCTGGCTGACCCAAATCTAGGCCAATTTAAGTACATGTACAGTAGCATATTTACAACTATACAGCCACGTGCTACTAGGATAATAAATATCCGTGAATTATTTCGAAAAACAAATGGATATCGATCAAACAAGAACTACCATTTTATATATATATATATATATATATACGTTTTACTTGTGTTTTCTAATGCGATTTGATATGCGAATTTTCTAACATACTATCTAATACTCAAATTAATGGAATTTTTAAAAGCATGCATATTATTTAACATGTTGTGAAGTGTATTTTAGACTAGTTGCTTCATTTAATCAAAATTTCCAATTTTTTTTCTCAGTAAATTCTAGTCATTGATGACAGGTCATGTCTTAAAAATGTCACTTCTATGCGAAATTTCAATTTATTTTAAGCCCCCACCTCCTTACTTATCTAAACACCCACTTGTGTTGACAATATAGTTTGGTCCCAAGGATGCTGAGATAAACGGATAGTATTGTATTATGAAAATGGCCACATTGTTTTTAGAAGTGGTGATGTTTTCGTCGACTAATTTTCTAAAGCCAGCGCCATCCCTGATGCTCTGCAGTGAAATAAAGTCATAGTTTTAAAACACAAATACCATAGACTACTGGGTTGCTTTTTGTTTGTTTTTTTTCCTCTGGCCTTTATATAATGACAAAAAAATTAAAGCATTTGCTCTGAACACATGATTTATTGGTTTACTCTGAAACTGGGTTCAGGCAGTTTACATAGACAAACACCTGTTGAATGTTCAGCGCAAGAGCATTAGTTGGTCAGTACCTTTTATCCTTTTCAGCTTAGATTTATGTACTATTCAAGCCTAAACGCACGTTTTCTTTTTTTTTTAACTTTCACTTGTTTCAGTGTCTGAATTGTGCATTGCATTGTAGGTCAGAAATCAGACAGGTATAGCAAATGTGAATGTTGCCATATGAAATGCGAAAAGCACAAGTTTTATAAATTTGTGTGAATTTATTAACAAGAAATTTAAAGAATTAAAAGGGACCTAGCAAATGTTTTATTTTTATTTTCAAAATTTATGCTTTTCTGTTAACATTCATGATGGAATTACTGTTATGGATTATATATTAAAAAAATTCAACTGACGAGTACATGTAGAGACCCCGCTGGTGGCCTTAAGTGGTTAGAGTGTCACCCTCGGATGTGGTATGTCGCAGGTTCGAACTCTGGCCAAGTCAAACCAAAGACTTGTAAAAATGGTACTAGCAGCTGCCTCGATTGTCGCTCAGTATTAAGAGGTTAGTGTTAGGACTGGTCGGCCTGGTGTCAGGATAATGTGACTGTGTGGTACATGATGCTACATGTCAAGCTATGTTAAAAATTAAAATCTGGCAGTACATGTATGAACTGTTTTTAAGTACTTGGAACATGTTGATATTGTGCATTGATATAAGATGGTAACTGCCAATGAAGCATATATTTTTTTGCACAGACTTTTATTTTCTTCAGAGAACTGACATTCATAACATGATCACATTTTATGGACCCGGACCACCATATTATAGTGAGGTGTACATGGAGAATTGACACCTAACCAAATGTGTTCATCCTAAATGATGATGGTACTCAAACATCCATTACAATCAGCACAAGTCTTCTTGGGGGGGTTTCTGTGAGACCTTATGTTCTGGAAATGCGGTGGAATTTTAAAAAATTAATGGGCATTTCAAAAGTTTAAAATTTCTCAAAACCTTGCAAAGTTTTGGAAGAGTCGTGGAATATCTGACAAGAGCATTTTTAAAAGAAAAGATAACTGCTGATTTCTTAAGAGTTCTGAGCATTGATTAAAAAATCTTGTGAACACTACAATTAATTTACTTCACATCATAAGATTTATGGTCCCTGAGTTTTGTGTACTAACCCTGGAAAAGATATGGAATTGTCAAGTCTGCAGGAATCTACTGATATGGTGCCTAGTTTGTCCTGAATGAAATAATACTGATATGATATCTAATATGGTGACCATGGTGGCATCTTCAGTATCTTGTTCCATCTTTTACTTCTCCATCATTGATGGTCATATTACACTGGAGTTTCACCAAAGGCTTGCAGACATCTAGTATGGCTGTCACAATGAACATACTGAATGTCATGTAACCAATTCTCCAGAATTGGATGGTTGCATCAACATAGTTTTCACTAGTTAGGTGTTCATTGGTGTCTGGATTGTCTTGAATGAAATGGTGCTGATCCTGCATCCAGTATGGTTGCCATAGTGTCACAGAATAACAGAAATGATTTCAACACTCAGTAGTTAAAATGAAGAAATGGTCTTTTGAATTCATGGGAATTCTTTTTGGACATAAGTGTCAGTTCCTTAGAGCACTCCTGTTGAATTTGTGATATTTAAATGACATTATTCCGTATGCAAGTTAATGTATATGTAAAAAAAAAATAAACTATACTTGGTGCAAAATGCATAGGTGAATTTCTCAAAGCAATTATGATTACATTTAAAAGTTGTTTTTTCCAACAGATTCTACAGTAACAACTCTAGTTTTGTGCATGGCGGTGTCGAGAAACCTGGTGAAGAGCAACCCCCTGTCATGGGACAAGCGGTAACTTTTTTCTTGCAAAGTTTCACTATTTTTTAAAGCTTGCCTGGAATAATTATACTTAAAAAAAAGCCCTGAAGTTTCATAGATGAACATATCAAACCATTTGTTAAAACCGTTCCCCCCGCCCACCTTAAAGATACAACAGATTTTATAAATAAAATTCAAGTTCTCAGAAATTTACCGGATGATCTAATTTGGTGATTCAGGATGTCACTTCACTATACAAAAATACCTAACCATGAGGGATTGATGTCATTTGCTAGAACTTTGGATATGAATAAACCCCAATATCATTCCAAATCGGAGCTTACTTGCCTTTTAAAACTACTCATGTAGCTTAACCTTCAGTGACTCCCGTTACCTACAAATTGGCAGCACTGCTATTGGAACCGAAGTGGCCCCATCCCATGCCAATATCTTCAGATGGGATATGGAATGGAAACTGTTGAACTCTTCAATCAATAAGCCTTTATTTTTGGTTTATGGATGATCTGAATGCAACATCTGTCAAAAAGCTATCAAGTCGACAAAGGAGTACTTCGAGAAAAGAATCACTTCCTTGATACTATGCTATTTTAGGAAAAAAAATAGTGTTGTTTGATTTACACTGTAAACCTACAGATGAACGTTATCTACATTATGATCTCTGCCACCACTTCTTTTACAAGGGGTTGTGCCCGTACAGTCAATTATTACAGGTTAAATGGATCTGTACTAAAGAGTGGACCGCTTCGGTGGCCTAGTGGTTAGAGCGTCCACCTCGGATGAGGGAGGTCGTGGGTTCGATCCCCGGCCGAGTCATACCAGAGACTTTAAAAAATGGTACTAACAGCTGCCTCGCTTGGCGTTCAGCATTAAGAGGTTAGTGTTAGGACTGGTCGGCCTGGTGTCAGGATAATGTGACTGGGTGGGACATCGTGCTACATGTCTGCGTTATGATGCCCCAGTGCTAGACATCACTATAAACTGCCACATTGCAGACATCGTAGCAATATGACTGAAAAATTGTTGAAGCTACGTTAAAAATCAATCATCACATTTCATCACTAAAGAGTGGAACTTTGAGAAACAAACATAGAATAGTATACTGTTTTATGAGAAAATAGGCTGCACATGACTGTTTTTAACTGAAGGAAGATAGAAAAACATATTTATTTACACCTGCTCCATAGGTTCATAAATCTGGTAGTGCGATACCAACTATCTTTGTATAACATACAATCCTATCTTTGGCTGTTGGTAAGCCTGACTGCCAGACGCATTAAAAAATCCACTAATTGTTGCAGTTTTGTACAGATACGCATGTTTGACAGATAATTCATTTGCAACGAGACATCAGTTCCTTTGTAAAGTTATTGTTAAAATATGGTCCAAAACAACTGATCCTTTTTTTTCCCTCCAAATCGTGATTTGGCATTGTTTTTCTTTCAAATCAGTCTGGCAGCCCTGTAGTTGTATATCATTAAAGGTAATCATGGAAATATGCTACATTTGTAAGTAGAATGGCAACAGTTTCTTTAGTTCTCTTTTCATATATTTATATGGTGAAATGTTGAATAATTTTAGTTATTATTTTATTACTCCTGGATCTTGATGTGTGATAGGAATTCTATTGATACTAGTGTAATATCTTGTATTATTAATCATCAAATTAGTAATTAATGCAGTGAACTTTGCTTTTAATTCTGTTGACATGAAATTATGGACTTTCCTGAATAGCAGCCTCTCCCCCTCCCCCCCCCCAACCTTGGATACAACTAGGAACCAGGATTCCAAAATGTTTGAAGGGCTTCGTGTCTTTATATCAGGTTACTGTTAGATTATGAATGTTTACTGGCATACGAATGGCAGGGGCATCCATGGAATATGTACACATTGCTAACCTTTTGTCATAAATGATTTTGCCCATATTGAATTTTGTGATTAAATTTTCCAATGATGATCACAAATCAAAAAAATATAGAAATTTTTAAAAGAATCACAATAGATAACATTTGCTTTAAAAAGTTTAAATTCCATCCAGTATTTGGATAGCCTTTGTATTTTAGTTTAAATTATCTTTTAAGCCATGCACAGGTTTTAACTCAACATTTCATGTATGACCAAATTGTTTGCATGGTTTTGCTATGCTAATATATATTTAATGTTTATTTTTGTAAAACAGGAAATTCACAAGAAGATTATGTCTCTGAATTTCCGTGACTGCCATGCCAAAATCCGACAGGTGGACAGCCAGGGTACTGTTGGCAGTGCTGTTGTTGTTCAGGTATAGTTGCGTGCACACTGGTACACACACAAACATACACAGAGTTTATACAATTTTTTACATAGATTCCGTTTCCAAATGTTGGGTGACTAAAGTTTGATTTTGTGGGGTTTAGTGTTACTCTCTTTTTTCAGCACATGATATGATGGCCAGTATATTTGATGGCATAAGAACCAGTGAAGAACCACTGACACATGGGAAGCTACTGGCAAGCTTTCTCACATGCACATGTTGGTCAAGCCAAGAAGTTACACAAATTAGTGAAACATGCGAGTGACCTGTTAGGCTAGCGCCTTAGATCACTCGGGACCCCATATTATGAATGGATCATCTAACCTTAAGTGGCTGTTAATGAATAGATTCCATGTCATGTTTTTAACATATTACATGATGATTCACACATACCATTGCTTACCACAGATTAGGTTGCCAGACCACTGTCATCCCCATAAACAGGGTTCCCACGCTATCGGGGGAAAAAGTCGGGAGAAATGTTAATTTTTTCCCCGACCGTGAAAAGTCTTTGAATTTCGCAAATATTGATTAAAAAAGGTTTTTAAAAAACCCAGCATTTTCCGCCACCACTTGACACCTGAAACAATCACATAATTGAGTCATAACTAAACTGATCGTGAGTTAAACTTGTCGTGTTCTAACCAGAATATTCAGAGGTTGCAGTATGTATCATCTGGGTGCTTGCAATAAACATATGCTTAGCGAATCCAAATGCTCAGTGGATTAGATTCATCTAGTAGACTTTTATTTTCAAACTCGGCTCGATATTCGTATCTTTTGTTACATAGAAGGTTTGAAACCAGTATAGCATCACAAGATGCCAACATGGTCGTGGTAAAGCGTAGCCGCTTACAGGATGGCCGAATAAACTTAAACGTGGTTAGATCGAGTGATACATGCATGAAATCGATATGAAAATTGCTCATTTTTTCAGAAATGTTGAGTATTAAAATCGTTATGTCTTTAATCTGCTGAAAGACGAGATAAAACTACGTCTTTGAAAAAATGTTACCTGGTACTCAAGATCTGCATTGCTAGTTGCATGAATACACAAATCTAACAACCCACATTTTCAAATGTTGTAGAGAAAAATATATTAAATGAAAGTCGTATGCTGGTTGTAATAAAAATACAAAAACGAAAGAACACAAAATTATCCATATTTATATATTCCAAGAATAGCTTTTGGAGTTTTGTCGACATGCTCTATGCTTGATAAATCAGGCTGGCCAGATTACTGTTTTTTGACAAAAAGTATTGGACTTTCATTTAATATACTTGAATTTCTGTACAACACCATTAAAATGCAATTTTTTGTTGATATCACGTGACTATTGGACTTCCGATGTTTGATATTTGTGAAGTCATGTGACTAGTAATGCAAATGGCGAGTACGGGGTCATGTTTCATCTATGTTGTAGTCTTGACTAGTCTGTCAGCAGATTAAAGACATAATGTTCATAATACTTGCCATTTCTGAGGGGGAACAAATTCCTATCGATTTCATGCAGGTATGAGTCGATATAACATAAGTTTAAATTTGCTAGGCCCACTGGTAAGCGACTACCATATGTCACTAAGCACGGTGGTGGCAAATTCCAATTTTCAATATGCAATTGCAATGACCCCAACCTAAATGTCCAAATATGAAAAATGGGGTGGGAATATTCAGAGGAAACCCGTATTAGAAAATGCACTGCTATTTGTTTTAAGCCAAGTTGTAGTCCAAATTGTTGAATCTCAGAGCTGAAATGAGAAATTGTCATTCCTTATATATTAAAAAACGATACAAGCCCCTGTATCAATACGGGCTTGGGGTCTGGTTTAACGAATTACAAGAAGAGTTGATTTTACAGAAAAATCTGTCCTTATTTATACAACAGTATATAATTTTGAAGGTTTTTTTGTCAAAATTTAAATCAACCCGTTCGAAAATATTTTTTAAATGGATTTTTAATCAGATCGTCTTCAGGAGATTAGGTTATTTGAAAACTCTAGTTTGGGGTTTTATTCAGACGGGTTAAGCTCTTTTCGTTGTAAGACGATTTTAATTATTTGCGTTTATTGCTTTTTATATACTGTAATAGGAATTGTTTATTTTCTATAAGATATATATATATGTATGTGTGTGTGTGTGTGTATATATATATATATATATATATATATATATATATATATATATATATATATATATAATTCTTTATAATTAATAGGTTTGCAAGGAAACAACTTATGTTCATTATATTGTTCCCACTTGGCAACATAATGCTGGTCAGCAAAATAATGTTAGAATTTTTATTCTGTACATTGAAATGACTTTACATGCCAGTTTATAGGAATATAATCAAACTGGTTTTGTGTGATAAATTTTGTGGTTTTGTACATGATCATCTTTCATTTCTGACATGTTTTGGAGAGTCTTGAAAGAGAAACATCTTTAGATTTAGAAAATGCATGTTTTACAATCTAAAATGTTCTTTTATTCCATTAAGTAATGGTCATATGTTTACCTTGAAAAAAATTAATTTCATTCTGGAAAAACCCTGGAAATTTATCTTTAGAAAAGCGTGGGAACCATGCATAAAATATCCATGTATCGTGTTTTTTCATTAGGAGGTGTGGGTACCCCCATTTACATAATTTGTATTGTATGAGTGTTTCATAAGGGAGACAATACATCTAGGAAGTCCCTTTTAGGTAACTAACCAATTTATATATTATTTCTTGTTAGGTGACTGGAGAGCTCTCAAACAATGGACAACCCATGCGTCGCTTCATGCAGACCTTTGTACTAGCCCCACAGTCTGCAAAGAAGTACTATGTACATAATGACATCTTCCGCTACCAGGATGAGGTTTTCATTGATAGTGACACAGACACAGAGAACCAAGAGGAAATAGTTGGTAAGTTACTCAGAGTTATGATTTTCGTCTTTCATATGAAGCATAGGTGAGACATTGAGATTACTTTTCCTATTGTAGTTGTGTAAATGTCAGTGACATGAAGTTTTTGCATTTAGCTGTTATTCTGATACTTATTTGCATTGAGTCTTCAACATAGATCTGTAGTTTTATTTGGCAGGGTGGTACTTGCCAGTTGGTTGGTTATGGTTACCTGCTTTTCAAGCTACATCACTTATGATATATGCTTAGTTACTGATACTTTTGTATGTAGTTGTGGATCTTGGTGGCAGTACATGGGAAAGTAGGCAGTGGTGACCATTTGACTTGAGTAATTCATTAGAACATTTCAATAAATCAAGATGCATTTTGCCTGGATATTTGCGCTGTGTACCAAGTGATCTAGAGAGTTGAAGTAACCTTGGCTGCTGAATTAAATGTTCAAGAATATTGTCTTTGTACAAATTTCTAAATTAACGTTGTAAATTAAGTTTAAAACTTGTCACCTTGACCATTTTGCGTGTACAAATTCTCGATTAGGATTTGTGGAATTGATTTTATGATCACTCTGTGGAATGTTAGAGATTTGTATATAATTGCCATTATGCTCTGTGTTTGTAGTTTGACACTAATCCACCATGTTGATGGCAAATATAAATGTACATTTTTCATTCTTTATTGTAATTATGGTGCATAACACTGGGACTTTTTCAGGTCAGGAGTCCTGGACTCGGACTTGTAAATCCTAGTGAGAACATGATACATATTTCTTACAAAAAAAAAGATGTTCATCTGCTTAAGTCATTATCCCATTGACATGTATGCACACTTGGGACAAATCACTTTTACTTAGGTGGCGCTCTACAGTTTCGTATTTTGCATAAGGTTAGAATTTTAAAGAAAAAGAATGTCCCCGGCTTGGTCACTGGCTGTTGAAAAAATACCTTGTATATCTCGGGTATAATTCAAAGAACCTTTAATTCCCTTTCTTTTGGTGTATCATTGATGGGTGTAATATGGGTTATAGAGTATACAGCTTGGCCTTACTCCAGATGTGCATCTTTAAAAAAGTGCTAGCTCCATTTGGTCATTTTCACTTCTGAGGTAAATTGTATTGAAAAAAAGAGCAGATAACTTTTTGTTTATACATTTTATATATTTGGTAATTCATTCATCGCACTTTCATCAGCTGGTATTGTCTAGTCTGGCAAAATTCATTTTCCCTATTTTAATAGCTGCTATGGATAGTATACTTGAGACAAATTAAGCTGATTTTTTAGCACAAGTGAGCAGTCATTTTAGTTAGCAGTGTGCTTAGATCATGTACAATTTCGAAAAGTACAATATCCAGAGAAATATCATCCACATTACATTAATGTAGCGTAGAGGTATGCCAACATTATCTCCTTTGTGCATGTTTTAAAGTTCACCTTACATATATCACTCTCTCAAAAGTACATAATAACTGGTGAGTGCCCCCTTAACAGACTTCTCCAACATTCGAGCTGCACATTTTAGGATACAATGCAAAATTTGGAACTTTTTTCCTCAGATTCAGAGCCTGAAGCAACCGATGGTGGTGTCATTTCAAGTGAACCTGTTACTGATAACAATCAACAGTACTTTGAACAGCCTCCACCCATGAGGTGAGTTGTTTAAAGCTGATGTGAAGATATCAATTTTTTTTTCAGTGTGTGTGTTATGTTAATTTTGATGGAATTTGTTACTGATAACAAACCACATATTTAGACACCCAGTGAGCAATGATCTCTCTAAAAGAATATCATCTCATTGCAAATACTTACTAGTTTACCCACACAAATATTTTTTGTAAAATCACAAATACCACTGACCATGAAAATAAATTAATTCAAAGTAATTGCAATGTAATTGTTAGATGTGCCAACCCTTGTGAATTTTGTGATATGAGTGTGTAGGCTTTGGGTAGGTGACATCAAAAGATCTAGATAAATAGCATATTGCTGCTGCTGAAAGCATAGCCTATATTATGTGATGGTGTGCTTGGTAATTGTAAAATCATGCTATTAATTGAGGTTCCAGAAGATCCATGTTGTTTAAAATTGTAGTGCTAAATAGCTGTCAGAAAAATCACAGCAGTATAATCAAAGACACAATTAAACACCTCAAAATTCCATCACAGAATGTAAATTTTCTGTATACACCATTGAATTTTAAAAAGAAAAGATTTAGTTCCATACCAGGGGGTAAGAAATGCGTTTTTAAAGTTCTATTCTTGAACTCTGGACCTCCACTGAAATAGAATTTGGCTTGCCTGTTGTTTTTTTTTTTTGTACATTAGCAAAGGACTAACAATATTCCAGTTAGATGTCCTCCAGTTGACTTTTATGGATCTTCTAACTTTGCTTACTCAAATCGGGTAAAACAACCTAGAGAATGTGGATTTACAGAGAAATTTAATCTTATCCAGCCTTTTCCAAAGACCAGTTATAATAGGTTCTCTGGTCACTTAACAGTACGCACAATATCTGTGTTCATCTGCTACTTGCCCTTGTGGCTCTTTCCAGAGATAGCCACCTAGTTCTGTGTTTTGGTGCCTCTGCCTTTAAGCATTTCATTGATTTTAGCCATAGTAAAATCTGCAAATCTCTTTTTGGGGAATCATTAGAAAACTTCCTCCAGAATCAATCACAGTTTCTCATAAAGAAACCTATGTGCAAGATTTGCTAACTTTGTCGATTACTATATATTCATTGTTTACCCTATTAAGACAAAAGGAACATTTCTCTGAAATGCATGGCCTTCCTTTGTAGATTTCTTGTATAGATGTGATTTAATCATGCTTCTTTATTGCATTATGCAAACGATATAATACAAAGAATATTCTCATGCCTTCTTTGTAGACAAGCCAGCTGATACCTGTATGTTTACAAAATGTCAGTTTGTTGTCAAAGAACCATTTGTGTAAGAATTTATCTTTCAGCTTGATTTTCAGTGCTTTTTCTTCTTGCAAGAGATCACGACAATATAGAGGTGGTGATGAAATAGCTTGTTATTTAAAAAAAACCCAGTATCAAATGAAATTTCCTGGGAATTAGTTGTGTGATCTTCAGCTTAATGGGCTTGTCTAATCCCAGGCTGCTGGTTTTAACATTTAACAGTGGGTGGCTCTTGGAGGTGGCTATTTTAAGTCATGCAAAAAACAGATCCACTTTGAAAACAATTGGTCATTGCAGTTCATCAATTGATTCATCGGAAAGTTCATTTGTAGGGAACATCGAAAACCAAATTTCAAAACATTTAAACAAAAAATACTCTTAAGCAGTTGAGACTTGGAACAAAATAAATGTATCCCAAATCAACTCAGCCTGCTTGAGAACTAAACCTTTCAGAAGCAAAGCAAGAAAACAGGAGTTGAGTGCCTATGCCATGGAGCTTGTAAGACTGATATCTGATTTCAAGTTAATTTGGTATAAAAAAAAATGCAAGGTACCATGTGATAGAATAATAGCAAGAAAAGAAAAATTGATGTATTGTAATTTCTTGTACTTAAATGAACAATAAAATCAGCTCGAAAAATGACATTTTTACAACATTATTAACCCATGTATTGTGTTTTGGATAAAGTCATGGGCATTAAAGCTTACTGTTTGTGCTAAATGGCCTAGTGGTTATGCATCCATCTTGGAAGCAGGACATCGTGGGTTCGAACCCCGGCCGAGTCATACCATAGACTACAGTGATGGTATTCACAGCTACCTCGCTATGCGCTCAACATTAAGTGGTTAGAATTAGGACTGGTTGACCTACTGTCAGGATAATGTGACTGGGTGGGACATGTCTGCAGCATGATGTCCCAGTCCTAGACATCACTATAAACTGCCACACTGCAGACATCGTAGTGATATGACAGAAAAATTGTTAAAGCTGTGCTAAAAATCCTAATCACACACACACACACACTTTAAATGATGCAAATTTAGGGGGTAATTCCTCTCCAAATAACTGAAAAAGGATGAGTATTTGTCCTGTCACATAATGAATATGCAACTTGTTTTCAGAAACTTTTAAAATTATATAAAATGAAATAAACGACGGTGTACTAGATAATTGGATTACATGTTGAATTAATCCACCCATTTTTGTAATTTGACATGATGAACCTTGATGATGTTAATGACTTGGTGAAAATAACCATTTACAAATGAGCAAAGTTGCATCTGGTTGGTACCTCAGTTTTCATGGAACAGCGGGTGTGGTCTGGTAATTTAAAATTGTAACAGGAGGTAGGTTTGTGTTATTTCATGTGGATAAGTTGCCAAAGTCTGTCTGTGTTGTACATTCCACCCCGCACAAATGTCAAAACATTGATCAAAGGGGGAAACAAATTAACTTATTTCTAACATGCTTTTTCAGCAATGGCACAATGCATCTGGAAGAGAGAACCGAGTCCCCTGCCCAGAAGTCAATAGGGGAGGAGGAGGAAGAGGGGGTGGATGATTTTGTGCCGGATGAAGTTTGTGAGGAAGAAGAACAGGGTCATGAAGAGCCTGAAGAAGAGTACCAGGAGAAGGAGGAAGAGGAGGAGCCTGAAGACACACACAAAAATGAGGATATTGAACAGGAAGAGCCTCAAAGTAAGATTAGTGAACTTAATTTTGATATCCTTATGTGCCACTTAAATAATCTTTGGCAATTTCTTACACGCACAAAAAGTGCAGATTTTGTTGGATTGTCTTTAAACTTTATAAATATTGTGGAAATCGCCTGAAGATGTGCCTATATCAACAAATCAGTTTGTTCCCAGAATTTTGATCAGATTTGTTGCCCTTTTTTTGTCTTGTGGCTTGATAGTGTTTGATAGTTTCCTCTGGTTTTCAATGGATTGTTGTGAAACTTGGGACATTGTGGTCATCCTATGAGTAGGTACATGCATATGATGTGCTGTTCACAGAACTTTGGTTGTCTGTTAGGCAAATGAGGTAAATACCTACTTCATTTGTTATTTGTAAGAGTTACTGGCCTTTTGTAACTTGCAGCTGTTTACCATACAGCTGTATGGATGCATTGTACAACAAAACTTTGAATGCAGCATGTGCAGTTTTTAGTGGAGTACTATAAAAATTTGTACATATTATAGTTGTCAGAAGAAAAAAATGCATGTAAAAAAATCCTTGTACTTATTTTTTTTTAAAAGAGTTGTGTACATTCTTGGGAAGACAGTAGATTCATCTCATTCATTGGTAAGAGAAAGAGGCAGGGATATATTTTTATGTCCAAGTTTTAATTTTGCTGTGATGATGTAATTTGCGCCTGATTAACATGGAACACATTACCATGTTGATTTGATTACGCTTAATGTCTGAGCAAATTGCATGGTTTGAAACTAGTACACTTGAAATTTGGTTAATGCAGAGGTAAGTAGGTTTTGTTCTTGTTATGATCATTTGCTCTTAGCTCTTTTAGGACACTGCCAGTAATGTTTGTCCGCTGTCATCCCATTGTCTGACTGTCTCACTGTTAGTACAATTTTTTATCAGTACAGAGATGCTGACAAATTTGTATGAATTTGAACACTTTAAGAGCAGTGATGCACAAGAGCTCCACAGATTAGTGGAAAAGTGCATATACAAAATGCATTTTGCACAAGATTTTATTTAACTGTTAAAGTGCTTGTCATGTTTCTGATCTTGTTGCCATGTCTTTTTTATTTGGTAGGCAACTTTTTACACATTCATGTACTGTGTCTTTTTGATGGCAGGTTGGATCCTGTGTACTAAGCATTTTGTCATAATCCAAACCAAGACTACAAAAACCCAAACGGCTGATCCCATAATGGTTGATCTTCAGTGTCAAGATGAATTGAATAAACAAGAATCTTAAAAGAAACTAAAACTAACTGATTAAAAAAAAAATTCCACCTTGTTCAAGCAGGCTGAGCTAGCTATTCATGAAATACAGTCACATTTGTAAAAACTGAAGCCAACACATCATCATGGCCAACATTATTTAGAATATTTATGAAAAACTTTAAACTAATTCCATAAAACTGATGGACTTGCTTTGATTTAATATTGAGAGAAAGCATCTTGGACAGAATTTCGTGTTTCTTCAGATAATCCCAGTCCACCTTCAAATGTTGCCACTGTTGAAATAGAAAGACCTTGAAAATAACCTCCATGATCACTGAAATATGTGACTAAACATACAAAAAAAAGTATAGTAGCATACGGACATGAACTTTTCAGAAGTAATGTCTTGGTCCATCAATATGATCAACTTAAAAAATAGAATGACCTTTAAATGACTTTTCTGAGTTTGGCATAATCAAACTTTCCATCAAACAAGTCCACGTTTACAAAGAAATTTTTTGGAGAAAAAAAAATGCAGAAAACAACGTCTGCAAAACCAATAAACAGAATTTGATCATTTTTGATTGAAAAACGTCCTGACAAGAAGACCGTACAAACTTGAACAAATGTTGTGTCAGAGACCATCTATTAAAATTAGGAACAAAGTTAAAGAGGGGCCCCGAGTGGCCGAGTGGTCTAAAGCGCTCTCCGTTACGGATCACTGCCATCTCACCTCTGTCTGCGTGGGTTCGAGTCCAAGGCTCGGCTAGCGTGGGTACGTGGGAAAGCCTGCCAGTAGCTTCTCGTGGGTCGGTGGTTCTTCCCTGGGTTTTTCAGGGTTCTTCCTCCACCATTAATACTGGCCGCCATGTATAGCCTATCGTGTGCTGAAAAATGGCGTTAAACACTACAACAACAACAACAACAAAGTTAAAGATATTAAACCTGATCAGCAGAGTTTGACTGTTACCTAAACTTAACAAAAGATTGTAGCATGAAGACCTTTCAAATGTGTACGATGACAATCTGCCATCTTATCCAGCTACAGTTACAGAAATATTCAAATGGCAACTTAAGCCCACTTAACAGAATTGGACTGAACTCTACAGGAAGCATCATGGCAAAAGGTCGTGAAATTTTGTTCAGACATGCTATGAAGATTTAAGGCCATTGTTTTACCTTAAGCCAGATGTAATGTTTGACAGAATTATTTTAATGCAACTACCTAATTGATTGATGTGAAACTTCATATTGGGTCAAAATATTATGATAGCCTTTAGAATCTTGCTGTGATGCAGTAATTTGCGCCTGATCAACATAGATGATGACAGTTGCCTTCTGTCAATACATCACTGTGTTGATGTGATTAAGCCTAATTTCTGAGCAAGTCATACAGTTTGAAAGTACTGTGAGAAGAATCTATTATTTTCAGTTCTTTGTTCTTTGCTCACCCAACTTGTATTTAATTTAAAGATCTGATTCCCAAGAAAACTAATAGTAATCTGAAGCAACATCCGCTTCTATAGACAAGTGATCTTAAGTTGCAGAGCATGTGTTTTGAGGGGCGTGTTTGCTCTTGCGCTTGTACATTGTTTCCGATCTTATTGGTAACACGAAAGATTTCCTGATTCTTTCTGGTTGAACTTCCCATTTGCTGCCCAAATTTCATGGCATTGGCCTTTCACAACTACTGAGCCATTTTGGTTATGACATCACTTGCCATAAATGAAGAAATATTTGAGGATAGTGATTAACTCAAGTCACTACCAGGAAAGTTGTTTGCAGCTCTCCTGCATTTTACAAAACAAAAGCCCTGCAGTTGTGGCCCTGTGTCTTCTGCATCTGTCAACTTGTACTTATTAAAAACATGTCCAGTTTTTTCATCAAATTTGTTAAGAGCATTGTAGCATGGACAGCTTTGAATAATGTACATACATTGCTTATCTGCAATCAAATTATGGCCACCATTAATTTAAAAAAAATCAAAAATCTTTTCTAAAGCTGCAGTAATAGGAAGATGTATCAAGCATGTACAGTTGATTCCAATTTGCCATCAGAAATGTCTTCTGTTAAGAAATATATAAAAACCAGTTATTAAAGATAGAAAACCCTTACATGACAGTTTTTCCAATACCACTGAATAAACTTTACTGCAAGGATATTGGTGTGAAGAGCATTCAGATTTTTAGAGAAGCAAATCCATTTTCAAATATGGCCACTGTTACTTAAAAGAGAAGAAACCTTTCAACTACAGCTCAGAAACAACAAATAGTATTATGACCAAATTTGACAGAAAACATCCCTTCACATCATGATTTGCTGTGAAACTTGGTTCATATTATGGTCAAAAGAAGATCTGCATACTGATAAGTCATTGTACTCCATTTTTAATGGCGGCAAGTTTTTTTTAAAATTGTCTACTTCTCTCCATCAGGGATGTTCTATTTGAATATACATGATGACAATGGAAGACACTTTAAAAAAATGTTACAGAGTTCATAAGAAAATGCTAAAATCATTCAAGTTATATCTGTGTGCAACTCCTTCAAAGTAAATGTTCCTTACCCAAGTTCCAAGTATATTGTACTGTAACAGTGCCCATGGGCTGAAATTGATTTATGGGTACATTGATATGAGCTTATTGCTCACCATTTCTCTAATTTGCCATCAGAATCTTGCTGTGATGCAGTAATTTGCACCTGATCAACATGGTTGCTGACAGTTGCCTTCTGTCATTACATCACTGTGTTGATGTGATTAGGCCTAATTTCTGAGCAAGTCATACAGTTTGAAAGTACTGTGAGAAGAATCTGTTATTTTCAGTTCTTTGCTCACCCAACTTGTATTCAATTGAAGGATCGGATTCCCAAGAAAACTAATAGTAATCTGAAGCAACATCCGCTTCTATAGACATGTGATCTTAAGTTGAAGAGCATATGCTTTGAGGGTCATGTTTGCTCTTTTGCTTCTTATATTGTTTCCGATCTTATTAGTAAAAAGAAAGATTTCTTGATTCTTTTCTGGTTGAACTTCTCATTTGTTGCCCAGATTTCATGGCATTTGCCTTTCACAACTACTGAGCTATTTTGGTTATGACATCACTTGCCATAAATGATGAAATATTAGTGATTAACTCAAGTCACTACTAGGAAAGTTGTTTGCAGCTCTCCTGCATTGTACAAAACAAAAGCCCTGCAGTTGTGGCCCTGTGTCTTCTGCATCTGTCAGCTTGTACTTATTAAAAACATGTCCAGTTTCTTCATCAAATTTGTTCAGAGCATTGTAGCATGAACAGCTTTGAATAATGTATATACATTGTTTATCTGCAATCAAATTATGGCCACCATTAATTTAAAAGAATCAAAAATCTTTTCTAAAGCTGCAGTAATAGGAAGATGTATCAAGTATGTGCAGTTGATTCCAATTTGCCATCAGAAATGTCTTCTGTTAAGAAATGTATAAAAACCACAGTTATTAAAGATAGAAAACCCTTACATGACATTTTTTCCAAAACCATTGAACAAACATTACTGAAAGCATATTGGTGTGAAGACCTTTCACATTTTTAGAGAAGCAAATCTATTTTCAAATATGGCCACTGTTACTTAAAAGAGAAGAAACCTTTCAACTACAGCTCAGAAACAACAAATAGTATTTTGACCAAATTTGACAGAAAACATCCTTCGCATCATGATTTGCTGTGAAACTTGGTTCATATTATGGTCATAAGAAGATCTGGATATTGACAAGTCATTGTACTCCGTTTTGAATGGAGGCAAGTACCTTTTTTTTTTAAATTGTCTACTCTCCATCAGGGATGTTCTATTTGAATATACATGATAACAATGGAAGACACTTTTAAAAAAATGTTACAGAGTTCATAAGAAAATGCTAAAATCATTCAAGTTATATCTGTGCAACTCCTTCAAAGTAAATGTTCCTTACCCAAGTTCCAAGTATATTGTACTGTAACAGTGCCCATGGGCTAAAATTGATTTATGGGTACATTGATATGAGCTTATTGCTCACCATTTCTCTAATTTACCATCAGAATCTTGCTGTGATGCAGTAATTTGCGCCTGATCAACATGGTTGCTGACAGTTGCCTTCTGTCATTACATCACTGTGTTGATGTGATTAGGCCTAATTTCTGAGCATGTCATACAGTTTGAAAGTACTGGACTTGGAGAAGAATCTATTGTTTTCAGTTGTTTGATCTTTGCTCAACATGCTATAGGTAGTCCTACCTCACCCCACCCGACCCTTATCCAATTTTAAGATTAGATTGCCAGGAAAACCAGTAGGAATCTGAAGCCATTTTTTAAAAAAAAAAAAAAACTCTCCTGAATGCAAGACCAAGTGATCTTAAGCTGTGTCCATTGTCTGTCCATCTGTTTGCACATACAATCATCTCAATGTCTTGTAGCTACCAATATAAAATGGATGGTCATATCAGCATGGGATTTACACTAACAGTTTTTATAATGTAAACTTGGTCCCAAATGAAAATGATGACTATCTGACATCAATATGTTCATACCAGCCATGCTATTCTAAATAAACCCATAAGTCCTATCAGCATGTGATTCTCAGTGGTGGACATTTATGGTGTATTAGTCTTGAATAAAAAGTTTGCCGATCTGACATTCAAACTGTTTCAGCGGTCATTAAAAACCTTGCTGATATATCTAGATGGAGAGTCGTATCATTGGTTTTCGGTAGTAATGAAAGTGGTAGTGATCTGTTGTCCAGAATGACCACCATGGCAGCCATCTTGAAAATCTTTTCTCTACTTACTTAGAGATGGGTAGTCATATCGGCATGGAGATTTCACCTAAAAGACTTCTTGTGAATTCAAGTTGGTCCTAAATACAAATTGGTGCTATTCTGATGTCTAGCATTGCTGCCACAGTGCCCATCTTAAAAATAAATTTGTCTCAACTTGTATAGGATAAACATTATTGCCATGGGGTTTTTTATCAGGAGACTTCTTACAGTGTTTAATTGGTCCTGACTGAAAATGGTGCTGGGAAATTACATCTTGAAAATCCTCTCCCTGCTATTCCTCATATGGAAAGTCGTATCAAAATATGATTATTTGGGGAAATTTCTTATGTTGTCTAGATGTTTCTAAATGAAAATAATGCAAATCTGAAAGAATTGATGATCATACTGTTTTTACCAGCTGACTTGTGGTATCTACTTGATCCCAAATGAAAAAATTGTTCCCCACAGACATCCCGTATGAGGTTTTCACCAAAACGTCTTCTAATTGTGTCCATTTTGAAAACATTGTAGCTCAAGAATCATGGAGGTGGTATCAACACTTGGCACTTTAAAAGAATAAATGTTTTTCTTGGATTCCAGGATATTTTTTTTTCGGATAGTAGAGTATCAGTCCCTTAATGATCTCTTGTTTACTGCAAGCTTGTGGCATGTAGTAAGGGTAGGATGTAGGAGAGATGTGGATATTCATACATGAGCAAATTGCTTCCTGTTTCTCCAGTTTGCCTTTAAATTTTGCTGTGATGCTGTAATTTGCGCCTGATCAACATGGATGATAGCTTCCTTCTGTGAATATTTCACCATGTTGATATGATTAGGCCTAATTTCTGAGCAAATTCCAATGTGAAACTAAATAGTCTTAAAGTTTGCTTACTACAAGGATGCAATTTTTCCCCATTTTACAGTAATTTTCAGATACACGCCCCCGTTCGAATATACAGATTAAACTACCAAGAAAACTAATAGTAAACAAAAAAAACCGAAAATTATTTTTAGCTCATTTGGCAATGTGATCATATGGACTGACCCTACATCTGTAAACTATTGCTATTCTATACTTCTCAAAACGATCAACCAGATTAGGTGGAGATCACATTGGCTTAAAAGGATGGAAATTTTGTACATGTGGCTGCTACAAATGACATCTTGAAAACCGCTGATTAGAATTTGACTAAACTTGATAGAAAGCATTGAGAACTGAAGAACTTTCAAGTATGTATGACTGATACCAAGCCATCATCAGATACGGCCCTGCACTAAAACTAGAAAAACCCTTAAAGTACTTCATTTAGAAAAACATTGAGGTGGCGCTCTACAGTTTCGTATTTTGCATAGGGTTATAATTTTAAAGAAAAAGAATTTCCCTGGCTTTCCTCACTGGTTATACTGGCTATTTAAAAAAGACCTTGTATATCTTGGGTATAATTCAAAGAATCTTTAATTCCCTTTTTTGGTGCATGATTGATGGGTGTAACATGGGTTATAGAGTATACAGCTTGGCCATTTTCACTTCATGGACTTCAGAGGTAATTGTATAAAAAAAAGAGCCTATAACTTTATATATATTTGGTAATTCATTCATTGCACTTTCAGAAGCTGGCATTGTCTAGCCTGGCAAAATTCATTTTCCTTATTTTAATAGCTGCTATGGATAGTGTACTTTAGACTAATTCAATTTCCAAAAGTACAATATCCAAAGAAATATCAGCCACATTACATTAATGTTGCATAGAGGTATGCCAACATTCTCTCCATTGTGCATGTTTCAAATGCAAACAAGTTCACCTTACATATGTCACTCTCATAAAAGTACATAATAACTGTGTTCCACTGGCAGATTGGCATCATTGGTATATTAAGTAAAAAACGCTCAATGATTTTCTCATAAACCACAGAACAGAATTGGATTATCTTGGCATAAATTGGGATCTTTGCTTTATGCATTGTTCATGTGTTTTATTGATGTACAAGAGACAAGACTTGCCAACTCTACTGAAAAAAATCGGGAGAATCCCATTTTTTAAAATCTATCACCTGATTTTTCAACTTCTCGAGAGAAACAAATCTTTTTTATATAAAAAAACAATATTTTCTGTTTCTGGTTTTTCTGTATCTTGTATGCTTTTTGGTACTTTATCATATCTGGCTTGATTTCTGGTTTTCATCCACCAATACAAAGAGATTGTCTCACATTGTGGTTCTATTTATCCAACCCTATCTGCAAATCTCGTCATAATAGGTAAGTTTCTCAGCAAGAAGCGAAAAAAAGAAGAAAGGAAGTAACTGATTACTTTTCACCAGCCAAGAATAAGAAATGGGATCAAAAATATAGGAGTGATTGGGAGAAGCAGTGTTTGCTTTCATTCGTCCATCGACTCACGGGGTCTATCCATGCATTTTGCCACTGATGATCAGCTCTTTCCACATTCAGTTCTGTGTCAGAATTGTAGATTTGGTAAGCTGAAACTCTCTATGCAGATCATCAGTTTTGATTCCTTCCATTCAGTTGGAGAAAAAGGCCAGGTCCTTAAACGATTGTTTAGACACATCTGCAACACTTGCATGAATAAGTAAGTCATCCTTTAGTGGGTTGCTGTCAGAAAAACGAGGGTGGATCTGGCCAACTGTTGTTTCCAACCCTTGGAAGAGTAATGCTATCAATACTTGAAATACTGTACAGCAACAACAATGCTGAGAGAACATTCTCTGTGGTCAGAAAAAAAGTGCCAGCCTGTCAGCATCAACACTGGAAGCTATTCTTGTTGGCAAATTTGACACCTAAGGACAGATAGATGATACGCTTTTGCAGAAATGCAAATTTGCAACATACAATGGACTGAAATGACGAAAGTAAATATCTTTATCATTATATGTACATCTTATTCTTCTTCTCTTTTATTTGTTATTTGCAAGTGTTCATATGCATCATTGTGCTGTTAAAAAATGTGAAGTAGTTTATTTGTTTGCATGATAATTTTGTCAACGGGCCAATTGCTTGTCTTTTGGCGCTTAAAACAATTCTTAACTATATTAGGTAATGATTAATCTGCCATTTTAGTTGCTGATGAACCCAAGCCATTTTCATGGGCTGCTCTTGCCAGTAAGAACACAATGAATGCATCAAGTCATTCGAGTGGAATTACAAGTCAAGGCACACAGCCCGTCAGCAAGACACCACCACAAGGCTTCGGTAATGGCAGACAGGAGCCTCTGAAGACAGAGACAAATCCTGCCGCTCCTCAACCACAGAGAAATTCCAGGTAATCTTTTTTAGTGATTTAAATAATGTAAGGTTGTAGTTCATTCTGTTCAGTTATGCAGAGACCCATGAAAAGGCAAAAAAATTAAAGTTGGTGTTATGATAGCCACTAGTTAACTGCCATTCCTTTTTTAAGAGGCAAGTTCTAAAACAAACAGACAAAAAAAACCCACCGTCTAATAAGCATGGGACAGCTGTACATAACATTTTCTTCTTCTTTAGACCACCTAGGGGCCGTGAACGAGACCGCCAGAGTGTAACTCGAGATTCAGATATTGACTCTGATGGACAAGGTGGACGTAGGGGTTCAAGATATCCAGACAGTCATCAGCTTTTTGTTGGAAATTTGCCGCATAATATAACAGAAAAAGAATTGAAAACCTTTTTTGAAAGTAAGATATTGTGTAGTTAAAAATATGTTTAATGTATATGTCTTTTTTGTACGGTGATCCAGTGAAAATTCTTCCCATTGATTAATGGAATTTTTTTTATTGGTAATCAATAGGTTTGGCCAAGTTGCTCTAAAAAAAAATATGTGAATCGGGGAAGATCATCCACCAGTGATCTGCACATTTTATGTATGTATGTATGGGAAAGATGAGCCATCTGTAAAACAAGCAAAATGAGGCAAAACTATCTCAGAACTGTTTGCAAGTTTGAGCTTTGATGCTTGGCAGCAAGGGAGAAACATTTTATACTGTTTATATACTATGAACATTATATTTAGAGCCCTTCTCCATGTGTTTGACATCCAAAAATGTCCTACATCTGGGCAGATACAAAGGGGGTTTCTCTGTCTTGACAATTTCAACAAGATTTTTCAGCTGATTTTGAACGAGAGCTCTCCGGTGTCTAATTAATGCAAAGATCAACAGAAATGATGCTCGTATCACCTTAAAACCCTTTAGTGAACTACTGCGAACAGCAAATTCTGCAAGTTAATACAGGATTCCACAGGTTAATGGATATTGTAGACAGATTGAGTGGATTGGTTTTATTTAAAGTCACTGTGCTTGTGATCTATGCTGTTGTGAATATGATAATGACTGCTCAGTCTCAGTTAACTTTTGTTTGAAAGTGTATTCATTGATTCAAAGAAAATGTGTTTTCTTTCATTCATTCAGATATGAACTTTACCATTTTATTTAGGCTCGTATATCTAGAGAATTTGTTCTAAATCTTACACATCACAGACATTTTTTCTTCTGTGGAACCATGAAACACTTTTCAAGTCTCAAAATTCTGCCAACACTGTCTGGTAGGTTAAATATAAAGAAGAGAAGCAGTTGGGGCAAAATGGTGTACAAAAGCAGATATATTTCTGTTCTCAAATAATGTGATGTCTTTCAACATAATAATCATTTTAAAAAATATCAGCTCCTTGGTATGTTTCAGACATGAATTAATTGATCTTTTTAAATTATTTAATTTTCCCAAACTTTGCATATATTTCATTCTTACAAGCTGAAAAATGCATGGATTACATATGTTTTCCTTGCAGTCACATACATAGTCTGAATAGAAAGGTGTAAAGATGTATAATTCTTGTATGAGAAGTTTGATTTCTAGATACTGAGATCTTTTATTAGCTTATTTGATCCAAATTTTGCAGATGCCATCCTCACATAAGGGTCTTAAAAGTTTTGTAAGCGATGCCATTTTGCCTCGAGTTAAAGCAACTAGTACTAACCATTTGAAAACCATTTGAACAACTTGTACTAAAAAAAACCAACAGAATTTGACAGAAAGCATCCTTGTACAAATTGCTTTAAAGTTTTTTTTTAAAAATATAAATAATATCAGTCTGCCATCAAGTATGGCCACCATTACTAACAACTGATACTTTTTAAAACATCTTCTCAAAAACCACCCAGGTACAAAGGAATTTAAGATGTAGAAAAAATACTGCTCCACCATCAAATCTGTCAGTTTAAAAAAAAAATAGTATGAAAAACCTTTAAAAGACCTCGGCTGTGCCATCAGCTATTGATAATGATCCAGGAGATACTTTCAACATTTATATTCATAACAGGTACAGACAACACCTTAGCAAAAAAAATAATAGTGGAAGCATTCTGTTGAAAAACTGTATAGACTTGCTTGTAATCAAGTCTAACTGCAAAGAACAAAAGATCCAGATCTGCTGGAACAGTATGCAATGGCAGATTTGGGTTTGTCTTGTAGGCGAGTATTCAGTATTTCTTGGTCATTTGTGCTGTGTTTTGGCTGTGAAGCAGGTATTCGATTCCCGAGTGACCGCACTTTCACATTATGCATCTGGATTAACATGAAGGGATTAAAGAATATAAATGGTAAAGTATGTAAAAGGTGTATAAATAAATGATAAAAATAGCACATGTAACATCCTTGAAACATGGAACAACAGTTAAAAAAGGAAATATATCCCACCAAGGGTGCAGTGACACAGTTTATAAGGATGTTTTCAAAACTTACAGTTTAGGAAAAATAACATAAAATTTTGCCTTTTTTAAATCTTGATGGTCCCATGTATTGAACAAAAAATGTTGTAAATGACAAGACTTGACTATGTCATTCTTCCAAACAACTTGATGTGAATTTGTGTGTGCGTGTGTTTGTCTCTACTGGGGCAAGTCTTTATCTTGTATATTTTTCCTATCGTTTAAAATGGCATGGTATAGCCAGCAGTGTGGTGATTTGTAATTGAACCCTGTATCTGCATACAAAAGGTGCCAATGCAAGATTTAATGTAGCTGAAATTACTCAAAAGAATATGCACATCATTCCAAGGCACATGCTTTAATACCAAATTGCCTTCTAGATGTATGCTGATATTTGATATCGGGACAACTTTGGCCTCTTTAATTATTACCTGTCACACTTTCTATTTTGAAGATGCATTTTTCAAAGTGAGTTTTGTTTGTGTTTTGTCTGTTATACCGTATCCATGTAATTTCGTATAGTTCTCATAAATATTGTTCCATTTCAGAATATGGCAATGTAATGGAACTTAGAATTAATACAAAGAGCAGTGGTGGTAAACTTCCTGTAAGTAAATTCCTTTCTAATGTTTCCATCTTAAAAATTCTCTATTCTTTGTAAGTCTGATCTTAAAAAAATCTCTCTCCCTCTTTATTTTTAAAGGGGAGGCTCAGAAACCCCATTTTATGTAGAGTTGTTGCCTTTGGCAGTTACTTTGATATCCAGCATGGAATAATACTTTCACTGAAGAATATTCAACATGTTCTGATGCAATTTGATTTGGACATCTTCTTGTGGACTTGCATGTGTACATTCCTATAATGGATTTTGTATCTATACATTCAGGACTGTTATGACCCTTGACAAGCAGCTTCATCAGTACTCGGGCGTTAATTGTAATCAGCAATGCTCAAAGAACCAATGATCATATTCTCATGCATTTTGGACATTGTGTCGTCTATACACCTCCCTCAATAACTCGCGCACAACAGGGTCCACAAACATAGACTACACTATAAGCGAGGGCACGAGTTAATAGAGGGACCTCCAAAAATTGAAAAAATCTGCCTATGCATCGAGTAAACAAGGGGGGGGGGCTGGGCTGTTTAATGACTGAATTTTTTTTACAAACACATCTATAATAATTGACAATAACGTGCTTCTTCTAATGATGTACATTATTCTCTGTAAATAAAATTCAGTTCAGACATTTCCAAAATATAAAAGGTCGTTCCAACTTGATTCAACAACCATCACGTATATGTCAAAACGTGTAATGCATAACTGCTTTCCGTTTTGTTGATCATTCTGGTCCCGGAGTGGAGTTAAATATCAATACTAGCATGTTGGGAGTCCAAGTAGTCAGCAACTAGACCAGTTGACATACTACCAAGCAAGATTCCTTTTTAATAAAAACTATTTACATTTGTTTCATGAGACAATCGCCTACATTGAAACTCAGTTTTGTACTGTTCAATTAGTACAATATTAATGTCATGAGTTCATTGAAAGTAAAACTTCTTATAAGCTTTGAGGATATCTCTAAGTGCCAGTTCAAAAATTCTTTGAAAATCGCATGCACACAATGGTCTGTATCTGTAAAAATGAGCTCTTTATTTTATGAAGTATTCATTTTACTTGGCTGACTTGCTGTCTTTGATCACAGTTATGAAAGAGTCAGTTATCTTAAGGTAGTTTATGTTATATACACAATAACATGTACAAGTGTTCGTTTGATCAACTGAAGTGAGTTCACCCCACATACAACAGGGGCCGCTAGATTTTAAGTATGTAGGATTTGCATGCCTTTTTAACTTTTTTTATATTCCACCTCCTTTATTTGATTCACAAGACATAATTAAACGTGATAATACAAAGGAGGCTAACTTTAAATTCAGTGTAGCAATGCAACAAATACTTTTACAAATCAGTTACCAAAGCACGGTTGGTACTTAGATTCTAAGAGAAATGCTTGCGGACGTAGCTGTTAGGGTAGATTTACATATTTTATGTTTAAATACACATTGCATTTATGATGATTTTGCATAAGTGGAACTTAAAGATAGAATTAAAACACAAATTTCACTTAATAAAAATTATTTAATTGGCATTTAACTAATGTATGGCCGTGTGGTTAGAGCAGCCGCCTCAGATGCGGGAGGTCGTGGGTTCGATCCCTGGCCGAGTCATACCAAAGACTTACAAAATTGGTGCTAACAGCTGCCTCGTTTGGCGCTCAGCATCAACAGGTTAGTGTTAGGACTAGTTGGCCTGGTGTCAGAATAATGTGACTGGGTGGGACATCATGCTACATGTCTGCGGCATGATGCCCCAGTGCTAGACATCACTATAAACTGTCACACTGCAGACATCATAGTGATATGACTGAAAAATTGTTAAAGCTATGTTAAAAATCCAAATCACACACTATTAATGTACTGCCTGATCTAGGCGTAAGTGACATTTCATTGAACAAAATACCTTGAATATCTTTAATTACGGTGTACTAAAAATACATGGTACAGAGGGAAGCCAGTATTTTGAAAATATATTTGCCTGGGTAATTTGATTTCACCAAGGTAACATTAAAATGATTAGAAAATTCTAAATTGGACCTGTGGGTAAGTACCCACATTAAAAGTGCCTTCCATGGGTCCCAGGTACGTTTTACTGTAACAACCTTTACATTCTCTAGCAACGCATACAAAGTTTTACAAAATGACACATCTACAAATTGTTATTGGAAGTTTATGCAGATTTCCAGAATTTAATTAAAAATACAGTAATCCATGAAAATAGCAAGTTGTTTAGTTTGTAGTGTTCACATTGCTATTTTCTTTTGCAGAATTTTGGATTTGTTGTTTTTGATAGCCCAGACCCAGTACAACAGATTCTTAATATGAAAGTAAGTAATATGCATTTCTGATTTACATCAGTACATCTTGTACAGTCACATTTCATGTATTTATCTCCCATTTAATTTCAATCAAATAGTTGCATTTAAATTGATGTTTGTAATTTTGACTGTTGTCAGTTAATGCAAAGGGACAATAGTGCCCATACATGCATGGAACTTTTTAAAACATGGCACCAACTATTAATTTTGGGTCCTGTACATTCCAACCCTAAAGTAAGGTAGAAAGCTTGAATGGTGAGATCCTTTTATGTTTGAGTTAATTGTATCTCTTATTTGTCTCTGTTCTTTATCTCCTAAATTGCCCAGGAAATGGTTGTACGGTCAAGTTCCTCATTAATAAGAGACTTGAAACATTTTTCATAGGTTTATATTTTTGAATTGCATTCAAATGGTAGCAAGAAGACAGTGGAATCAATGTGTAAACAATAACTAATGGAGAAGTGAGCAGTGCTTAAGAAGAGGAAAAATAATGTAAAGGAAATGAAAGTTTTTCAATCTTCCAATGTTGAAACACTAATTGTTGAAAAGTTTCATTGCATCTTGCAAAACGTGGTATTGTTGGGTGTTGACATGTAGCACATGGGGCTTAGAAATGTAATGTTCATTGTTTCTAAATATTTTTGGTTTCCCCATCCCCCCTTCCCAACATTTAAAAACAAATGGCATAGGAGTTTGAATTTTTTTTAACCTGTGTCTTTTTGTATGGAGTGGGTGTATTTGTCCTGCCTTCCATCCTTCTGCTTGTTCTATTTCATTTCCTCGCATTAACTCCTTCGGCACAATATATTCTTTACCATTATTGGATTCATAACCAATTTGTTGTGATGAGACCTTGATGCACTTAGGTTGTAAGCCTTCTACATAATTTCTTTTAGACCCTGATTAATAGACCCACTCAATTTCTTGCATAATAAATGCTTTCAATATTAATGTCAAGATTGATCAGGACTTTGTTTGAAGTTTGGTAGTTGGTTTTTGCCTTTTGATTTACGTTTTAGCCACTGATTGTCTGCCCCACCCACGTTAGTTTCCACATAGAAACTTTATTTATTGCTATTATTATTATTATTATTACTATTGGGTTTCTACCAAATCAGGAATGCAACTTTATTTTCACAAGACCCTGACCGAGTTTTGTGTCAGCATTCTGCATCATTTGACTGTCAAATACTTACATGTTTGTTTCCACACAGGAAACTGTCTTAATTGTTATTGAATTTCAACCTATGAGCTGATTATAACACTTGACATGCATTTTTTGTTTTTCTTTCAGCCGATAAAATATAATGGTGAACACAGATTAAATGTAGAAGAAAAGAAGCCCAGAGTTGGTGATGGTCGTCTTGGACTTGGCCGTGGCCCACCACCTCGTTCAGGAAGTGCTGGTGGTGGTGGAGGTGGATTTAGCCGTGGTGGAGGTCGTGGGGGTGGGGGAGGCACCAGAACTGGTGGGCCACCAGCTGGAGTCCGGGGAGAAAATCGAGGTGGGCCTAACCGTGGAGGAATGACTGGGCCGAGACGCTGACAAGGGACATTTGGTGCTTAGTGGATGAAAATATGCAATTCTGAACAGACAACTATAGGAAATAACAGCATACATGACTTTTGATACCACCATTTCTTGTGTTGCTTCATCCAGTCAATGCAGATGATTTAATTACTACTCTGTATTTATGAAGATCTTTCTAATTTTCATGTTTTTTAAACTGAATAGATCCAGAACCTCTTGACAGAATTTGTGAGTTTTTCAACATCTTTTCTCCAGCCAGATTTAAAGAACAACCACAGGAAAGGACTAGGGGTTTCTTTGACTGTGACATGAACATCGTTGAATAAACTGGTTTTGTATTTTGCAAGAGAATGGATCTACAAAAGAATGCATGGATTGTAAGCATATGATCATCATTCCTGGATGAAGATCTAACTGCACCAATATGGCCAATTCCTTTATGTAAATAGTGAAACAAAAAATTCTGTTAATTGAGATTTCTGCAAAGAACAGGTCTTTTTTGGTTTGCATTGGATGATTATATATAATATCTATCCTCTGCAGATATACTTGGCATCTGTTTAAGATGATAAAGGTGTATTACAGAATTGCCTATTTTCTACATTTATATTCAGTGTCATCACAAGGGGTGGATAAAACCATCTTCAGTATTTGTGAATCGCACAAGTCCTGGATAACTGTTAATTTGTCTTTCAGCAATGTAATTCACGGGAAACATTTATTTAACTTCAAATCATACTATTTGACCAGGTAGTAGGCATTTTAATATAAAAGAAATGATTATTCACAAGACCATAAGCTTACAGAAAGTTAAATGCTACAGTTGAAACTTCCTGGAATGTTGGAAATTTGTTTGCTCTATATCATTTTACTGATAAGCTGTAAAGGGTGCTTTTCTCCAGTTATTATGGTAATGAGGATGATTATTATTAAGATAAAATTAATGTTTGAAATTTATTTGTTTTGCCTATTATATCATGCCGTTTGCAGTTGCATTACCCTTGTATTAATAAAAGATTTATTGATACACCCAAAACATGTGTTACTAAAGGCTGAAAACACCCAGTGTGATGATGGCCTGTATTTAATTATATTTTGTTTGGGGGGGGGGGGTATTTTAAAAAAATGATGTAAAGTTCCATCAGGATCATCATTCACACCGCATGAACATTATTATTTAAATCATAGATCATTCTAATCCACTATAATCCTTCTGCAACATTTTGTATTTATTGATAACATCAATAATTGATCTGGTGTCACACGACGTTTTTTCAAAAAATATTTGCTACATCAATTTTTCGGCTGTTTTGTTCATTTGTGCCATTTAGGCTCGTGCAGATCCCTGTACAAATTACCTAACATTTAACTTGTATTGGAATGGTTGGCTGATTTAGTTATGTTAAATCTAATTTAGAGAGGAGGGAGACCACTAAAGCTGGTAAAATGTTATCCAACTGACTATTGTTACAGCTGATTTAATTCAACTTACTTGAAAAGGATATTATATTAGTAGCGAACATGTAATATATTTGCATTTCTTTCAACTTCTGGTCATTATTGTATTCATTTTTCTGCATATGGAGCTGGCATGTTGCATTTTAAATAACTGAAATAACATGAAAGGTTAAGGAATTAATTAAAATAAAAAGATGAATACAGAGCTCCAGACAAGAACTGAAAAAGGGGGAACAGATTTTATGAATGCCGCAAACACAAATTGTTTGCTCCAAGACCAAGTCCTAATCATGATCATTATGAGTCAGGAGCCATTGGGGCTAAATTCTTGAATTCGTTATATGCAATTTGAACATGTTCACAAATTCCCAGATACGTTCATAAAATATGCTGCTTGTCTGGAGCTGTAAGTTGAATGTATGTATTGATAATTTCATATAAATAGGGAAAAAAAGAAAATTACTTTGAGAAATTACCATTATGACTAAAACTTATAAAGTCTTGGATATTGTGCAGTAAATAATGTACAAAGCTATAAAATATTTAAGTACTCTAACGATTTGCCACATTGCGTTCTCATTTCGTCTAAAAATAGATAATATACGTGTCTCTACATTCCCATAATCAGTTACAAGTATCCATCACAAATTCTTTTACTATTTGTGGAGTCCTCTCCAAACCTCTTATAACTGTATAAAATAATGTGCTGCTTTGAATGAAAGACCTGTGATAATGTCTTGAAATTTAGAAAGATAATTTTATCTTTTGCGCAGTGTAACTAATACTTCTGAATCCTGTTTCCAGTTAAAGCAGAGATGGTATATATTTGCCTTTATAAGTGTAAATTTATACTTAATTGATTTTGAAGTATTAGTTTTTCATGAATAAAAACAAAATAAACATGTAGTTGTAGAATTATTTTCAAGAATAAATTGAAAAAGTGAGTGCACGAGTGCGTTTGCATGGTTACAATACTCTTGTCTCTCTGCATATTCTCTTGAAAGATGTTGATAACACAACACCATAATTTGGTACCCTTTCAAGATTGGGGGTGGGGAATGAGAGGAAATCATGAGACGCAAGGTGCTAAATGATAAAAGTGAACTTCTGAAGAGCACAGTGATACTTGTATGACCAATATTGTCCCAAACTGTTCATGTAAAGTTTATATAATATATATTTGTATCATAGCAAATCATTTCGTTTAGAGTTGATCAAGTCTTGTATTTATTAGCATCATTTATAAATAAGTATTACTGCATTTTGCAAACAAATGGCAGTTTTTTTGTGTGTTGTAGCAGAGAGATAGTAATTTACAAACTTGTTTATGCCTTTGATACTTGAACAGTTCCTTTATATGCACTCCATAAGCGGAGTGGATCATGTTATGACATTCACCCATCTGTCTTTTCCCGAATTCCTTTCTGCACATGTCAAATCCTCCAGCATCAACCATTGCCAAACTTTGTAAACAGCTTGCATTTGGGTTAAGGAAGAAATGTAATGCTTTGGTTAGTCAAAAGGATAATAGTTGGGGTGATTGCTTGAAAAATGGATTCTACTTTTTAAAAAAATTAGTTTCTTGTGTACATTCATAAATGGCTTGCATTTGGGTGGAATTAAGCCTGTCGAGTTATGGGTCTCTGAGGTCACTGAAAGAATAAAAATGGTTTGTGATGGCTAACTTTGGTTCTGAACTATGTACTGCAGTTGAAGTGTGGAAGAGGCCTGTTGATTTGGTTGCTCAGAGGTCAGTGGTCATGTACATTAGATAAATAGCTTGAACTTGTGCTAATTTATAAAATCTGTTAAGTGCTGGTCAATAATCTCCAGAGTCTGTTGTATCCTATTGGTGCTAATGGAGCTTAGTATTAAATTCAGGTGTGGGCATATAATGTACTGTTAATCTTGGTCAGCTTTAGCAACAGTAAGGTTTGTTCCTTTCATTTAATGATCTCATTTACGATATGATTTCATTTAGTAATTATAAATGTTATGCATTGAGACCTTATATTTACCCAAGTTGTAAAAGTCCCAGAGCATAACATTTCTGGAATGTTTTTTGTTCACAATGTGTACGTGTATCAATTTACAAACAGGCACCTAAAAGCAGACAAAAAAACAAGAACAAGTAGCATATATTGAACATCTACAGTGTTTGGTATAAAAGCCATCTGCCTATTACACATGGACACGTTTCTTTTGTGAGATCTGTATGTTTTTCCATTGAACATGGTTGTGAACAGACTTAAGAATGAAACAGGGTTTAAATGAAATAAAAATGGCAGCTAGTCTATTTATGCTTAGCTGGGGAATAGATTTACACAATGTCATTCATTGTAGAGGTGAAAATATACAACATTGTAAATTCATACACATAGGTGTGATGTTTTGCCACAATACTAAGAATGTAGAATTTTTGAATTTTCATGCAGAAATGAAAAAGAACTATTGTGGATTTTGTTTGTTCATCTGGGAATTTGTAATTTTAACATATTCAATGTCCCAAAGTATGAAAAAAGACCTGTAAGCAAAGTTGAAAGGACATGATGCATCCTTTATTTTTATATTGAGTTGGCCATAATGCTAAGTGAATTTTTATGGTGCAGCCCTTCATCCGGGCTGTATTCTTGAAAGCTACAAAATCCGTTTGAATGATTCGTTGGACATGCTATACCAATATTTTTCATGTGGCTCTTGTTTAAATGGTGTGGTTTCCATAGCAGCCAAAACGAAAATAGTTTACACTTGTCGAGAATGGCACTTGAATATGATCAAACGTAGAAATGTTTCCTATTACATGCTCTTTCCAATGTCATGGATGGCTCCCTAATAACTGTGTAGCTTGCCTTGAACATTAATAGGAAGACCCATTTTTAACTTTTTTCTCTTGAAAGCTGAGTTAAATTTGATTGGACTTAATGGAACTATTTCTTATGCTTAAACGACATCTTTGAAGTGACCCCTATATCAGTTATATTAAAAACCTGTTTTCGATTTCTCCAGAACAACTAGTTCCAGTTCAGTTAATCTTGAGTGAATTTGTTAGAACACACTATGTCAAAAGTCATGCCCAGCACAATGAAATGACTTTTGTAGCAAACATGCAGAAAACCTATTTTCAGCTTCTTTAGAATGCTGAAAAAATTTTGATCAAACTTGGTAGTTTGAATGCAGTTAACTTGAGTGCTCAAAAATAAAATTTTGTTCCGGAAAAGTGCTTGAATTTCCTACAGAATATCTGTATGAAGCATGAAAACATTGCCCTGACCAGTCTTTCCGTTCAAGATGCCTGCTTTATTATTTCATATGCCTTCATGTCCATTGGGAGTATGTAAAGCTCACATGGGCCTTTTGCTAAATGCCTCCCATAAGGTTAAAAACATGAACACAGTGTCCATCCAGTCTTCTGTCACCAGTTTTGTTTCTCTACAGTGATTCAAGTTGTCCAGCATCTACATTTACCAGACTTTGTGGATGGCTTGTACTTGAGGTTATGAAGGAACCTATCACTTTTGGTATCAGAAAGTTAATTGTTAAGCTATGTCTGGAGAAAATGGTTTCTGCTCAAAAATTTCAGTTCTCTACCTTCAACAACAATTGTGGATGATTTCCACCCTGGATGGGAAAGAAGCAAAAGGTCATGGTCATTGTGACTCAAAGAAACATTTGTTTGCAGAATAACTTTAGTTCCAGTGCAGGTTCCTTGACCAAACTTGGTGGATGGCTTGTGCTAAGAGTAGTAAATCAAATGAGATTTAAGGCTCTGAAGATGAGAGGAAGTCCAGTTTAATAATGGCATATGCATACCATGTTCAGTATAAAGCCACATTGCCTTGACCAAAAGTAGGTCTTCAAGACTCTTGTTTCATAAATTGACAGCTTAAATCACTTGTACTTCAGACCCAGCAAATTTGTATGAAGGCCTGTAGAAAATAGAGCACTTAAGTTTAAAGCGATTTTAGGTCATTACTTTTAAGTTCCTGTATGTTCTCATGGCATTTATTTTCCTTTTGTAAACTTTGCATGTTTTATAGGTAATTATGCAAGAAGTTTTTATTCCTAGTGTTATTTGAATAAGTCAGATGAGCTAAATAAGTAAATCATGGTACTTTGAGAACACCTCCAAAATTCAGCCTGGCATTTGTTGTCACATGTAGAAACTTGAACCATCAGTCTTTGCAGACCCTCAGCAGGTTCAGGAATGTAGAATAGGTCCAGTGTGCAGCCATGGTGGCTTAGTGCTTAGCATACTATAATTAGAACCAAGAGAGTACAGGTTTGAATCCTTCCATTACTGGTAGATATTTTGGGTCAGCTAATTGCGTCTTTAGGCCTAGCACTTCATTTACCTTGGCACCAAAAGTCCTTGTATTCCTCTGTTTTAAATTAGTAGTATATTGTACATAATTACATATTGTGACAATCAAAAGAATAGCAAAAACATCAGGATCATAAAAGTTGTCCAAATAAATGTTGTCATGACTTGTGATTGGATTAGGTAAAGATATCACAAAATGTCAGGCACTACTTAGAAGCATTAATATTAACAGTTTTTATGGTTGTACTTTTGATAAGCAGACAAGACCTCTATAAGCATTTATATGGAAATTAGATGTTCAATCTTTGTGAGCATTGGGGGTGGGGGGCTCCACATGTCAGTAGCAGTTTTGGGATGACCTGTTATCTTGCATCCAAATCCATCCATCTGTTTGCATTACTACTACTGTCTCAAGAACATTAGATGAATTGAACCCTTTGCTGTAAAACAGGATAAGTTTTGATTTGAATTCATGAAAATTCTTATTTGGACAACAAGGTGCAAGTCACTTAAAATCACATTACTGTACAATTTACCTTTGAGTGCTCAGTATATTTTATGTAAAAGTGTTGATCAATTTATGTCCAAGTTGGTGTTGTCTGTATATGTACACGTACACACGCTTGAAAGAGCCTTCATTTTTATACTAATGGTATAATACAGTTTATAAAATGTTGAATGTAAAAAATGTGATATTCTCTTTAACTATATTTCCTCCTTTTTAATTTGTGGTCATAGACCAGAAGTTGTGTAATGGCTTGTGCTCATTCATTCATTTATTATCATACATTTGTTATGATTGCTTCTCTAAAAATCACTTGGAGGATTTCCATGAAACTTAACACGTTTTTTGCAATCGTGTTGGTTCTGAATGAAAATTGGATGTGATATAGCCACCATCTTGAAAATCTTGTTCTCAGTTCTAAATGAATGAAAGAAGTGTCTGATCGTTTGGCCACCACGTTAACCATTTGAAAATCTTGTTTTTGCTACTTCTTCTGAAATGAGATGGTTCTATAAACGTGGAATTTTCACTGAAAGGCTTTGTATGATGTCGGTCTTAAATGAAAATGGTGCTGATCGCTGGTGGCATTTTGACTATCTTTGATATCACTATTACAGGGATGGTGATATCAACACTGGAGTTTTCACTGTAACACATTGCTGTATATTTTGGTACTGAATGAAAAAAATGACAATGTGACATCCCAAAATTCAGCCCACAACACCACTTTCCCTAAATGGATGACCACTGAAATATTTCAAAAAAGAAAGAAAGAAAAAAGATTTTGCATTAAATACAGTATAGTTCCTCTGCTAAAATGCTGATTTAAATGTGAAAATGGCAGTCTTGATGGACATGAGAAAATCTTTATGTGGCTTCTTGATTAGTTTTCACTTTGTGATTATTGCAACACATAACCTTTGTGCTAAACAAAGAAATATGGCATCTTAGTGAAAATCAAGTTATTTGACTGATGTCATTGGCACTGATTTTAACAAAATCATCTTGCAACATTGAACTGATGCAGATGAGAATGAACATGTCCTCACTTTTGTAAAGGAAGTTTGAAAATCCAGACATATTTGACTTTGGAATCCAGTAAAAACTTGCTGCTTGCATTTGTGCACTTGACTGAGCTTTTGAACACAGTGACTTGTAGATATACAAGTGAAATTAGACCAGACTTAATATTTAGTTGCATTCCAATAACAAGGTGATGGTTAAAATTAACATTCATTTTAAGAGCAATTTAGCCTCAACTCCGTTTTTATATTTTTCAAGCTATACTTGCTTTTAAGCATGTTAGAACAAAGAAGTATAAATGATTTTTATCAAACCCAATGTGTGGGATATTTTTTTTTGAATCTAATTAATAATACCACTTAAAATTTTTATTTTCTTTAGAGAATGTCAGTTTAACCAAACTTGACATGTGGGTCCATCTAGATATTATCTGAGAAGTTTAATATTGGATTCTAAATCAAAGACCATGACAGGAACTTGTGTGTTGCACATAAGGTATCTTTGAATATGTCCAGTTGATCATTCAAGAAGTTATTTTGGTCTCCAGCTTTGGTATTTTGGAGTGACTCAAGGCTATCTTGGGTGATTTCAAAACCTGGTAAATAAAAAGAAATAATGAATAGAGAGAAACATGCTCATCTAAAATTCCTGGACACACCCCACCCCACCCCAGTGGTGTCCATCTTTCAGATGGCTCTGTTTTGGTTTACTTGATTTTCTGGTTTTCATCTGTTTAAAACAAATGTGAACAAACATTCTCTTTTTGGAATTGTTTTGCCAGTTGTATAGTGTTCAGTGCCAAAGCAAAATATACACATTAATTAATTAATGAAAGCATACCAATTAAACAATTTCTTTCACAATATTGTTCATCCAGAAAGAGGTTGATTTTTATAGGTATCCAAGTCTTGTAAAGAGGATATGGAATTCCTATTCAGATTTAATTGATACAAAACTGTCTTCCGAATTACAACTTTAGTACAGTTCACGTCTGTAGTGTTATTTGTGGTTTCAGATGTTAAAGAATCTTTAATGTTGGTTTTTATATGTAAATTAACAATAGTAAATGATGATACATTTGTCAATAAAGTAAAATTCGAGATTATTTGTAGTGTGTGCCCATTTCTGATTTCCAAAAGTATATGCAAATAATCATTCTTGGACTTGTGTTCAAAAGTGTGTTCTCAATTTGTTATGTCCCAGAAAAATACTTATGTTAATAATTCTCTGAATATTCTTTACAGAAGGGTGAAGTTTCATTTTTTAAAAAAAAAGCTCTACTGGTTGTAAACCTGAAGAATGTGTCACATGACCTGTTGTCTATAATCCAGTGTTTATCAGTCAGTTAGCTTGTTTGTTATCGCTACTCATTCTAAACTACTTGGATGATTGCCATGAAACTTAATGCAGGCATTTATTTTGCTGTCTAGTTGGTGCTGAATGAAGATGGTGTTGATTACACATCCAGTGCAGCTGTCAGAGCAGCCATCTTCAGAATTGTATTGACATAGATCTTAAACTGAATTGTCTTGTGATGTCCAGTTAATCTAAAATGAATTTGGTGTTGTTTTGATGTCATTTAGTATTAATTATTCCTTTGGATGAATTTGGCCAGTTTCATGCCAATCGTCCAGTTGGTTGAAGATGATGGCTAATATGACCAGCTCAGCAGTTATCTTAAAAATCTTTTTATTGCTACTCCTCCAGAATGGAAAGTTTTATCAGAATGGTGGTGTCACTGGAAAACTTGTGTGTCTGCTTTGTCGTAATAAAACTTGTGCTGCGCTGATGTACAGTATGGCTGCCACAGTGGCCATTTTTGCTACTCTCAGATGGAAAGTCTATTAACATCTTATTTCTATTAAAATATTATTTGTCCACTAGAATTTATTTGGTACTTGTTTCGGTATCATGCACAATAACGATCCAAAAGAAAAGAGGCCGCATTATAAGTGTGGATGTAACATACCGATGACATAACAAAAAAATTGTTGGGAATGCTATCCAGTGGTGGTGGGGTCGGGTGTAACAGTATTGTTATTGGTTGAATACTCGTTTTAAAATTGCATTGGAAATAATGTCTATAAGTTTTTTTTTTTTAATGAAGTTAATCGCTTACCTTTATTTTTAAGGTACATGTACTTAACGTTTGAAAGATTGTTGACAATTTCCTGGAGGTTTCAACAATCACTGTACACAAAAACATTGTATATTATGTCACTGCTTTTGTTGATTCCCGACAAGATTTATTTTCCCGGGTGGGGGGGGGGATTTATTTCATCAAACTATCAGCATTGAAATTTTATTCTTTAAAAATTATGGTTAGTAAAATGAATGTATTGTTACAGTAAATTAAAGTAAGAGTGAAACTTTGGATCCTTCAGGAAATTGCTAAGTGCTAATTTAGGAATTATAAATTCATGACAGATTCTCAATGATGCACCATATCTCTGAAAGAAAAGAATTTGTTGTCCATTTGACTTGGCTGCTTTACTATCTCCGATCACAATTGTGAATGAGTGGACCGGTTTAAGGTAGTTTAAATGTATTACTTTCACCATAATATTTGGTCAAATGAAAGAGTTGAACTGACTTGACTGACCATTAACTGTTGCAGGCAGGGTAGGATTTGTATCCCATTTAACTTTTTTATTCCACCCCCTTTGATTTGATTTGATAAAAAAAGATTTAATTAACAAGAAAACTCATAACATGTACGGTGACGCAAAACATGCATGCTTCAAAATGAGTGTAATCCAACAAATGCGCAAGATTGAGATAAAAACGGCCGTGGTGGTAGGTTGACATCTTTTGCTTTCAGATACAGGGGTAAAATGAATATATGATTGATTATACTGAAACTAAATTAAGAGTTATAAATTTTAATCGCGATTTTTTGTATATTCAACAAACGGCAGTCAATTTTATGGATATTTTCTAAGTTTGAAAAAAGGAATCCACGCCTGATCTTGTGTTACAGGTGGGTTCGTGAGTTATCAAGGGATTGGTGTACTAAATTAAAATATGCTGATCTGACCTCAATTGTTGCCCCCCACGTAAACCCTAGAAAGGATCTTGAAAATCTTTTTATTTCTACACGTCCTAGATGAAAATGGTATTAATCTTGTATCCAGAGTGCAAATTTTTAAATCTTCTCAAAGGTGATATCAACACACTGAATTTAACAAAAAAGAAATGGTCAGATTATAAATTCTTGGATTATTCTTTTTTTCGGATGGTAACAAACAAGTCCCTTTTGGGGACATTTGTTTCAATAATGTCACATCACGTCACTAACTTTGTTTGTTTGCAAACTTTAGGACTTAATGGGTTCATGCCAGTTTTGGTTTTTTGACTTCAAGAAGATTTGGATAGAGTTAAATTTTCATCAAACTTCTACCATAAGTGACCGCTCCGGTGGCCTAGTGGTTAGAGCGTCCGCCTCGGATGCGGGAGGTCGTGGGTTCGATCCCCGGCCGAGTCATACCAAAGACTTACAAAACGGTACTAACAGCTGCCTCGCTTGGCGCTCAGCATTAAGAGGTTAGTGTTAGGACTGGTCGGCCCGGTGTAAGGATAATGTGACTGGGTGGAACATCATGCTACATGTCTGCGGCATGATGCCTCAGTGCTAGACATCACTATAAACTGCCACATTGCAGACATCGTAGCGATATGACTGAAAAATTGTTAAAGCTACGTTAAAAATCCAAATCACAATCACAGTCACAATCTACCATAAGTATAGTTGGTCTTTAATTAGAAAGAGCTGCAACGTCCCGAGCTTAGTACGCCTGAATTGTCTTTGAAAAAGTACTTGTGTAAATACTAATATCAGACCAGCTCAGGTAGGCAACCATGGTGTGTCCATAAGAAGGGTGCTTTACTGCAGTTGCCACTGCATTGAAGAACCTACTTGCAATGCTGTGCAGTAAAACTCCAAACAAATACAAAACGAAAATGATGCGAATTAGATCTCTAGTTTTATGAGTGGTCTAACGCGCTCGCCGTTGCGGATCACTGCCATCTCACCTCTGTCTGCATGGGTTCAAGTCTCGGATTCAGCCAATGTGGGTATGTGAGAAAACTTGCCAGTATCTTCTCGTGGGTCGGTGGTTCTTTTAGGTGTTTTCCCGGGTTCTTCCTCCACTATTAATACTGGCCGCCATGTGATATCGTCTGCTGAAAAATGGCGTTAAACCGCACAACAGCAACGACAACAGCTTAATGAGAGAATTCTCTTTGATCTCCAGTACCACTGAAATTCCTGTTTTCAGATCCCATCACTCTACAATTTCATGTGAAATGACACGTACAGATTGAGAGGAAGGTGAACTGAAGCAATTTGTAATCCTCGTTTTTCCCAAAGAAGGAATCCTAGGGAATATGAACTGTAATGTGCATGCTGAAAGTGCAACATCATTTAAAGTGTGATTTGGATTTTTAATGTAGCTTTTTAAAAATTCAGTCATATCGCTACGATGTCTGCAGTGTCACAGCTTACGGTGATGTCTAACACTGGGGCATAATGTCGCATATTGTACCACCCAGTCAGATTATGTTGACACCAGGCCGACCAGTCCAGCACTAAATGCTGAGCGCTAAGGGAGGTACCTGCTGGTACCATTTTTTATACATCTTTTGGTTTGGACCCGCGACCTCCCGTATCCAAGACGAACGCTCTAACCACTAGGCCACCGGAGTGGTCTAAAATTGTAGTGCTTATGAGCTGCATAATACATGTAAGATATGCAATGTAACAACATTAACTACGCTTTATTACCAGTATTTATTGTTCTAATTTTCCTCACTATACAAATCAATCATATGGCTGGATGTGTATTAAAAAAACATGCAACTGTATGATGTTCCTACATTTATAAAGTAATTTTTTTTATTTTGTGGGCAATCGGGAATTATGCATCTAGAAAATTAAGTTTACATATCTTGGTGTAAGAAAGACGAAGTAAGAAGATGCAGGTTGTTTGAAAGCATGACCTGAGCAGCAAGTCAGTTCAGTTGACAAAAGTAACTTTGACAAGCAAACGAGTCGCGCAGAATGACAGGAGCACAAAGAGACTGTGAAAGTGAGATTAAGCAAATCTTGGAAATTTGTAATGCCTTGTTATATTTAGAGAATAGGCTTTAGATCAATTTCAGCTAGTTGAATTTACACACCAGTCAGAGGGAAGATTACACGAATACTCCCGAGATAGGATTTGGATGATTATTTTTTGAGCAGACATGTTCATCGCAGGTGGATCATTTTTTTATTACTTCTGAACACTAATGGTATGCTGTGTTTATACTTTCTGAAAGATTTAGTGGGAAGTAAATTCTGAAAACACTCTTTTAAAAATGAAAAGCACAAAAGAATCTCTGAAAGTTTTTTTTAAAATAATGTGGAACCCCATAGATGTACTTCAGATTTGTGGCCTCGATTAAGCAATTAGAATCTTTGATTCGTGTGCTCTGAGGAAACGTGAAGTCTGCTGAAGAAATTCATGCCCAAGTAAATATAGGTTGCTGTCGTTGGTAATTGAAATGGGGAAGCGCTTCTGAGCGTGGATGGCGAGAAGCTAGTAAAGTCTAGATCAGAAGCAAAGCATTGTTTAAAATGGAATCTTCATGTCCGAAAGTATTGAAAACGAGACACTCCTTGCAGTATGAAGTTGTATCTAGATGCCTGGGGATGCTTCCCAAATATAAGAGAATACGTGTCTTTTAATGGATGAGTACATATATACCAAAGAATGTATGCGATGATAATCAAGAGCTTAAGACAGTTTACCATCTTTAGAACAAACTTTTGCAGATCAGAAGTTTGGCCGGAATGCTTAGATATTCTCTTCTTGAGAAAATTGTGAAATAGCTATGCTTGGTTCATGGAAATGCAGATGTTAAACGAACAAATATATATTGATAGAAGACAAAGCACTCCTTCGTGAAGAGGCCATATTTGGACTAAGACTCTCCCAAGATGTCGTGATGCACAAGGAAAATATGATATTCGGAAATTACTTGGTACTTTTTGGAAACCACACAGTGGATACAAAAATCATGCTGAGGAATAAAAGTTAAGTTAGAACTGAAGAAACAAAAGCAAGTTCAGATAAAGCCGCCTAGAAGTAGTAAAGAAAAATAACGAAGAAAGAGAAAATTATCAGAGGAAGAAAAAAATGATTCAGAACTTGGAAAAAAGTTATGAAGCCTTTTAAGAAGCGCATCAGAAAGCTACCCAGTTGTTAGCAAAAGCCAATGGAAGACTGAATTCTGCTATCAAGAACAAGACATGTAAGGATATCGGTGAGTTGTGAAGGTGGCAAAATCAAACCTGCAGAGATAAAAAAGCATTAGAAAAGTACAAACAGCAAAGAACCGAAATCGATAACGAGAAAGGAGGAATGATGGATGACTGCAAGAATTCATTGTTCCATTGGTATTAGTACTCCCATTAAAAAGTTTATTTGTTCTTCAGATTGAAAGATATACGTGGGCCTAGTAAATAATACGTATATTTTCTTTTCGATTTTTTTTCTTTCTTCTTTCATTTCTTTACACCAAAGTAGTTACAACACACGTAGTGCCTGCGGAAGAAATAGCAACTCGGCTTTTGTAAACTGTTCTTTATATTAAATAATGTGTTTTTGATTATCGAACATGACATTAAATCATTATTTAGAATGCATTATCTATATGACTTTGTGAAAGCTTATATTCATTTGCAGGCCCTATTATAATGCAGCTTCATCATATTGACTGATATTGGATTATATGCTAGCTTTCTTAGATAATTAGTCCAGTTTATTTGCACACGAGTTGTAGAAGGCAGCATAATCTATCTGCTTTCTGTAGTGTATTTTATTGTTCACGAGTAATTATAATAATAACGAGTTCATAATGGCATTTTTGTTACCCTAGTAACAGCTTACTACTAAGATATATTTCTCTTCTTTTTCTAAGAAATGCACCAGTGTTAACTTTCATGCTGTGATGGGATTCCTACACAAATGAAGATAAAATGCTTAGAAAATATTTGTGCATTTTCTTTTTTTCTTTCTATAAAATTCCACAAAATGCAATTAATTTAGATCGTAATAGAAGCTATACAATGTTTGAAAAGTCGTTATAATAAGAATTTCATGTTAATGCACTAAATCAAAATTGTACATTTGTTAAGTTTTATAACATGCTAGTAATAGTGATTTTGGTATTTAAAAATGCGAATATTGATGAATAAAAAATCAAATATGGTCTTTCTGTCGTGGAGCTGGATGTAACATGGATCA